>OU898278.1:114059126-114570879 GCA_918026665.1 Diabrotica balteata | reverse complement strand
ATTCGTTTGAGATTTCTTGTCTATCTTTGTCATCAAACAGTTGTGATATGTATTCTGTTCATCGTTAATTTTTTGTTGTAAATCTGTTATAATTATACCATCTGTATCTTTGATCTGTCCTGTCTGTGTTGTTCTTCTCCTTCCTGTCATTTCTTTAATCTTTTTGTGTACATTAAAAAAGTCATATTTTCGCTCCAATTGTTCCAACTCTTGGCATTGCTCACTTAGCCATCTTTCTCTAGCTTCTCTTATTTTGTTTTTATCAGTTTTATCTGTTTCTTTGTATCTTATCGGATTATTTGTTTTGTGTACCCTTCTTTCACGCATCAACTGTAGTATTTCCTTATTCATCCATTCTATATGTTTTCTTTCTTTTGGTGTTAAATTTCTCTCCCTACCAACATTACGGCATGTTTAATATTCTCCCATTTTTGGTCTATGTTATCAGTATTTCTATTCAGTTTCTCTATATTTTGTAAATTTTCTTTGATGTTCACTATTGTTTTCTCTTTTATATGTTGTTCATTCAGTCTTCTCACGTCAATTTGTTTCTGTATGTGTTTTTTAATGATCTTTAGTTTTATTCTTGTTACTACTACAGGATTGTGATCCGAGCCTATATCTGCTCCTGGGTAGGTTTTAGCTGAGAGTATAGAGTTGCGGAATCTTTGACTAACAAGGACAAAGTCAATTTGGTTTTCTGACTACTCTAACCTTTGGTGTCACTCGGAGATTTCCATGTGTACAGTCGTCTGTTAGGTAACTTGAAAAGAGTGTTAGCAACTATTAACTCCTCCGCTTGACAAAATTGTACCCATACGGTCTCCTCGTTCGTTTCGTTCTCCTAATCCATAGTCACCCACATAACCGTCCACACATCCATGTCCAATTTTGGCATTAAAATCGCCCATTACTACTGTAGTATGATGTTTCTTCATTGATTTTAGAATTTGTTCCAGATCGTAATAGAAACTTTCAATTTCATCATCATCTTTATCAGCCGTAAGAGCATATACTTGTATAATATTTATAATTTGTTTATTTGACTGAAGTTGTTAGTGTCATTATTCTATCAGAGAAGGGAGTAAAGCTTGTTACACAAGCAGTGGTAGTGTTGTATTAATAGGTAAATACAAAGTTTGAGAAGACATTATTCAAATTTCTTTTCTAAGAAATATATGGCCGGAGCTAATTTACCTATGCCCCTTTTTGGGTATTAAAATCTGACCGCGGAAGCTAACTAGTATACACCTAAATCATACACCCAAAAGCATCAAAAAATGCTTTCTAAGGGAGCCAGAGCTCTCTTTAAAGATGGCGCCCTAACATCACTGTAATTCAAATATCTTTAAAACATTTATCTTTATAATAAGTGATAACATTCTGTATATTTATTTAGGGAAATGTTCCCAACCATTTGGCGTGAACGTGGTTTTTTTAATTACAACCATAAGCAGCTCGTTTAGGAGGGGTATTGTACATTTTTATTCATAATATTTGTTTTTCATTTATTGACATAACATTTAAAAAATTTAATTTTTTTTTTATAAAAAAATTATATTTTTATCTGAAGTCCATCTAATGTACCATTTCCGAGAAAAATCAATTTGTACTTTTTATGTATCAATGCATATATGTTTCCATTGGCTAACAAATTAATTTCTAATTATTGTGAAAGATGGCTAAGGCAAATAAACAAAATAACTTTTGACATTATACTCTGTCTATTTGTAATTGGCAGCGCATTACAAATGCAAATCGTCACTAATATGCAAACAGCAGGTAAAGTGATCAAACTGGAAAGATCATGGGTCAATGTTGAAAAATCCAGAAGGGCAGGTTTATAAGTTAAATAAAATTGATGTTCAAATATTTTTATTGGTTTTTGCTATGAGAATTAAAGAGAAAAACCTATATTTTGAACGATAGAGAAAAGATTGTTTTTGGAGGAGGCTATATTTGAAAACGATAAAAAGGAAGATGAATTCTCTATTTAGATGAAACCAGACTAAATGAAAATCATACCGATTCAAAAGAATGGGTAGATAAAAATATAACAAGTTCTCGACAAACCTTCCTAGATGGAGAATCTATTGGTTTAATTGCTCCCACAGGAAAGGGTCGAAGATTAATAATCACGCACATTGGTAGCGAACATAGTTTTGTGGAGAGTAGTTTTGTTTGAGTTCGTTTCAAAATCCACTAAAGATTGCCACAAATAAATGAACTCCGATGTTTTTGAGGATTACTTTTCTCAAGTATTGAATTTTTTACAAAATAATGATGTCAATAATGTCAAACAACTTTTATTCGATTCCATAAAAAACGTAACAAAAGATAATTGGATCAATGCCGTAAACCACGTAAAAAAGGAAAGAAAGATTGTGGACTGTTGATAATAACATTGAAGAACTTTGTCAATCTATTATTATTCCAATCGGGTCAGACAACGAATTTGACGCAGAAGAGGAGGAAGAGATTATATTTAAAGTTTAAATGAATAATATAGAAATTTTATTCATGAAATATAGTTAGTTCAAAGTCATTTCTGTTTTATTTCTTAATTCCCATGACTATATGGAATACAAACAAGACCCAGAGATATGAATTATTATCAAATTGTTGTTATAATTTCTGTTATAAATATCAGTTATGCCCATCCTAAAAATAGGGAGCACATAACAATTTATGTATGTATATGGTATATATATATATATATATATATATATATATATATATATATATATATATATTATATATATATATATTATATATATATATATAATATATATATATACATATATATATATACATATATATATATATATATATATATATATATATATATACACTCAAAAATGTATTGCATAATGTAATATTTTCAAAATTATCCACCAAATCTGGTGAAATCTATTTTTTTTTAACAAAATACTTTATTAGATAGATAAAATTGTATGTTTTGTATAAAACAATAAACAAAATTGAAAGGATTAACGATTTATTATTATTATTTATAGTATGTATTATTAATATATTTTTTTAATTTGTACAGTTATAGGAACTAATAGTTAATATGCCGTATTTATACCTCTTGCAAGACTGAATGCGTTGTCCCATGTTTCTTATAAGTGTGGCATTAATAACTTGATTATTATACATTAATTTTAACTTAGGTATATTATTTTATCGTTTGTTGCCTTATTATTGTATGAATTTCAAATATTAAAATTCATATCATTATTAAAATTCTATTTATTATACATGAAATATACCTATATGAAATTTATAGAAGACTTAGATCTTTATAGATAGATAGATAGATCTTAACTTAAAAAGTATAATTATAGTACCTATAATAAAAAGTTTTTTAAACATACCCTTGTTTATGATTGGAGATTCTTTCAAAATAACAGATACCGATTTTATCACCATGTCGAAGCCTTTTTGGAGTCACCACTTTAACTAAACAATTGTCGAACGCAAAATTCAAGCAACTATTGAAGTTTGAGTCATTTTTAAAAAGTGCTAGCTTTTTACCCAGACGTGAAGTAGTCATTAGCACTGCTGACTAAATATTTTTACCATTATTCAAAAAAGTATGTATACTGTATACAAGCGTTGTTCATTATTGTCTATAAACGTGCAAAATATGTGACAGTAAATGTACTTTCGTGTTTAATACTTCAATTATAATAGTATACGGAGTGTCCCAAATTATTTTGACGCTTAAAAATTCTAGGTAGGTATTATTTTATATTGATTTAATGTGAAATATTATAAATATTAAAAAAAACTAAGAAATCTATAAATATTTGTAAATGAAGCACTAACATCGGTTTATTTCTTCTTCTTATTCTTCTTCTCTTAACTCTTTTTATCCCTTAGGGCAGTGTATAGGACTTTTTGTTATATTGGTGTCTATTCTCTTTTTACATTCTTTTTTATTTCTTGATTTTCATTTCTACGTAGTTCCTCCCTCTGGCTTATCTGCCCTTATAATTTCAATTATCCATTTTTTTCTTCATGGCCTCTCTTTTATTTCTTTACTCTTATATATTCTAATATTCTCTGGTCATCTTTCATCTCCCATCCGTTGTACTTGCCCAAACCATTTAAATTGTTTAATTTTACTTATTATGGATTCTCGATCTAGTTGGTTTCTTATTTGATCCTTTCTGATTCTATCTTTCGTGGTGTGGTGCGTGATTTTCTTTAATACGTTCATTTCGATTGGATTTATTTTGCTTTCATGTTTCTTTTGTAATACCCAGCTTTTACTTGCGTATCTCACATTGGTATGTGAATTGTATTAAATACTGGAAATTTAGTTTTTCTTTCCTAGTATTTCTTTTCGTTTATTGTTTTATTTAGCGTATGGTAGAGTTGGTTGGCTTTCTTCTGTTAATTATCTTCAATTCGAATTTTCCCTCATTTGAATTTATACTTCCTATGTGTTTAAATGTTGAGACCTCATCTAGTTTTTGTCCTTTGACTGTTATTGTCTTTGCATTTTTACATTAAAACTCACTATCTTGCTTTTCTTGATATGTAGTATCATCTTCAACTTCTCTATCCTTTCTATCCACGTTTGGGTGAGTCGATTATATTCAACTGTTGTTTGGAGGATCCTCGTTCTAAATCTCGTATTCTTTATGAATCTATTCATAATTAGGTATTATAAATAGTAGAAGACTCAGGCTATCTCCTTGTTTCACTCCTCTTTCTAGGTGGAAATTGTCTGATCTTTCTCTGCTGATTTGTACTTTTGCTATAGTATTTTTAAATATTCATTTTACTACTTGTATTAGTTTATTCGAGTTTTTCTGCTTATCTAAATATGTATCTAATATTATATCCATTTTATCAATGCAGATTTCAAGTCTACGAATGCTAGTACTTTCTGAAGGCCACATAGATCTTTTGGTACTTGTATGTCTATAAACATGTGGTGCATATTGTTCTGAAGCTATTTTCTTGTGGCATTTTAAAGTAATTACTATTTAAATAGGAATAAGCCACAATTAAAGCTTAAAGTAAGTTTATTGGCGTTTCAATTTACACTTCGTAAATAGTTATCAAAATACAAACTTTACTAATGTTTTTACAATTTTACAATATGTAAGTCAATTAGATGTATCAGAATTTGTACATCTGATTTCATTCATTGTCATATAACTGGCACCTTCATAAAATCTCAATAAATAAAACACATTACATAAATATATCTCTTGAATAAATATGAATAACTTTTAAATAATTCAATAATATAGAACATCACTCTCATCTAACAAACAATCACATTACACCTATATCTACTTCAGTGGATAAAATCTATCTCCTCAAGAATTTCCCTGTTTATTGTCAAACAATTATAATAGCAAACTTAGTTCTCCATTCAACAATACAGGATAGTTTGAACTATGTTCTTCCAACCAATAATTAATAGAGTACTGGCATCATTTAATTAACTTTGTATCGAGACCTGAAGATGCTTTGTATATTGTAGAAAGCGAAACCGGTCGTCTAGATAGTTAAATTAAACTGATTGTGAGTAAGTCTTATTTATTATTTCTTTCACGTATTTGAAATGGACTAACACAAGCAACACATTCATGATTTGAAATGAAAAGAGTTTTTGACAAAGGACGAAGCGTTTTCGGCTAATGGTTGTAAGGTTAAAGCGAAATGTGTCAACTTTTGAGTGAGGCAGTTGTATGCACTGACGATGGCTCTTAGGGGGACCTTTGGCTTATGGATTTTTGAAAGGCCGTATATCTTTGGAATTCGGGATAATTTTTCTCTGGGTATAAGGGATTTTTTATGTCTGGAGGTAGAGTGGACTTATTTATGATGGATTTGGTCGTTTTTCTAGATAGGTGGCGGAATCGTTTGGGACATGCTATAATAATGTAGTATTGGTAGAATAAAAGTTGATTATGCTTGTTACAGACATGGTGCACAAAGAAAAACTAAGGAGTCGAGTGACGTTCAGCTCCGACGATATGGCAAGTGCCATACAAGATGTTTTGAAAGCAAGAAAATCATGTTATTGAGAATTGCAGCCGTTGAACACGGAGTGAAATTTCAAATCCAAAAGGAAAATTAAATTCCTGTAGTTGGCTGTATACTATGAATCACATAAGTTTTATTTAAAAATCCTTTATAAATGACATGCTATCCTTATAGATGGTAACTCAGTTGCCATCTAGAACCCATTCAGACAAGGTCTGAGCATCAGCAACAACCCCAATTGGGAGTCTAACGTTGCCAAACAGGGTATCTGTTAAATACTTTAACATCACAACATATTTTCAACAATAATGGAATACACAACAAATTTTGTAACTGTTTAAGAGTTTTTACCTAGATATTTAGTGGCTTGACTGATTTGTATACCTGGTAATAATACACTGATGATGGACTTTTTAGTTTGAAAACGTTCTGTAATGTAGCCCGAAAAAGTCTTTTTAATTATGTGTTTACCTTTCAGAGAGGATTTTTAAATAAACCTACTAATCTAGATAATGATCGAATGGAACCCAATTATGTTGTACGACGTGTGTTTTCAGAGGAACAGGAAATTTCTGTGCTGTACGACGTGTGCTTTCAGAGGAATAGGAAATTTCTTAATAAGCTATCTTTTAAGCACAAAAGATAGCATATGATATGGCGATTAAAAATATTTCAGTTCCAGCGAATTGGATCAAGAATAAAATTGATGACTCCAATGGTTCCGTTCATTTTTAAATAGGCGTGGGAACCTCAGTATACGTCAACCAGAGGGTTGCAGTTTATCAAGATTAACATAATTTAATCCACACAAAAGTTCTTCGATAATTTACATGCGTTTATTCTAGATATCCTTCAGGATATATAACCTTAATGAGACTAGTACAACAGTGCAGGAACCTAAGAAATTCGTGGCGGAGAAAGGTGTAAAACAACTGAATAGTTGTACTAGCGGTGAAAGGGTTATTCTTATTATCACATGTGTCGTTAAGAAGCTCCATCTGGCACACTGTGTTTGGCAAATCCAAGTGGATAGATGAATAGCGAGCTGTTTGTCGACGTTGTGAAATACTTCATCAAGTTTAGCAACAGTTCAATTGAAAACCCTTCCATACTGATCTACGACAATCACGAGAGTCACGTAACATGTGACGTTATATTATTATATCATTAATATACTAATATTCTGTTAAGTTTTAATAAAACGGAAATTTTTCCCCTTAATAGAAATATTTTTTCTGAAGCTGACTTCATTGAAAGTTCTGTGACTGAAAGACCAAATAAAATTGAAAAGTCAAATCCACAACCAAAATCGAAAAAGATGTATATTGTGGTTTCCAATTAAATTATATTATCCTCATCAAAGACATCTGAAATTCAAGTAGTATTCCCCACCAAGCACACCTGAAAAACCGATAGTCCCAAAAAATCTAAATCAATATTATCATCTGCGAATTCAAGTTTGTTCATCTTCCCTCACGAGTTTAAAGGATTTCCAGAAGCAGAAAAGAGAAAAGCTATGAAGACAAGAAAAACTAAAAATAGTGCAATTTTAACTAACACATCTGACTTGGTTCAGTTAACACTACAAGCCGCAACCAAAAAAGAAAATACTCTTCAGAGTAATAAACGAATTAAGTTAATTTTAAATAAGTTAAACAGCTGGGCACAAAAAAAAGAAAAAAAAAATAAACGAAGTCATAGCACTTCTAGGGAGAGTGAAGAACTAATCAATTATGATTCTTTAGGTTGTGAATGTAAACATTTACAATTGGAAGACGATTATGGCATAGATGCTAGTAAAGAAATTTCCACTGATAGTTTTGTATTAGTGAAATTAGAAAATAATATATTTTATGTTGCTAAAGTTCTCAAGACATTAGACGATAATAACACAAATGTCATTTTTAAGAAAAAGTGGTAAGTTTTTAGGCTGATTTATTTTTTCTTTAGTTGAAAACATTGCTGCAGTAACAAGGTCAGACGTTATATTAATATTACCAAAGCCAAAAATGTAGATCAACAAAAAAGGGCCTTAAATCTTATTTAAAATTTGATGTAAAGGTTGACAGTATTAAGATCCGTTAAAATTTTCGTTAATTTCATTTTTTTTTATTTTACCTGTAAAATTGCTAGCTTCAATAATAAAAACAACACTCTATGTATTTACTTACTTAACATAATATTGGACTAATACCACTCGACTTATTGTGTACCACCAATGGTACTCAATGAGACATATGTAGATGGTTAGAAAAATAATCACAGATTTTGTTTCTTCACTCATGTGGAAATATTTATTTCAGATAATATTGAGTAAAGAATCATATTGATGACTGGTTAACTCAGTTTATAGACAAATTCAAAAATGTTAATATCAAAAATAAAAATGTATTTTTTGGCTCATTGTGTACTACCCTCCCCTGCATTAGTGGTCAAAGCAGAACTTGAAGTGTGGAAAGCCTTGATTATTTCCTCCCTTACTCCAAAATCAGCTTTAGAATGCTTTGGAAAGTCCAAAGATCAAAAGAGCATAAGACCAAAATCTATATCCGAATATTTACATATAAATATTGGTTACCGCTTCTGTTTCCACTGTTACACAAGAAAGGATTTTTTAAAGCCTAAGAAGACTTAAAAAAAGTGTAATACAACGAGTGAAAACAGACTGAACTGCTTGGCTCTCATGAACATTGACTATGAGATAGAAATTGATGCGAATAAAGTAGTGGATATACTTAAAAAGAAAAACATAAAAATAGTTATGTAATACGTTCCTATATATAACAAAACGTTATTTTTTTAAGCCTATACTGTCCCACTGCTCGAAAAAGGACTCCCCCAATTCCTTTCAGGATGTTTTTTCTGTATCTATTTTATACATGATAAAATGCATTAGTTTAACTGTTCGTTCACGCTGTAAGGCCGTTGTCTTCTGAGATTAATTCTCGACGTTTCGCCAACACTAGGAGTTAGCATCTTCTATAGATGTTACTGCTTCGCTTGTAAGCTGAAACTGACGCCGCGTTGTAGTAGCACTGTTTGGGTGTTCTTTGCTGTGGGTTGGATTTCTTGTTTTGTGTTTTCGTGTCCTGTTATAGGTTTTGCATCTCTTCAGGACGTGGTTTGTTTTTTTGTTTTGTTGGATTCTTTCGCTGGCAGTGTAAGTTCCACTGGGGGTAAGTTTCGTGGACTTGTCGGGAGGAGCGCCTTGGACAATCAGAGGAGAAAGGGTTGTTGAGTAAATGGTCCTTTTCAGAATTTTTTGCTAAAAACATGTTTATGATTAAGTGAATTTATATGTATATAATTTGATAATTACTAAATGTAGTGAATCGCGGATCGCATGAAGGCAGCTGTGGCTGGTCCTCTGTAATAGACAGGTATCATTGTGCAATGAGATCGGGAAACCACAGAAAACCGATCACTCCCTCTCTAGACAAGCTCTAAGTGAGCATTTACTGGTTAATGCGACGGTAGTAAAGGAGAGTTTCCTCCAGGATGTCAATGTATTCATTCATCATGGAGTTCGTTGCTGGTGAGGACCAGTAATATTGTGGGTGGGAAAGGGAGTTTGGGTTTAAGTTTTCTTTTGAATACATTGCCGATGGATGAGCAGGTAGTTTTCAATATGTTTTGGGCTCTGAAGTTTTGACCACGGATGGTTTTGATTGTTTTGCTTACTTTATATTAAAGAGTTGATTAGTTTCCACTCAAATAGCTGTTGTCTGTCATTGTTGATTCGTGTTACATGGCATACAATTTTTCATTTTGTTTCTATTAGTTTTCCTATAAAGTTTTGTCTCTTTTAATCCTGTTCTTCTGCGAATCACCATATGGTTATCATCACCATAATATTAAGCAGTGTTGGCGAGAAACGCAAAACAGGACAAAAATAGACAAATCAAAAAATTAAAATAATTAATTATTTAATATATAAAATATTTACGAAAAATTTACGATAGAAGAAGGACTAAAAATTAACAAAACATGGATACCAATATTAAAATCCACAAACACTTTTCCCGCAAATTACGAAAAAGAAAAGCTACAAACGACGACACGCCCCCTCACGCTGAAACCAGTGGGGGCGAGGCGAGTAGAAAATATAAATATGGCCTCCGTAGCACAACCGGCTTCGGCCACCAAAAAAACTAACAAAAACCCCAAAACCCGGGCACGTAGGGCCCAACCCCCTTGAGCACCAAGTCGCCGAACTGAGCCGGGACTCAGAGCGGAGACTTGAGGCCCAAGTAAGCAATTAAAAAAAAAAAAAGAGGTTAGTCTTTGTAAATGGGTATATTTATTTAAAAAACCCTTAAAAGGGCTACATCAATAAAACAAACGTTTTCGGACCACACAGTCCATCATCAGGTTTTAAAATCGAAAAATGCTAGGTCACAATGCCTGAGCCACCAAAATATTAGGGTAAAAACCCTTTAAATTACATTTAGTTATAAAAGATTGTACATTGTGTTGTAAAATAACTGTGATGTTCAGTATTAAATTAAATTTGGCTAGAGGTAACACATGGCTGAAGCGAGTTCCAGAGCCGGTGAGAGAGAACCTCTACACGCGGAGAACATCTGGCTCTGCGTGTAGAGGTTCTCTCTCACCGGCTCTGGAACTCGCTTCAACCATGTTTTACCTCTAGCCAAATTTAATTTAATACTGAACATCACAGTTATTTTACAACACAATGTACAATCTTTTATAACTAAATGTAATTTAAAGGGTTTTTTACCCTAGTATTTTGGTGGCTCAGGCATTGTGACCTAGCATTTTTCGATTTTAAAACCTGATGATGGACTGTGTGGTCCGAAAACGTTTGTTTTATAGATGTAGCCCTTTTAAGGGTTTTTTAAATAAATATACCCATTTACAAAGACTAACCTCTTTTTTGTGATACGTGGTATACAGCCAGCTACAGGAATTTTTTCCTTGTGGATTTTAAGCAATTTTAGTTCGCGGATAAGCCATATTAAGATAACAGGAATATAGCGGAGATGCGCTGTCCTGAGTTTTTGCATTCGGTTAGGAAACCATGTTGGGGTTCTATTACCCAGAACCTCCACATGAAGAGCATTTGGCTGATTGTCGTGCCTCTATAGCGAATCAGATTGCTATAGGGGGGAAAAGGATGGTCTAGAGCATTGGAGCACGGTGGGGTGACTCCTGTTTATACTAGAGTTAATACACCTTGCTCCAATGAATTGTTACACCCGATCGTTATACTTAGGGGTGAACATGTCTCATAGGTTGGGTTCAATTAAATTGTTTGCTTGCATGCTACACGGCGTCATTTTCAGCTTACAAGTGAAGCAGTAACATATCCAGAAGGGACCAACCCATAGTGTTGGCGAAACGTCGAGAACTAATCTCAGAAGACAATGGCCTATTTTTTACATGTTTAATATTTTTCTTATGAATATAAGGTTTATTTTATGTACTTTTAGCTGTTTAATTTTCTTAAAATGTCATCTTGTTTTGACATATCGTGACCTAGTCTGAAATCAGTTAGTATAACAATTATTTTGTCTTGGTCCACTGAGTCAAAAGCTTTCTTGTAATACACAAATAGTAAGATCAGTCGTTTGTTGTATTCCTTTATTTTTCGGTGTTTTAATAACTATTGGTTGTTTGTACCATAGCAATATCTGAAACTTGCAACAACTATAGTTCTCATTTATTCATGGAACAATAATATTTGTATTGTTAAACAAATTGAAGTTATTATCAAAAACTTCTATATACGAAAATTGTATAATATTGTGTAAATAGTGAAATATTCTCACTAACAAACCCGTAGATGTTCGTAATATTGTAATAAACGTATATCATGAAATATCTGTTTATCAATAAAACTTAAAACCTTTTGATAGCTGTTGACGCAAAATCTGTGGTTATTTGGTTTATCGTTGGGTTTGTAACAAATAATTTCATAGCTTTTTTGAAAGATATATGAGAGAAATTTTGGGTACTACGCAATTGTAAAAAAATTATACATATATTATTAAAAAGTACTAAAATTAGAATTGATGTATAAGTATTGTAATAAATGTCAATCAAATTTAAAATATCCCGGAAACTATTAACTTTGGTATAGAGAATATTTAAGAGATATAAAATAATAACGGAAGAACTTTTTGATGGTTATGTAAAATATAGAATGGTCCCATAGACATTTAATACAAATAGACTGACTGTTGCAATACAGACTCGTTCTCCCAGTTCGACAGAAAAAACTCCCTGCAGTCCCTGCATCTGTTTCTAATGGGCGGATTTATCGACCACGTAACCTAAATAACTGCTGGGAAGGTCACGTGGTCGATAAACCCGGATAAAACTCATTTCGTATATGTTCTCTCAGAGAAGCTTCTAACATAGCTCGTTGGGTGACCCTCTGTGTTATTTTTAATGTATTTATATATTAAGTAAATATGTGTAAAAGCAAAATTACTGAAAGCAAAAAATGTGTCAAGAACATCTAAACTGCGAGTATACGAGAAAGAAAAATTCCAGGCTACGATCCACTTGGTACTACCTACGATAAAGCTTACTCTGTAGCAACCTATGTACGCACAAACAAAGAAAATGCAGCCTTAATTTTCAGTTCTACTAAAGAACAGCATCCAAGAGGTGAAATTCGGTGATATCACAATACCTAATATTTGTAAGTCCCCTGCTCTTACCTGGCCTACACATGGTCTTAATCCTTCTTCTTCGAGTGCTGTCTTCGTTCCGAAGTTTGGCTATCATCAAAGCTATGCGTATTTTTGATGCTGCAGATCTAAACAGTTGGTAATTGGTGCAATTGTACCATTCTCTCAAGTTTTTCAACCATGAATGCCTTCTTCTTCCTATAGATCTCTTTCCCATTATCTTTCCCATTATCTTAATCCTTACAAATATCCAACTATATACGTATGGGATTTTAACAGACACCATGAGATGTGGAAGTACTCTGACAATGAAAAAAATGGCTCGTTCCATTTTGAGTAGAAGAACATGTATCCACCTCCTTTTCGACGCCAAGAATAGACGCACTTTTAGATCTGCAGCTTGGAATAGGGATTATTACCTTGATCTTATTTTCTTTTCACTGATGACAAAGGGCGACCTCTACCAGTATCAAGAACGATTATATTCGATTTTCTCCTTAGCCTCCGCCTCCCCTAACACCGCCTCATTATCATCAAATTCGTACGAGAGATTGACGAAAGCAGTAATAAAATCAGCCAAAGCAATAATTTTTAGACAGCACCGCAAAGAATATATGCTTGAATGGTCTGAGAAGAGCGAAAAACTGTATGAAAAATGCTGTAAAGAAGGAAGGCAGGAAATTTCAGACGAACTATTCTACAGCATTGATACCGCTAGGTGCGAGAAATGGACTGAGACAGTTGAAAATCTAGATTTCAAAAACTCGAGTAGACAAGCCTGGTCACTGCTTCGAAAACTAAGAGGCAGTAACTCACCCAACCGCCCAATCAATCTAGTAACACCAAACCAAGTGGCGTCTATTATAATATCTACCTCAAGAGTACCCGAAAACTGCTTACACGCAATTAAAACCTCAAAAACTTAAAATTTACGTGTCCACTTCACGGAAGCTCTTTTAATCTAATTCTAAGCTAAAATTCTAAAGCAAAGTGGCAGATTTACCAGAAAATGGCGCTCAAATTTCTTCTCCGACATTCTTCAGACGGGGAATACTTCTCATCAACTAAGAAGACCAAAAATCGTCGTAATTTTAAAACCAGGGAAAGCTAACGATTCACCAATAAATTATGGTGCAACTACACTTCTAAATATAATCTACAAACTTTTTGAAAGAATAAGCCACAGCTGTAAAGATAAAGTCCTAGCACTAACTAACAACATAGAAACAGGTTTTTACAAACAACTAAAAATATCTGCTGTTTTCATTGATGCCATTAATGCTACGCTATGCAACAGAAGTTTTCAAGTCATCATCGGCGATAAGACAAGTACCCAAATAAAACTAATCAATGACCTCCCGCAAGAATCGGTGCTGGCCCCTATACTCTTTAGGCACTTTACTCTTTTTTTATTTAAAAATCCACTTTGAAGACCTATTCCTCAACATACGTTGGTTATTATAGTTATTTACGTTGGTTACGTATTAGATTGGGCACAATAAAGACCACACCAACATACTGGCTACCAGCACTAAGCCACATAGCCCTATCACACGCTCGAAAGTATCAGGTATCGAAAAATTAACGCTGATCCTCCGCTCCGATCTTACGTTGGTATCACCTACAGAGACGTAAATAGACTTTGTTCAAGAAACAACCCTCTAGATTCTGTAAAAAGTCTAATTGAAAGAAACTTCAAGATCACTGACCGTTGGTGAGAAGAATGCACTACCTGGCACCCATGTATCACAAGCAAGCCAGAGGGTTTTGACTAACCAAATCGAATCTTAGCCACACTGAACAGAATAAAGAACAAAGGGACCATTCAATATATTTGTCATCTAAATGTTTGTTTGTAAAAATTAATTAATATTTTTTATTCTTTCTGATGAATTATGTATACAAAACTTAATTGAGATATAGCTGGACAAACTCGAATGTAATTATAAGTTCCAATTGTTTCTAATTCCCTTTGTCCGACTCTTCTCGATAGACGATGGTAAAATAAAATGTTGAAGTCGTGGAGTAAACTATAGTTTTACTGACAGCTACTGAATTATTACACTGTAATTGTTGTTGAGGTAAAAATGTATAGTAGACTGCGTCCCAAACTAGTCCCGAAGCTATACTTATAATCTCTCTATAAATGTATTGCCCTCTGCATAAAACAAAAGCCTTTGACTTTTGAAAGTTGGAAAATATAATTTGAGCCGAGGAAATTATGGCAGGCATTGAAATATTAGGCAATAGTTTGCAGGAAGTTGAACAAACTGTAATTAAGCTACTAATCGATAAGTTTCACATATATACACGGTGAAACAATACAAATTCAGGAAATTAAGATTAACGTGAGATTACAAATTAATTGACTAATTTGTGATTGAGCAGTTATCAATACTTTTTTTAATTTTCACCTACTTTCTAGACGAACCGTAGTTTATTGTTTATAATATTTTTATTTAGAATTAAATACATAAACAGGCTTAATATGCTTTAAATTATCAGATATAATTTAAAGTTGATAATTTAATTGATTTTAAGCGACATACAAATAGGTACGCACGTGCCGTTGAGCATGCCGTTATGCCTTAGAGCAATTCTAAAATGTATCTTTATTTATAACAAGTTTCGATAATAAGTCTATAAATTTAAAATTGCCAGTTTATATAGTTTTGATTTGAAATTTACAAGCGGGAATATTACTTAAATAAAAGTAGGTAATTTAAAAGGAATTACAGTTATAATGATTATACAAATAAAGATATGCATATTAGAAAAAAGTAAGGAAATTTTTGCAAATAGATTTGTTTTTTGCATAATTTATTTAGGTAAAAAGTAATAAATTTGTAGCATTAATAATTATTTAACCAGCAAGTGTATTAATAAAGGCGATTAACAATTGAGATATTTTAACGCGTGAGCGGAACGAGTGCCTTAATGTTCGAGATTGTTAATCGCTCACGAGTTCGTTACAAAACTTTTTCGTCGACCGTACTTTTCAGAAATAAAGATATCTTAGTTTAAATTTTTGTTTACTTAACTATAAACAACAAATTTTTCAGCTTTCATTAACTTTATTCAAAGTTTAATTTTCCTTAGTGGTAGTTTTTTTATTGTAAACATTAATATTCGAAATATGTAGTACAATTACTGAAATTAAAGGAAGGTATTGATTAATAATTATCTGCTGTATAGCATTTTGACAAATTTATATTTAAGTCTTCTTGGACCTCTGTAAATTCTGTGATAGAAGAAGAAGCGGTGGTGCTGAAGGAAGTACTTTGACAAGGTTTAGTGGTATTTTGTCCCAAGAATTTTTCAGCCGTCTCAAGTTTATTCTGCATAGAATTATCTATATAACCTTCTGCTATAGCAGTCGATTTCCAGCAACCTAGTCTTTTAATAGCTGAAAAGTCTGCACCTGTGTCACACAAAAAAACGTCTACAACAATGCCCAGTGTAGAGATGCGGGTGCTCTAATTTTAAGAATTTAGCAATAACGGAAGGAATTTTAGAAAACGTATTATGAAAAATCGTTTATGTGGTGTGTGTGTGTGTGTGTGTGTGTGTGTGTGTGTGTGTGTGTGCCGATCTTAAAGAAATACAGTTTTTGATCGCATTGAGAATGGTATTTGCTTCGTTATCTACGATGGTAAATATTTAATTTGTGTGTGTATTGATACTTTTATTGTGACAAGAAACTTTGACACCAAGTCTTGAACGTTATTTGTTTCTAATTTCAATAGTTCGTCCTTTCTTAACGCAGCAGCCACTCCGAAAAACAATGCAACCTACAAAATGAAATGTTATGAAATATAAGTAATAAATATATAAACTTAATTTACTGGTTTACCTTTATCATTAGAAACACGTCGTTAGGAGCATCAGAGATGAATTTCTGGACTTGTTCTTTTTCAAGTCAACAATAATTAAAATTTGATGAAATTATACAAAAATCGCCAATATCACAAAATAAAATATAATAAAATAAACAATTAATTCCACAATTTAAATAAATTACAAATTGCATAATAAAACATTACGAACTAATAAGTTGAAGTTGCTGCGTATGATACTCAAATATGTATCAAAATACTTAAGGCTCATCCTCAAAAATCCTAACGGTAAATTTCAGTTTGCTATCTCTATTTAAAAAATTTCTTTCTTTACGAAAACAAAATCTGTTCATGAAGTAATATTCTAAATAGATATCTCTCTCAAGCCCAGGTCAAAAATGCGTTCATCTTTTACTCGAGCCGATTATACACCCAGACAACCCCGGCAGTGATAGGTTTTGGCTTACAATAAAACCATAAATCTCTTTAGTGGTGTTTTGAGTAAATACAATAACAGATCAAAGTAATATAATCTATTCATAAATTTACAATGTAACAAATGTACATACATAATTTATTTGTTCTTTTTTTAAGGAAAAATTGGCTGTCTGAATTTTAACGTAGATTAAAATTTACGGAAAAAAAAATATAAAAAAGATTATTATTATATATCATAAAAATTTGATTAGTATCACGATCATTAAAATTGATAAAATGAAACGATATAAATATAGAATTATGTCTAATGTTTCTTTAGAAGGTGTTTCAAATAAAAATTATAATAAAAATTTTGAAATTTTTGTAGCATATTTTCCCACAGTTCTATATATTTATCAATCTTTTCGAATAAAATATTTTTTGGGGTCCATACCGCAAACTAACAGTATTCTCTATTCGATATAGATAACAAAATAACTGTCCTTGCACTGGATAGTAATAGGAATCAGTTCTTTTTACAATTTCTTGAAGGAAGGAATAATTTAGTCAAGCTATCACTTCCAATTTTGATTTTTGATATTGAATTTGATAGGTTGTGGTTTATTACACCGAAATCTAATAAAATATAACATGACACAAGAAATAGTTTCAGAATAAGTTTGATGTGTTGTTTATTATCATTCAGTAAGAGACTAATTTACTTCTTACAATGCTAATCTAACAGACAATTATTATTGTCAAATTAAAGAAATAAGATAATTTACTTGTGTGCTTGTGGTTAGTAAACGTCGGCCCTATGCAACTAATTGTCAACAAAGAACGGATTACAAAATTTTAGATTTATGAGGAGCATTTATGAAACTTCGATGTATACTGAGTACTTATTTCAAAAATTTACAACTATAAGGATTTAATTTGTTATATGTAAATATACTCCTAGATCTAGAGAAAATGGGAGTGCGACAATGGGAATTACTGGCACAGGACCGACAAAACATGGAAGGCAATAGTAACAGCAGCAAAGACTTACGAAGAGTTGTAGCGCCATTGATGATGATGATGATGAAATATACTGTATAACTATTTATATGGATGTGAAATATGGATCATGAAGGATAATATGATGGACATTTTAGGATGTACATTGAAAAATTAAGGCAAATATCGAGCACAAATTTAATAATCAAATCTTGCCCAAGTACTTTCGCTTTCAACAGCATCATCAGGGGCATCTGAAATAAGCCAAGAAAAGTTTTTTTATGAAGAAAATTAATAAACTTCAAAAGTTTTTTTTGATTAACATTTTAGACTTACTTCGTCAAATTTGGGCTATCCAGCAAGCGCAGAAGCCCCTGATGATGCTGTAGGAAGCGAAAGGACTTGGGCAAGATTTGATTATTAAATTTGTGCTTGAAATTTGCCTTCATTTTTTAAAGTTCATTTATTCGAGCATTCAACCTTATATCAATAATTTAGGATGTGACTCAGGTGATAAAGTATGGCAAAGACGCCATAACTATAAACTAAGACTGCATTTACCAAAACGATACTCTCAAATAATTGACTCCTGCATCTTGGAAAGATATTTCAGAATTAAACAGGAAGAAACATACACGGAATTGAAAGATATTACAGCAGGGCTGCCACAAGGAAGTGTCTTTACCTTTTGTATACGTGTTATATTATTGTCCTAGAAAATATACAATTGCAACATTTACCGAAGATATTGCTATCATAGCAATATACAAAACCAGCGAGGAAGCGACAAAGAAATTAGATAAATGTTAATCAAATATAATATACTCCAGGGAAATAAGCAAAAAATAGACCATGTTCGTGACACTCAATAATCCAGGTCGCTGACAACTTTTTTAGTTATTGTAGACCTATAGGAAGAACACGTACTTGTTTCTTGCCTTGAATTTGGAGCTGTTTTTTAATTATTGACAATTTAATGCAAAAACGCGATTGTTTCTATGATTATTGATACTACTATTAAAAAAAATTGAAATTTGGAAGAAAATTGTTTTTGCACGCATTGTTTAAACAAACTAGAATATTTATTAATTAATTAATATATAAACAAATTACTAATTTCCAATGTACGTAGAAATTACATACAAATTAAAAAAAGAATGATCAAAATCCATTGAGTAGATCCGGAGATATAGAAAATTTTATTAGTTTGAAATTGCTTGTTCGGTATGGATTTGTAGGTTCTTCTTAGTCACCATTTGAACTACATTTTTAAAAATTCGTAGAGGGTCCTGTAAAGGTACAATGTTTGCAAATTTTTTAACAAAAAATAAAAATCCCATTCCTTAACATGGCATCAATGAGGTTCCTTAATTATTATAATCAAATTAACTGTGAATTATCATCTTTTCTTTGACTTGATCTACTACTTGTTGTAATTGGTCGTAAAACACTTCCCTTGTTGTTTGAGGCTTATTATTTTCTGGGCCGTATACTCCGATAATGTTCAGGTTTTCCTTCTCCATTCTTATCTTTGATGTTACTCTTCTTTCTGATATGTATTGACACTCTTTGATGTAATTTTGATACCTTTGGTGTATTAGTAAGGCTACACCTTCTTTGGCCTTGTTTTCTTTTGCTACTCCACTGTAGATTAGTATGTATTCACCTCATTTTGATTGACCTTTTTCTTTATTTTTTGTTTGCTGTAGAGCACAAATGTCTATTTCTTTCTCTTTCAACACTTAGGTTATTTCTTGGTCCCTTGAGTTGAGTGATCTGATATTCCAAGTAATTCTCATCTGGGTTTTGGATGTTTTTCGCTTGTCCTTATTTCTTGCCGTAGTCGTCTTCATAGTATCAATCCTGTTCCGAGACTGTACATTGTTTCTTTGAGCAGTATTTGATTTTAGAATTGGTAGGTTGCTAACCAATAAATATATCTAATTAAATTTCATATTCAAATACTGCAAAATATTTTGTTATTACTCTGAGCTCATGTAAAGAAGAAAAGAAAATAATAATTCTGATTGAAATACAAAAAAAAATGTACTGGATGATTGACCAAAACTCTACGCTATTTCTATATAATAAATTATTATTATATAAGCAAATACTGAAATAATAGTATTATTATAAAAACAGTATAAATATTTAGAAGGAAAATGTCACTAATCAACAGAAAATATTTCTATTCATATAAAAATTTAATAAAATTATAGGTACTTACTGCTTATTTATATAAAATTTCCTATTTTAAATACAATAAACACACTCGTTTGTCAAAAGTCGGAATAAGCCCTAATAATGTTATTCAACTTTATTTATCCTTCTCCGAGGGTTTTACCTACCTGGCGAGAATCTAGAAGCTACCGACAAGGACAGCCTGTACTGACGGAGAGAAAATTACATTTTATATCAAATTTATATCAAATATATATACATAGTTTATATCAAAGATATACAAGTTTATATCAAATAGCTGCTTTGTGTTACACTTTATGTTAAAAATAAAAACAGATTCGGAAAGTGGGTCAAATTCTGTAGTGCCCTATTTAAAAAAAAATTTACGTTTATTTTAACCAAAAATATGTGAAAAAAAAAATATTGTTTAAATAATTTATTAATTTACAACCAAATAGTGCACTAGAACTTTTTTAGACCTTCCATATAAAAAAAGAATCATCTCAATATCTGCCATAGTTTTTGCGTTATTTGATATAAACTTTTACATTGGAATTTACCTATGCCCAGAATCGCGAGGATCGGCCTTAAGTTACTTGTGGATAAAGGTACTGTAATTTCTTAGTTATTCGTTAAGAAACTCTTCTACTGAATATGGGCTTTTAGATGATAGCATCATTTTCAGAATGATCACATGTAAATGACGAATTCTAACTACCAGGCAAATAATATGATTTATTTGCAATTAGGACAAAGCTCACCTTCTCGCCTAACTTTAAAATGTTATGACGGGCCCTGTTAGGAGTTAGATTTGAATCTGTTAACATCTTCTTTATCACAGAAACCATCATCATCAGTGGCTTACAGCAGGCATTCGCCCCTATCTCTGTCAACTCTTCACTATGCTTTAACTTCGATGGAGTTTAGATAATCCTCTATATTATCTTGATATCTAAGTTTTGGTCTTCCTCTGGCTCGTCTTTCCACTGGTCCTCTTAGGTCGAAAATTTTTCTGACCGTTGCATCTTCATCTCGCCTAATTACATGTAATATCCATCGAACGCGTGCTAATTAATTACATTTTACAACGTCAGGTTCCCCAAAACTTCTGTATAACTCAAGTTTGTTGCGCTTACGCCACAAACCCTGTTCTTGGACACCTCCATATATTTTCCATGGAATTTTTCTCTCGAAACGTTTAAACAATTCTTGGTCGTTCTGTGTAAGTGTCCACGTTTCTGACCCGTATGTTAACACTGGCCTTATTATTAACGTATCTGGTTGCCTGATATAGTACAATACATATACTTGGTTTTCTGTGCGTATCATAGAAATACTCAAACTCTTTTTATGCATAACACAAGAGTCGTGTTCTAAAATACTATTTTCAGAAGATTCAATTTGAATTTTGTGAAATTTAGTCATGGATGGGATATTATTTTTAAATTCCGATCTGTGTGAAGTTTTAATTCATGTATTTCAAATTACATCCAGTATAAGGTTTTAATATACCTATAGCTTTCAATAATTCTAACAAAAGTTTGTTATAAAACTTCGGCTTTCCTCTCGTAGTATCCTCCTAGTATTCTTAGAATGAAACACTTCAGTGTTCTTGGAATCCCGGCCATTGGCATGGAGTGCAGTGGGATGCCGAAGCTGAACGAGCCGGAATGCTTTCAACACATTAAAATGGAAAGAGGTAATGAAGGCTCTACGAGAGAGAAGGTGTCCGAGGTACTTGATGAATTTGGTCTCCGACTATTTATCAGAGAGGAAAATTGTGGTAGAAAAAGGAGTAGTGATTGACGTGACGGCTGGAGTACCGCAGGGGTCGGTCCTAGGACCCACGCTGTGGAACTTGGCATATGACGGGGTTGTAAGCCAACAATACGGAGAGGGTGTAACCCCATTCGCATTTGCGGACGACCTCGCTATGCTGGTAGTGGCGCGGGACAGGTACACAGCGTACATGTAACCAAGTTAAGTAATGGATGAAAATGCATGAGCTAGAACTGGCTGCGGGTAAGACCGAGGCTATAATTCTCAAGGGACCAAGGAAAAGGGACGGGATAACATTTGAATGTGCAGGAAAGAGAGTGGTTCCAAAGAAATGCGTGACGTATTTAGGGGTGACTCTGAGTCAAAACGGGAAGTAGGGGGAGCACGTAAAAGCGGTGACTCAAAGAGCTGCGGTGAGATCCGCCGCTTTGGGAGGGAGAGAGCTCACATTGGAGAGCCCAAAACTGAGAGGAGGAGGGCCCTTCATTCTGTTGTGCAATTGACCATACTGTACGCTGCGCTTGTCTGGAGTTCTGCTGTTTCAACAAAGGCGTACAGAGAAAACAGCTCACCCGAGCAAATAGGAAGAGTCTATTGAGGGTATCGTGTGTATACAGAACAGTCCCCGCCGAAACATTCTAGTGAAGGAAATAGGAAAAATATACGAGAGAAGAAATGAAGATATGGCAACAGAACGTTTAAAAAAAGAAGAAAGGGAAAGGTCCATAATGGTGTGGCAAGAGGAATGGGATGAAATGTGTAACGATGAGTCCAAGCCATCACCGTTAAACCAGCGTGCGCGCGAACCAACCCATGAAGTAGGAGTGTATCGACAGTAGAAAGGGCAAAACTTTGCTATATAAACCGCATTATTTCCTCATAGAGGAAGAATCGTCAGGTGTTGACTGAAGGTTCTCTTCTTCCCTACCCCGGCTTGTGGACGTGTTGAGTTCACAAGTCGTTTCCGTTCCATACCGCCATCCGGAGAGCGTGTTGAGCTCTCCATTACCCGTACTCCGAAGCAGTCGTGTTGAGACTGTCGAGGAGTGTCCTATTAACCCGAATCACTTAAGGAACGTGTTGAGTTCCTTTCTTTTCTTTGTATCTATCGTCCGCTGTTATCAAAAACACACTCGCTTGCCGATAACACTATTTTCATACGACAAGGTCAAACTTAATTTGAATAAATAGGCCAGGTACTGAGAAGACTAAATTAAATTGTAAATATGTACATAAGATTTTTGTCAATTTAATTTAAGAAAGACAATAAAGTTTTATTTTTATTTTGAACTCTGTCTCTGACTGTCCAAAAGCTACCCGGATAGTGACTCCTACGAGAGGACGTCACAAATGGCGCCCGAGCAGAAAAATTCGTTTTAAACAATAATACCGACCGAATTCCGAATTTTATTTTCATGAGACAGTACTACATTTCAAATTTTGTTCAAATACAGGGTGATTCACAGTTCAAAAATGACAGACGCTCCGGAAACGTCGAAGGTTAGTTGGGTGTACCTATTAAAGAAAGACGAACTTATAGCCGAATTAACAAACAGAGAACAGTCGACGGAAGGGAATTTCAGCGAGCTAAGAGCGAGATTAGTTGCGATCATCAAGGCACCAACTCAAAAAGGCCAAAACCCAGAGGAAATAGAAGAAAACCAGATGGAAGACAGACAAAGAAAGATGGAAATAGTACGCAAATGGGGGTTACACTTTGACGGTTCAAGAGACCCAATAGAATTCATAGAACGGTTGAAAGAACTCCAGACAGCTTACGGCCTACAAGACACCCACGTTTTACAAGCTCTACCAGAAACATTAAACGGGAAAGCATTACTATGGTACAGAAACAATAATAAATATTGGAACGAATTAAAAGACTTCGAACAAGATTTCCGCAATTTCTTCGTTTCCTCCGTTCTCACGCAATCTCTGGAAGCTCAAATCCGGAACCGACTCCAACGAAACAACGAAGGTGTAAAAGACTACATCATTGATATTCAAACAATGATCAGAAGATATGGTGAATTCAATCACCAAGAAGAACTAAACAGGATATACACCAATATGAACCCGAAATACAAGTTGTATATAAAGAGGCAAGACGTATCGTCAACACAGGACATCATCAGACTAGCGGAAGAATATGATATGGTCCAAAAAGAAATATATAACAGAAACAATACAAGGTGTGACTGGACACAGGCAATAATAACAAAATACAGAATTTCGACAGACAGACTTGTTGTTGGAAATGCGGCCGCAGAGGCCACAATAGAAGAAACTGCAGAGCTATCGCTGTACTCTTCTGCAGCCACTGCGGAACCCGAGGAACAACTTCCAATAACTGCCAATGTAGAAGCCGACCGGAAAACTCCAACAGGACTGGACAAGAAGGAGGCAACCCAGTCAGCATTTAGAGTCCTCCCTAACAACCTCCAGCTACGCACACTATACAAATCAACGACCCCACACAACGATAACGTTCAGCAACGGTAAAAAGTTAAAAGCACTAATAGACACAGGAGCCCAAAATTCGTTTATAGGACAAAAAGGAAAAAAAATATTGGAACAATGTGGAACAAAAAGCGACAGAAAAGCTTTAAAGATCACGCTGGCAGATGGAAAAAACCAGCAACATAGAAATCTGTTTTACAGCAAAATGTTCCATAGACAACGTTTGGAGAAAAGCCAAGCTACATTTTTTACCAAACCTAGCTTCAGAAGTAGTACTGGGAATGCATGAAATAACAAGATGGGGCCTTGATTTATCAAACATCTTAAATAGAAATCGCGTAAGAAGGAGAGAACAATACCAAACCAGGACAGAACACAGATCCAGATCGTACAAGGCAGACAATAACCGAATACCGACCAATTCCAGGGTCAACGAAACACCAACCGCAAGATATCCGCTCCAACAGAGAAGCAAGATATATAACAAAACGACCTACCGACTACCGACCGATACCGCGGTCGAAGACCAGACCGAAAATATACCGACTACCGACCGATACCGCGGTCGACAACCAGACCGAAGATATACCGAACTACCGACCGATACCGCGGCCGACGACCAGACCGAAGACATTCCGTCATACATACCGGAATTCACGAACAGTCCGAAACGAGAGCAGCTCGACATTAGTACTACACTAAACAATACCGAAAAAAAAACAATTGCAGGAATTGTTACTAACCGAATTGGAGAAATTTAAACACATTAAAGGAACAACACATCTAACCGAACATACAATAAAACTTAAACATAATACACCGATCAAACAAAGATACAGGCCCCGAAACCCGACAATGCAGAAGATCATAAACGATGAGATAGATAAGATGCTAGAAGAGAACGTGATAGAAAAATCTAATAGCCCGTACAGTTCCCCCATCGTTCTAGTAAAAAAGAAGGATAACAACGGATACAGATTTTGCATCGATTTTAGGAAAATCAACGACATCTCAGAAAAAGATGCCTACCCATTACCGTACATCAATCATATCCTAGAAAAGTTAAAATCTGCAAAATATTTTACCACGTTGGATCTAAAAAATGGATATTGGCAAGTACCACTTTCCGAAGCAAGAAAACCCTTGACCGCTTTCATAGCACCAGGAAAAGGACTATTCCAGTTCAAAGTACTTCCATTCGGATTACACGCCGCCTCGGCTACTTTTCAACGATTACTAGATACAATAATCGGCCCAGAAATGGAACCACATGCATTCGCCTATTTAGACGACATAATAGTACTGGGGAAAACGTTCGAGGAACATATGGAAAACTTAAAAGAAGTACTTCACAGACTACAGCAGGCCAAACTACGAATTAATATAGACAAATGTAAATTCTGCAAAGAAGAGATAAATTATTTAGGCCATGTAGTAAACAAGACGGGAATAAAAGTGGACGAAAACAAGACAAAAGCTATAGTCGAATATCCCGCGCCAAAAACCGTTAAACAACTACTCCGATTTTTGGGCATCATCTCATGGTATAGGAGATTTATAAAAGATTTTTCACGAACTACAGCCCCTTTAACAAAGCTACTAAAGAAAAAACAACATTGGACTTGGGACAGAGACCAAGAGGAAGCATTCAACAAAATAAAAGTACTACTGACACAAGCTCCAATACTGATCTGCCCGGACTTCCAGAAAAGATTTTTTTTTACAATCGGACACTTCGAACCACGGTTTAGGAGTAGCTTTAGTACAAACAAACGACGAAGGACAGGAACAAGTCATCGCTTACGCAAGTCGAAACCTAACAAAGGCCGAAAAAAATTACAGCGTGACAGAAAAAGAACTACTAGCGATCATCTTCGGTGTAGAAAAGATGAAACCCTACATCGAAGGATACCCATTTTCAATTATCACAGATCATCAAAGTCTACGATACTTACAAACAATGGAAAACCCTACAGGTAGAATAGCTAGATGGGCAATGCTGCTGCAACAATTTGACTTCGATGTCATTTACAGAAAGGGCTCCCAGAACGTCCTGGCCGACGCGCTCTCTAGAGAACCAGTAGATCTGGTTTGCTTAATAAACGTAGAAGATGTAGAACCCGACGAATGGTACAATAAAGCTTTAAATAAAATCCAGACAAATCCGCAACTATTTCCAGACTACTCTATCAAAGATGGACTTCTCTATCGACACTTCTGGGACAAATACGATTTAAAAGAGACAGAGATATCCAACTCCTGGAAACTATGCATCCCAAACCACAAGAGACAACAACTCCTGGCAGAAAACCACGAGCAACCGACCGCAGGACATCTAGGAATAGCTAAAACAATAACCCGCCTAGCTAGAAAATACTACTGGCCAGGGATGTTTAAAGACGCCGCAAAGTTCGTCAGGAACTGCAAGAACTGTCAGCAATTTAAGCCGCAACAAAGCTTAACTCCAGGCCGCATGCAATCTACACAAATTCCCCCACATCCATGGCACACCGTTTCAACCGACATCATAGGACCCCTTCCAACATCCAGCAAAGGAAACAAATATATAATGACATTCCAGGACACCTTTTCAAAATGGGTCGAAGCCATACCGATCAGAACAGCAACGGCAAAATCAGTCTGTCAGAACTTAAAAGATAAAATCATTATGAGATTTGGATCACCCAAAGAGCTAATATCAGACAACGCAAGAACATACGATAACAGGGAAGTACGAAAGTTGCTAGACGAATTCCAGATTTCTAAAAGAAACATTCCGCCATATTCACCCCAGAATAATCCAGTAGAAAGAACAAACAGAGTAATCAAAACAATGATAGCTCAGTTCTGCGATAATAACCATAAGAAATGGGACACGAGCCTTACAGAACTACTATTCGCATATAATACAGCTAAACACGATTCAACGGGTTTCTCCCCAGCCTTCCTGAACTTTGGACACGAACTAGAAATTCCAAGTAAAGTCGTAAAAACCCCAAATGACACACAACATACCGATCAAAACATAAAATGGCATAAACTACGAGAAACATTCGAACTAGTACGTACAAACCTGGCAAAAGCTTTTACAACTCAAAGCCATTACTACAACTTACGACGAAGAGAGTGGAAACCCACAATAAACGACAAAGTCATGAAAAGGGAATACCAACTCTCAAATGCCGCCAAAAGTTTTAACGCCAAATTAGCACCGAAATTTTCAGGCCCATATACTATAACAAAAGTGTGTTCTAATGTAATATTCAAATTAAAACACGACGATAAAAACCGTACAATAACAGCTCATATCAAAGACCTAAAACCCGCATTTACCGATTTCCCTACTCCTTAATCAGTCCAAGCACTTACAGTCAACACCAAGTAGTGACAGTATATTTTAATACAGTTTACCAGTAACCTTCAAAGATAATGTCAGACACGGTAGAAATATATTTACAGTGACATAGAAATGGACGGCACAGTTACGCCGCCACCATACACCGTTCCAGAGTTAATATCACCATTGGGGAACACACCAAAACCTAACACCCCGGGCAAAGGCTGCGAGCCCCTGATAAAGGCTATTTCCAAATTTAAAAACCTTTTCGATGAACCAACCATGGGCATCACAAAAATTCAGAAAGTCCAGTCAATCCCAGTGTCAATCCCGCTGATCTCACTAATTCCGCCGCAGCATAAAGGAAAAAAATACAGACTGAGACTCCCGAACCAAGTGCTGAGGATAAAAACCAATAACTGAAGCCCCACGAAGAAAGACGTTTTTTTTTAAGAGAAAGGAAGACGATTTTTTTTAAGAAAACGATATTTATTTTTTTTTAGTGCGGACATTTTTTTATTTCGATGTATTGTAAATTGTTTTTTAGGGTAACCAAGTACCTGGCAAGGAATAAAAATAAAAAAATTTTGTTCCAAAATTTTTTTTTCCCAGGAAGAGGGGGTGTAACGATGAGTCCAAGCCATCACCGTTAAACCAGCGTGCGCGCGAACCAACCCATGAAGTAGGAGTGTATCGACAGTAGAAAGGGCAAAACTTTGCTATATAAACCGCATTATTTCCTCATAGAGGCAGAATCGTCAGGTGTTGACTGAAGGTTCTCTTCTTCCCTACCCCGGCTTGTGGACGTGTTGAGTTCACAAGTCGTTTCCGTTCCATACCGCCATCCGGAGAGCGTGTTGAGCTCTCCATTACCCGTACTCCGAAGCAGTCGTGTTGAGACTGTCGAGGAGTGTCCTATTAACCCGAATCACTTAAGGGACGTGTTGAGTTCCTTTCTTTTCTTTGTATCTATCGTCCGCTGTTATCAAAAACACACTCGCTTGCCGATAACACTATTTTCATACGACAAGGTCAAACTTAATTTGAATAAATAGGTCAGGTACTGAGAAGACTAAATTAAATTGTAAATATGTACATAAGATTTTTGTCAATTTAATTTAAGAAAGACAATAAAGTTTTATTTTTATTTTGAACTCTGTCTCTGACTGTCCAAAAGCTACCCGGATAGTGACTCCTACGAGAGGACGTCACAAATGAGAAGAGTGGCGCAGTGGACGAAGTCGTTGATTCCTAATCTGAGAAGATGGATGGATTGCGGGCACCAGCGTTTAGATTATTTCCTGACGCAGATGCTGCTCACTGGACATGGTTGCTTCAGGGCATACCTTTACAGATTTGGAAAGGCAGAAAATGACAAATGCCTGTATTGTGAAATAACGGACACTTTCTCACACAATATCTTTTGGTATGCGATAGATGAATAGTTGAGAGGAGCCTGCTTGAGAGATAGAGCTAGGAAGTAGGGTGCAATCAGTCACGGAACTGGTGAAGGAGATGCTTAGGTCGTCAGATCGGTGGAGAGCAGTTTAGAGATATGAGAAGAAAACATTGGAAAGAAAGGAACAAGAAGAAAGGCGACCCGAAGGTAGGCAGAGTGCCCAGGACCAAGCAAGAAGATAAGGCACAATGGGAAGTGGTGAGATTTATCATGATTAGGGATTAAAGAGGAGGAGAAGAATTCCGTCGTAGTGAGAAAGTGCTAGAATGCGTGAGAATTGTGCGTAAATGAAAGATCGGGTGAATGCCGTGCCGATGTTGCATCCCAATCAGGGCGATCCGGTCGGTAATTCGCCGCTAAGGAGGGTGTTTTTTAGCAGGTAGGTCTCTGGCATTGACGGCGATGGTGTTCGAACAACCCTAGCGTGCCGCCCCGGAGATTATCGTGGCCACGCTTGAGGAGTCCTGCATAACCGACGCTGTAAGGCGGTTCTGTCCATCTTCTAGGACCAAGGTATGTTTCGAATATTTGGATCACATAACTATTGAAAGTTAAGTGGAGCACTCTTAACCCGTAGGGGAATTTTTACCGCTGAAACTGGAAACAAAAAATGTTTGTCTTCGTTCGCCTGCCAGAGATAAGAGCGAAAATATAAGTTTTTTTTGTGATTTTATTGTTGAGAAACCTATTATAGTTTCCTTAATATTTACACCTGCCTGTTTATGGGAAGCGGAGATGAAGCGGAGGTGTCCGTAATTCATCAAATTGTTCGCTGGGAAATAGCTCTTCTTCTATTAAAAGAACCAACAAAGTTCACAGTCAAAGCTAGTAAGTATATTGAAACAAAGAAATTTACAGTAAGTTTTTACCTTTTTTATTCTCCTTCAGCAGATAATTTCTAAGCTGAGTATGGTGGTCCGTATGGTGGTCAATACAAAAAAAAATATCCCTGTTATTAGTTCTATTTTTTTTTTCAGTATATACCTAAACTAAATCTCATTTAGCGATACAGGGCGAGTAAACGACAATAAAATTGTATTTTAATTGTTAAAGATGTTCAAAATTTATCTATTCGTTCCGATAGTAACAGCAAATAACAGTATAATAGTAAAATCACTTTATCAATTTTACTCTTTTCTCGATTATTAGTTTTGATTGCATAGTATATAAATTATTGTAATCACTGAATATATAATAGGTACATATAGAATAATTTAAACGATTATACAAGTAACAATTATCCAAGAATATTCAAAAATTAAACGAAATAGCCAAAATGCTGGTGAAATTACTAGTTAATACTGAACTAGTAATAATTACATGTTGTGTGTTTTAAAACTACTTAAGAATTTATTTTAATCTGTATAACGACTTTAAACTGTATACCTGATTACTGTTGTTGAAAACAAAATGTCGTTTTAGCGCGAAAGTGAAAGAAATAATTTTAAATGTATTTAAATATGAAACAATAGAAAATCCCATGTTAATGGTTGAAGATATTGTAAAAAAAGTGGAGAGTAAAGTTGGAGCTTCTGATCAAAGCGTATTTACGGCATATAAAACTATTCATCGGTTCGCTGGACCAAAAGTATGTCTTACTCAGAAAAAAAGTTTAATAAAGCAGATGATTTTGACAAAAATTAAATTAGAAGCCAGGTTTATAATTTTTTTATGAGAAAGGAAATAACCACCTTGGATGGGGTTTTAAGAGGTGAACGATGATCCTGATTAGCCAAATTTTACGAAAACTACGTTTTATAGAATATAAAAACAGATAGGGATTTATTGTGAAGGAGAAATAAAAAATATATTATCTGGATGAGACATGGCTGAACGCTGGGCATACAGAATCTAAAATATATGTAGACATTCTAGAAAATTCTAGCAAACAAGCTTTTTTGGATGGATTAACAACGGGATTAAAAACTCCTGCAGGTAATTTTTATATTCTACATCTTTCACAAGACTTATTATTTGTCACATTGGCAGCGAGAATGGGTTTGTTCTAAATGCTCTCTAAATATCTTACCAATATTAGAAGACAAAGAAATATCATTGTACTTGACATCGCAGCGTACCATTCTCGTAAAATAGAGAAAATACCAATAAGTGCATATAAAAAAGCAATATTCAGAATTGGCTCCGTTCCAAAAATCTAAAATTTGATGAACATATGCTTAAGGACAGCTTCTTTCAATCGTAAAACATTATATAAAAAATTATGATACATACCTAATTGATGCCATGACTAAAACCCAGAATAAAGTGGAATTGAGACTTCCTCCGTATCACTGTAAATTAAACCCCATAGAACTGATCTGGGCAAATATTAAAAATGATATTGCAGGAAAAAGCAGCACGTTTAAAATTTCAGATGTCAAAAATCTGTTGTATAATTCAATTTCATCAATTACACCAAAAACATGGAAGAAATGCATTTTGTATGTTCAAGAAAAAGTATAAAATGAAATGTGGCGGTTGGAAAATATAATTTAAACACATGTTAAACCACTTGTTATAAACGTTGATAATAGTTACATATTATCCAGTTGATCAGAATAATGTTTAAAAGTACTCAAGATCTCGATCTATGTATACAGGGTGCTTCAAAAAGGTATGTCATAAATTAAATTACGCATTCCGGGGACAAAAATAAATTCATTGAATCCAACTTACCTTAGTATAAAAGTGTACACAAAAAAAGTTACAGCCCTAAGAAGTTACAAAATAAAAATTGACATGTTACTTTATTGTTCTGAAAGCATTTTTCATTAAAAAAAAAAAACAACTAAATCTCCAAACTTTTGAGTACGTTTAATTCAAATGAATTTTGTGGCATCATTAGTTTATTACATTATTTTTTTTTTTTATTTTTTGCCTCCTATCACTTTTTTCAAAAAACAGTTTTTATTGAGTTACAGCCCTTTTCATTAGCCTTTAAAAAATGACGTGCAACTACATAATTGGCTTAAATGAATTAACAAGTACAAAAAATGTCTATAACTTATATAAATATGATATTACAATAAATGTTCAAAATAACTCTTTCTCACTTTCTCTTTCATAAACCCCCCAATGGGTAGCTGGTAGGTACCCCTCTATGATCCCGATAGAGGGTAGACTTACTTCAGGGAGGTAGCGCCCCTGCCCAAGCGAGCTCCTGGTTTTCCCTCTACTCCCTACTTAGGGGAAACCAGGCCCAAACCCCAATATTATCCTACCCAAACCCCAAATTCCTTCCCTATATCCTCCCCCAACTCGCCAACACGTCTGGCCAGCGTGGCGTTTTAAGGCCAAACCCCCCGTAAACATGCAAAACACAAACCAAACACGGCCCTCAGTCCCCGGCAGCTCAAAAATCTCTGACCAAGGTAGCGGACAGAAAAGATTAAGAGCAGAGGGTGCTAAGAATACCCGGGATGGACCAGGCTACCACTCAAGATGGCTAAACTGCACAAGAATACTGCATCTTGCATCCTATAATATAAGAACCCTCTCAACCGATCATAAACTAATAGAACTGGAAAACGAATTAAAAACAATAAAATGGGATGTAATGGGACTTAGTGAAATTAGAAGGAGAGGAGAAGAACAACAAACATTGAAATCAGGACACTTGTTCCACTACAGAGGAGAGGAACATTCATCCAGCGGTGGAATCGGGATCATTGTACATAAAAAACACATACCCAACATAACGAAAATCGAGACCATAAGCACGAGAGTCATCCTATTGATATTAAAACTAAACTCTCGTTATAGTTTAAAAGTTATACAGGTCTACGCCCCGACAACTGGACACACAGATGAAGAAGTTGAAAAATTCTATGAGGATGTAGCAGAGGCACAACAAAGAACACGAACACACTATACTGTTCTCATGGGCGACTTCAACGCAAAACTCGGATTCAAACAAGACCAAGCAAAGATCGCGTTAGGAAAGTACGGATACGGGGCAAGAAACGCAAGAGGGGACATGCTTTTAAACTTTCTACATCATCAATGCATGTTTCAAATGAACTCTGTCTTTAAAAAGAAACCCCAAAACAAATGGACTTGGATAAGCCCTGATGGCGCCGTCAAAAACGAAATCGACTTTATAATTATACAGATAAAAAATATATAATACAAGACGTGGAAGTACTCAACAAGTTCTCTGCTGGCAGCGACCATAGGATGATAAGAACAAAAGTAATGCTTAACTTTAAAAAAGAAAGAATGAAGCTTGTTCCTAAACCAAATATTAGAAGATGGGTACCACCTGAAAATGCAAAACTGTTTGAACGTACGGTCGAAGAAAAATTACAAAACGAAGAAACAGAAAACATAAACATCGAACAACTAAACCAGAAAATAGTCAAAGCTCTGAAACAAGCACAAGAAAAATGTTGAAAAAAAAAAACAAAAAGACGAAGAAAAACTAAGTCTAAGCACGAAAACTCTATTAGAGGAAAGAAGACAACTAACAGATAAATACAGAACCAATCTAACAAAAATGAGACAACTAAACAAACAAATCACTAAGAACATCAGAAAAGATATAAGAGACTACAACACCAGAGAGATATCAAAAGTCATAGAAGAGAACAAAAGTTTAAAAGTCTTCAGAAGGAAACAGCAAATAGGAAAGAAAAATATTTACAAACTGAAAAACACAAAGGGCGAAATAATAACAGATAAACAGGAAATTCTACAAACTGTCGGACAATTTTACAGCGAACTCTACAGCAAAACAGAAGAAAATGTTCCAACTGACAACATACCAAAGGTTCTAAACCAGGGCTAGGAAGACATACCAGATGTTACTGTTGATGAAATCAAAAAAGCTCTCCTACAAATGAAAAATAATAAGTCACCTGGCGACGACGGGGTCGTTGCCGAAGCCATAAAATTAGGAGGCGAGAAACTGATACAAATGCTTTCCATACTTTTCACAGAATGCCTTGAAAGAGGAACAACACCATCACAATGGCAAAATGCAGTGATCATTCTAATGTTTAAGAAAGGAGATTTAACAAATCTCGTAAACTATAGACTAATCAGCCTCATCTCACACATATACAAGCTTTTTACAAAAGTCATAACAAACAGACTTTCGAACAAAATAGACTTTTACCAATCATGCGAACAGGCAGGATTCAGGTCAGGCTTCGGCACAAACGACCATCTACAAGTTATTAAAAGCCTCATCGAAAAATGTACAGAGTACAAAAAACCCCTCGTCCTAATATTTTTGGATTATGAGAAAGCATTCGACACAGTAAACCACCAGAAAATGCTAGAAGCTTTAAAAGAGTGCCGAATAGAGCACCGCTACACCACTGTCATCAAAAATATCTATGATAATGCCACGGCATGCGTCAGACTCCATGAAGATACACACAAGTTCAACATTCATCGTGGAGTTCGCCAGGGCGACACCATTTCACCAAAACTGTTTACAACATTATTGGAATACATGTGTAAGCGTGCAAACCTAGACGAAAAGGGCATAAACATAAATGGAGAGCAGCTTAGTCACCTCAGGTTCGCGGACGATATAGTCCTGATAACAGACCGCATAGATCATGCCATCGAAATGTGCGAAAGACTCTACCATGCCTCTACACAAGTGGGTTTAAAGATCAATAACTCAAAAACACAAGTGATGACAAACCTTGTTCTGAGTGAGAACATCAACATAGCTGGAACAAGTATAGAACAAACATCAGCATACAAATATCTGGGACACGAAATTCGCTTAAGTAGAGATAACCAGACCAATGAACTAATACGTAGAATAGCTTAAATGCTTATCTGCCTTTTCTTGTAATATCAAAATTTTTAATATTAATCTTATTCACACAATAAATGATAGATTCAAATTATTGACTATTATTGATGGAACTGTTTATAGTTATTATATCCGTAGAAACTAATTGTAATTTTATAATCAGAAAAAAACTAGTTTTTCGAAAAAGTGATGAGAATCAAAAAAGTTTTAAAAATAATGTGTTAAACTAATGATGCCACAAAATTTATTTGATTTGAATCTACTCAAAAGTTAGGGTAACTTTTGAGAAAGAGTAACAAATCAAGATGTTCTGCTGAAGATGGGGAAGTAATGCGGAAGTCATAAAAACATACAAACGAAAAAACTGGAATATCGGGGCCACATTATGAGAGGAGAAAAGTACTGTCTGCTTAGACTCATAATCTAAGGAAAACTCTCGGGAAAGAGAAATGTGGGACGTAGTAGGATTTCCTGGTTGCGAAATTTAAGGGAGTGGTATGGGTGCAGTTCAATACAGTTGTTCAGAGCTGCAGCCAACAAAATAAAGATTGCTGTGATAGTAGCCAACCTCCGGTAGGAGACGGTACTGCAAGAAGAAGAAGAAAAGTTTGGGGCGATTTAGGGCTGCAGATCCCCTTAAAATTTTTCTGTTCGTTTAGATTTTGTTGTTTTGCATTTTTATGAAAAATGCTTTCAGAACAAGAAAGTAACGTATCCATTTTTATAGTTTATTCGTCTTCCGGGTTTGGACCGTGTCATTTGTGAGTGACCCAAAAGTGGGTTCATCTCGACGTTTCGCTACAATTGTATGTAGCTTCTTCAGGAGAACAAAGAAAAAGAAATCAAAAGACAGGGAGATGGGTAGTTAGCAACGGTAACTCAGTTACTCAACGCAACCAGAGGCGAATACTAACTACACCAAGATGGGCATTTGGTCACAGTAACTCAACTACTTAATCCACTTATAATTATATTCAGAGGAATTAATAATTAGTACTTTTGTTGCTATTTTTGCCATAAAATATGTCTTGCAGTATTATGGTTGGAAAATACATTCCATTTTTGGCAATGTTTTGCTCTCTTTTATTTGGGACATTTTTTTCATTCCAGAATAATGAAAAATTGGCTGAAATCTGGGTCTTTGAAAAGGAAATGTAGTGGAGTCACTGAAGCATCTGAATCAACTGATTCAGTGACAACTAGCAGAGATGGAGACGATGCAAATGTCCCCGAGATCCATTCGAGTTCAACTCATCCAAGTTGTTCTCCCTCAAATCGCGGAAAGGAGGTTCCTTACCAAAAAGAAATTCGGGAAAAAATAAGAAGGTATGGTCCTAGCTATCTCACGTTATATGGCTTTATTCAAGTTGGCAACGAAAGGGCACCAGAAGGCCAATGCGTTAATTCTCACAAAATTGTTGCTAAGGAGTGCTTAGTTCCATCTAAATTAAAACGACATTTTGAAAGTAATCATCTTGGTTTAGCCAATAAGACCGAGGAAACCTTCAAACGTCAATGTTTCCGTCTAAAACATGGCGTTCGCGTGCTAACAAACTTCAAAGGCGGCATCTCAGAGTGGGCATTCCGATTCTTATTTATTCTGTGCTTCAAGCGTCAAGACATTTGATGGTCAAACTTACAAAGATTCCCATAATGATAAAGAATATAATGAAAACATCATCGAAACAGTTTGATTCATCACATTAAGTAAGAATATTTGAATATCAAATGTACTGTATTTTGAGACTAATACAGTTTGAGAACCACTGTAATAACCTAAATATTGGACCTAATTATTACTATATACTTTGCGTATTTTGACAGATTTTACTTCTAACCTTCCTATACTTACCATTAAATTATCTTTCTACGGTTTTCTAATTCTGTTTTGTAACTCTTTCCTTTACTTGAAGTTAATTTTAGATCAGTTGCAAACATTAGCTCACTTATCATTGAACTCATGCGATATGGCAATAAGTTGTCGAAATTGTCTATTTGACTCAGGCAGATCGCAAAAGGTAATTTCCGAGTAGTCCATGATCACTTACGAGCTTACGTGTGTATGCCCTTGTTTCTAGATCTTTTGTTATATTTCCTTGTTTTGACTACTCGTCATTTAGGACTGAGTCCTTATGTTTTTTGCAATTGTTGTCTTTGTTCTATTGGTAGTTTTAGGATTATGGATTTTGAAAGATAGGAGGGAAAACTATTTCCCTCGTTATTTCCTTGTCATTTTATCGTGTTAAGGACATTTAGGGCTTTTACTTTCTTATGGACAATGACAATTGCATAATGGGATCGAAAAACAACAAAACCACCTTAGTTAGAAAAGTATGATAGTTTAATTAGTTTTTTTTCATAAACATATTTATTTCTATGGAAGTTAATTAGGCTCTGAAAAACGTTAGATACTGAAATAAAAAACGAAGTAAAGAATGTAAGTATTGTTGTAATTTCTGTTCAGAGATCATTTGTAGATTTTGGAAACTTGTGGACGAAAATGGAAAGAAATAAATAGTATTTAGTTAAACCTGTGCAGTATACATATTTCAGGCTTCTATGAAGTTTTTTGTGTGATTTTATTAGTAGAATGTGGATATTCATATGTAGCAAATTAACTATCTGCCTTTTCAGAGTTACGTTCAGACATTTTTTTTAGAAGAATGTTTTATTTTATAAAAATACGAATACGAGATACGTATTGCAGAAAACAAATCTCCCTTTTCACAATCGTGTTTGGATTTAAGGTAACTCTTCATGTGTCTTGTCTCGTGGAAATGTAACTTCATATGTAACTGTGAGATTTTTCGTTTTTCGGTTTAAATGTCGCTTCGTGCTTTTCACAACGGCTTCTTGAAGACCTGACCAATGTGGTACCTTATCAGGCACTTATCACCAGGATAATTCGGCATCTATAGTCTTCTCTAGTACTCTACTGAAAAAAACTGTGCAAGAACTTGTCTCTAAGCGTGGATTGCTAAATATTGACTTTCATTTGTTGTTTGGAAGTTGTTTAGCTTTTTACTTAAATATTTTATTTTTATCAGTTAAAACTTTTAACTACACATGGCCTCATTCAATTAATAATTTCATCGTTAAATTTTCGTGCATAACGCAAAGACATTCTGTAGATTACAAAAGCAGCCAGGCTAAGCCATGATACTTTACTACGCCTAGACGTTAAAGAGTGAAACCATAATTAATTTTTACTAAAAAACTAACACTTGACCGAAATCAATCAACCAGGAAAGTACGTAACTTTGTTAACTGTCTAAACGTGCGAGCCAGCATTCTTCTGATTTCTTCACGGTGCTTCCAAACTTAACTATCAACCAACGAGATGATAAGACTTCATTATGACACCGAGAAGTACTCATCACCAGATTATCCAACAATTTCCTACAATCTGCAAAGGTAAGTAAGTTAAGTGGCTGCAAATTTTTTTACTTCGAATAATCATTGGGAGACGTGCTATTTGCTCGTAATTACATCCACAATTCAATGCAATTAACTTATTCAATTAGCCAACTAATTGAATATGTATTTCCTACTTTAGAAGTATTATTTGTCGCAGATATTAAATTCTTTCATGACATGTATAGTTTATATTGTCTGGTCTTATAGTTAAGAAGATACCGGTTCAGGGCATCAACGTTTTTCCTTCTATACATGCAAAAGTCTAATATTAAGAGCAACAGGAAAACATAAATAAAACTAACGATATTTTAAACGTGATTTTATTGATCAAACAAATTATTACATCAAAATCGTATAATAATAGAACTACTTCTGAATAAATACATATATTGCAGTGAATTACAGGGGTCCAGATCAAAAATAACTGACATTATTACATTATACAAATTATCAGACTTAAATTTATTATATTTTTTAAACATACTTCTAACATGATGAAACAATCAGTATCAATGTTTACTCTGAAGAAGGACTGTATTTTACTTGTAAGCATGTTTTATTTTGAAGATCTAACGTTTTTTTTTAATTATTTTTTGACATAGAAAAAAATAGATACTAGTAGTAGAGCATAACATTATTTATAACTTACATGTAAAGAGACTGTAATAACAGACGGGGTGAATCATTGTCAAGCAGGAAAGGCAGTAAAGATACCTATACTTAGTCAAGTATTAAAGAAGTCTTTTATCTGTTCGAGCGATGTACGAAATGTTAAAAATATATGCACACTTTTTACAAATGTTTTGGGCTTCAGAAAAAAACAAAATATTCTTTTTACTTAACCTAATCTTTTTATTATAAAGTATGCTACACACTTTTATTATAAGATATGCTCCCATCACTTCATTCCGACAGTCATCAGAGTGGTCAGCACCCGGAGAAAGTCGTCCGAAAGAAACAATGAACAGCGACTATCGCAAAAAGGCCTCATTTTTTTAAGAAAAAAATTTATAATTTTGCTTGGAATTAATTCCGCGCCCACCGAAAATTTCATGTAAGTTATTTTCTTAAGAGGGAGATTTGTACACATTTATATACTTATGTGTATTAACATGTCAAATTGTCAGTGTGTGGGAGGCGCATTCTTAAGCGAGCTTATAAAAAGTTAAATTGATTTTTCAACGTCTTAGGATACTATCTGTAGATCAGAGAGACGTGTCTTTAATGCCCCTATATCTAAACCTTATTCAAAGGTTATCTAACATATACAATTCGTTATGGAATAAAGACATGCGCAAATGGATTCATTGATGGAACTGCAGAAAATTTCCAACATATTTTTTAATTACGAAACTTAATTCCAAAAACGAAAACCTGCCATTAAATGAATATGTACCAAGATTTTTTTAATCGAGAAAACAAATACATTTTAAAATAAATGTAAAAATATCTTTTTACATTTCGTATATCGTCTTAACGTATAGTTATTAGGGGCAAGTAAATTCGTTAGATATTCAAAGAAAACAGTACGCCACTCTCGATTGATATCTGACCATTTTTATAATAGTCAAAATTATTCGATCTGGTCCAACAGGTGAGATAACCTGTGATTGTTTAACGGCGCACGACCGAAAACAATCGCCTGTCTTAAGCGACGTTGTTCGACAGGGGATTGATGACCCAACAGCAACATCACATCATTGCTGTGACACGATACATCACCTGTATTTACTTTATATTACGATTAGTAAATATCACAGTTAATACAGCAAAATAAATAACGGTACTTTCAAATTTTACTAAAAAAATGAAAATTTTAACGTCAAACTTTAACGTTACGTACAAATATTTATCTTAATAATTTCTCTAAGGTCATAAACTGTGTTACTTTAATGATATACTAAAGAGGTCTAATAAGTTCTCGGCTTTCCTCAGAGATGGCGTGATTACACGCGTGATTTTCATCCATATTTTGGTACACGTGGTATTACACACAAATACAATGCAAGTCATTTCAGACAGCAGTTGATTCTGGTAACGTTTGAAGCATTTGCGGTGCGCTTACAACGCACTCAAAAAATAGGAAAGAAATTCTATAGAACGCGATGTGGATTCTTTGGTACACTAACCCAAATTAGTGAAGAGACTTGAGTTCTGGGTGCGCAGGAGCAAAAATCAAAAAAGTGGTAAAATCTTCAATCTCTTTGAATTCACAAAGTTACAATCATATAATTGTCAGCCACTTTTGTGCAGTGGACTTTTGCACTTTTGTGCAAAAACGACAAGTTCTAAATCATCAATAGCAAGAAAAAATTTATGTTTTAAAATTTACAAAAAAAGGAAAGATTTAATATTTGTACCTATGTTTCCTTACCAAACATTTGTAATATCCTTTGGCACCATCAGCACGATTTGAATACCATCACAATAACAAAATAGCATAAATAAATGTAGTATAATCGAGATAATTATTTGGAAAACTGTTTCAAATATTTGAATCTGCAAATTAAAAATACAATTCATTTTGGTCCGTTTAATTTCGATAAATGATTTGGATAGTTTTATTATTTTTCCAATCAACTATTTAAAAGTAAATGTCGCCTTCTTTTAATGCATTTTTCTTTCTTCAACGTACTTTGTTAATTCAAAAGTTAAAAGTCCATAGCAGACGATAAAAAGTAAAGAGAAATTGTATTCTCAATGTAAAAAAAATAGTTAACAAATTGTCGGACAAGACTTGGCAACAATGCACTGAATTTGCTAGAGACGTGCATCTTCGTCGTGTACCTTCCTTCTCTATCATCTGCGCACCTCGCTTCTCTTCACGGTTTTGGTCTAGGATAAATACATATAAATGCACACAGTGACGTAATATTTGTACAGTCAATATGTATACATATTTATATACTTATATTTCTATAATTACGTACTGTCTCTTAGCAATATTTTTTAACACCCACTTTTACCCCATAGTTGTTTTGTTTGTAAATAGAGTTCTTAATTTGAAAAAGATGAAAATATTGACTATAAAACAAAATTGAATCCATATTGTACTAAAATATTTGTCTAAATTCGACGTAAAAATGATCACTCCCTAATCATTGTCTGATCGTTATCGTAATATGTAGCAAATACAGGGGGCTTCATCAATCCAACAGCTACATTGCTGTGACTGACATCGCCTGTCCTTTTCTACAAGACCCTTTCTAGGTGCAAAAATCAGGTCGGTTGCTTTGAGCGAAAATAATTGGAATTTCATAGATACAAAATGTTCACCAAATATGTTAGCATGATACATTTAACAATTCGTGCAATTTGCCGTAAGCAGCGATTATAAAAACTACTTATTATTAATAAATATTACAGTACAACAATAAAAAATTAGTCTTTTACGGAATACTCTATAATTAGTTTAATATTATTTTTTTTATGGGACCAACTATTTAAAAGTATTGATACACAGCTCTTGTGAAAAAAAATCTTTGGACGGTCTGGATGTATCGAGAAGCTCCCATATGTAAATACATGACAAAAAATTACTCGCGCTAAAAGAGAGAAAATCAGGATTTTTTCTATAAATGAGTATAATCGTCAACCGGCTTTTTTCACTATCTACAAAGTATACAGCGCTATGGTACTGATGAAACTGATCAATGCAAGACTAAAATCAACATACGTTTTCAGACAACAGTTCAGACTTTAAAATAAATATACCAAGCACCAAAAGTAATGAATATCAGAGAAAACATTAATAAACAATCATAAGTAAGAAGCGGAGCAGGGTACGAAATGGTTAGACAATTTAATTAATTGGGCTCATATAAAGATGAATTACCATAGGGACTAACGAATAATAACAAACCTCTACTGGAATCAAAGAGCACAAATCGTAGTAGATAACGAACCCAGTTCAGAAATTGAAATCAGGAGAGGAGTTAGGCAGGGATGTATTATGTCCCCATTACTATTTAATGTATATAGTGAAGCCATTTTTGAAGAAGCATTACTATCTCAAAGTAAGGGAATAATAATTAACGGAAGATCTATTAACAACATAAGATATGCAGATGACACCGTGATTATGGCAAGCATTGCTGAGCAACTCCAATTACTGCTAAACAAAACAAACAGTTTCTGTGAAAAATATGGACTAAAAATGAATATAAAAAAGACCAAATACATGATAATAACAAAGAAAACAAATATACCAACAAACATACATTTGGGAAATGTACCGATAGAAAGGGTTGATCAATACAAATAGCTAGGAACCCGGATTTCAGACAATAATAATCAAACAACCGAAATAAGAGCCAGGGTAGAAATAGCAAGAAATACGTTTGTAAAAATGAAAACAATTATCTGCAACAAAGACCTTAGATTAGAACTGCACTGAGATGCTATGTGTTTTCGATATAACACATAAATAAGTTACAGTCCTTTGAAATGTGGTGTTCTAGGTGGTTGCTTAGAATAACATGGACACAAAAGAAAACTAACACGGAAGTATGGCGAGAAATGGACAAAGAATGTGAAATAATAAACACAATAAAAATAAGAAAGTTGCAATATCTGGGACACGTAATGAGGGGACAGCGATATGAACTGCTAAGGCTGATAATACAGGGAAAGATAAGAAGATGAAGGAGTATAGGAAGAAGGAGAGTGTCATGGTTGAAGAATTTAAGGGACTGGTTTAAATGCAGTTCTATAGAACACTTCAGAGCAGCAGTAGATAGAATAAAGATAGTGATGATATCCAGCCTCCGATTGGGAGACGGCACTTAAAAGAAGAAGTTTTAAAGAAGAAGAAAGATGAATTATGTAGAAGTTTTCAAATGTGAATCTATCGCAAAACGATGTATATCATAAACAGCATATCGCACAAATAACTCAATAATAGTAAAACTTAACATCAGCACTAGATTCATTACAATTATCAACCAGACCAAATTAAAATTTTTGACATATGATGCGCCGCGCCGCCCAAAAATATGGGTTATTCACAATGATATTTATCACAAAAGTATAAAAACAAACAAGAATACTTTGTAAATGGTCAAAAAAACCGAATAGCAAGAGTTTTCGGTACATATAAATTCTTAGAAATTACCTAAAAGATAGTGAATAAATTTGCATGACAAAAATTTGAAAATCCATGCAGGAAATTATCTAAACCAGCTAGTACAAAGTGTTTCTTTGAACAAAAAAAAATTGTATACCAATATTTAAATTCGGCTTGGCGTACATTTTCTGTAAACATCATTAAAACTACATATAAACACAAACACTATATATAAAAGTGGTTACCTCCGTACATAGATTTATTAAAAAAGAAAGTTTATTTATTGTTAGAATTTTAGAATGAGATTGAGCTAAAAATAGCACATGTTAGCCGTGCAAATTCAGCGGTTTTATCTTCGTGGTAGTGTTATTTTCAGTGTTGAGCGCTCTCAGATATACAAATTCGTTAGCTCTTCTTGGCGTAATTTTTTATAATAAATGGTCGTAGAATTTGTGGTTATGTGCTTATTTTCATGTACTTCGTATTGTTGGTATTCAGCACCAACTGGTGTTCAGTTGGTGTTGCTGATGACAGCATAGGCAAGGATTTGAACTGATTTGTTATACATTGAACCTGTGGTTGTGATTTGTGACATACGTATTACTTTTTCCGAAGCCAGATTGAACAGTATACAGGAGAGAGGAGCTCTCTGGTGCAGCCCGTTGTTTGTTTTAAAATGTTTAGATAGCTTTGTGAAATTTACCAACTGATTTGGTGCTCTTTCATGGCTTTAAACATTACACATCACCCTATTTGTATGCCTTAAATTTACGGTAACGGTAACTTATGGATTTATATCTGTTATATTCTGTCAGAAGCCGTTATTGTATTATTCTTTTTTAAAAACATTCAATGTTTTTAATGTTTTTATTCTGTAACATTCAGATTCCTGTTATTACACTTAGTATATGGCGTAGGCTTGTGATTTTTGCTGCCATTGGTGTACCACAAGATGTGTGAACATATAAGAAAGTATTCCATGATATGAATTCAAATAGGACGGGTAGAGCATTTTATATGGGCAACATTGTACGTCAAGAAAAAGAATTGCGACAAGAAGCTACTTATCAATTCCGCTGAGTTTTGCAATTTATTTTAGGAATGTTAAAATTCTTGTGTAAAATTGGTATCATTTCTTAATGAAGGGTTTTGTTATCAAAAGTTATTAAGGATGTTCGCTCTTTTTTAGGCGATACGCATGTTAGGGTTGTAAAAGGGGCATAACAGAGGAAGTAGGACTTAATTTAAGAGCGGATAGAAACGTATTAAAGAACATAATATAACATATATTATGTTCATCAATCAATATCATATTATGTTATTCAATTTAGGATTCAGTGGCCATCTTCTTCTACCGATTTTGTCGAAATCGCTGAAGATTTGTAGACAACAAAATTAATTTTCACCATGAAATAAATCAAAAGTTAGAGAAACCCCGCCTGACGATTACCGAAGTTTTGAGATCGTTTAGGAATTTGTGAGCCTCAGAATGGGTGACATCTTTAAACCATTATTAGTTGAAATAATCGCCCACGTAACAAAATATGTTTTAAATACATATTTTTTTAGGTCAGAAATTATTTTATTATACAATCTTTATAAAAAGTAAACTTTTTTAAACTCATATTACCCATATAAAACCCAAGATATAGGTTATATATTCATTTCTTTGACTTCCGACCAAGTGTATGTGATGGTTTATTTAAATAGAAAATGTATGTCTGCGATTAGTTTTGTAATCGTTGTGATTCGTGAGTTCAAGAATTGTTAAATTGTTTAGCAAGGTTCTGAAACTACTTTTTTATAGCATGTATAATTTAAATATTATGAATATGTGGAATTAAGCCACAATTATTGGTTGTAATGAAAATCATATTTTTTAAGGAACTAGCTTTTGACGTTTAGACTTTTACTCCGGAAATCTCTCTCCAGAGTTCTCAAAAAAGATTATTTAAAAAATTCTGGAAAAATGTATAACCAAAAGTTAATTGTTACTTTGTTACTAAAAGGTTATATCAAAATTGACATAATTGGCCTCACCTTGTTATAGGCATCAGCATGTAAATGGCTGAAAAAATCTGAGGGTGCTGTTTATTCCCTAGAAATATCAAATTCTGACTATTTTGTGTGTTTTTTGTTTTATATATAACTGTGTCATAAGCGTGATTGTGTAACGTAAATCGTGCAATATATATTTGTGTATTATGTGTAAGATTGTAGGTGATGTTTTTCGACCTCCTATCACTCTGCTATTATTGATATATTCTTATTAAATTTTTCTTTTGGTATTGACAAATAAAGTCTGTTACATTCTGCTGATGGGTTTAATTTTAGTGTAATGATGTGAGTTTAAAATGTAATTTTCATTACAACCAATAATTTATCCCAATTAAACATAATATTTAAATGATAAATTGTTGTTGCAAAACAAACGAAGATTTCGTTAATATCTAAACCAGGAAGTAAAGAGGAAGTAGTGGAGTTTGTTAATGAATTATGTGAAAATTAAGAAAACTGTTTTAGTGTTTTATTTATATGTACGTAGATTACACCCAACAATTCTCAAAATTATCTGTTAATTGTGTACTCAGTCTATTGTTTAGAAAATACATATATTATCTTTTTTATTTAAACATGAATCGTCATCTCATAAAAAAAAACATTTCACTAAAGAATAGTGCAACGAAATACAAAATGCAACAAACCAAAGAGATACTGTTAACTAACATCTAGATAAAAAAAAGGTGAACACAATTTATCAGTTACTTTCAATTATTTTGGCTAAAAAGCATCCTCCCATTTGACTCGAAGGATTCTCACTCAACTAAGGCAGTGTGTTTAAAGTAATAAGCTTTCATTTGACAATTAAATATAAAATATGAGGATAAAACTATTCCTACTTAACAAGGAAATGTTTTACACTTTTTTGGGTTCTATATACAACAACAATTACTACAATTATTTTAAACACTCTGCAAAGATGAATATGAGTACACAAACGGTTTATATTAAAATGACATACATTAAAAGTTCAATATTCGTTCATAAACGTAACGTTGCCTGTTGTTGTATACTGTAGTAAATATCGAGAGTTAGAGATCAATTGTATTAATCTTTTTCTTTGTTCTGTTTGTTTTTTATATTTATACGTTTATATGTTTTTTATTTAAACAATTATTTTAAATTAAATGTTCGAATTGCCACCCATCGGTTCCTGCCATGACTTTCTGAAGTAAACACTTAAAAAAGCAAAAATAATAATGGACACAAAAAGTTATCTCATAAACACTGAAACTTTTTGTTAAGTGTTAATTCAAGCAAGTGATAGTGGCATAGTTACTGTAATATCTATTGACGTAAATGTGTATGCAATTTATTCAACGCAAAATATCCAGACTGACCCATCAGCCAATCAACAGTAAGTAAAATAGTCCGAAAATTTGGAGAAACTGGGCGCGTTAAACATATTCCAAACGCTGGGCGTCTTAAAATTGAAGACAATGTGAAACGTGATATTTTATTAAATTTACATGACAATCCTCACCGTAGTTCAACACAAATGGGTGAATATGCTGGAGTCTCCCAACGATCAGTATTACGTATTTTAAAAAAAGAAAAATACCATCCCTACAAAATTCAACTACATCAGGCATTAAGCGACGACGAACCCGATCGCCGGCTTCAATTTTCTGAAATTATGCAGGATTTATGTATCCGCAATCAACATTTCATCAATCAAATCCTTTTTTTCGATGATGTCACATTTTTTATACATGGTACCGTGAATCGTCAAAAATTGCAGATATTGGAGTCAAGAAAACCCACATTGGATGACTGAGTCACACACGCAATATCCTCAGAAAGAAAATGTATAGGCAGGGATCATTGACAGAATCATTGGCCCTTTTTTCTTTAAAGAAAATCTAACAGGAGAACGTTGTTTAACTTTTTTGAGAAATCAACTTATACCTGTCCTTGATAACATGTATCCAAATGCCAATAATCCAAATTTACCTAGTGAAAATATCTGTTTTCAACAAGATGGAGCCCCTTCGCATTATGCACGTGAAGTACGTCAATTTTTAAATCATTGATTTCCCAGGAGGTGGATCGGAAAACGAGGTTTTATAGAGTGGCCAGCAAGGTCGCCAGCTCTAGCACCTCTAGACTTTTTCCTGTAGGGTTACATAAAATCAAAAGTTTATGTCAATAGACCATAAAACTTACAAGGCTTAAAAGATGGAATTAGGCATGAAATGAGAGTCTAATTACTCCAGAAGTCATCCGCAATGTACTTGATGAATGTGTCCGTAGATTCGCATATTGTCCAGAAACCGATGGATGAGATTTCGAACATTTAATTTAAAATAATTATTATGCATAATTTGGTTACTTTAAAGTACATTATTAATTAAATCATTACTTGTAATTTAGTTAAATTTAAATTAAAAAAAAATTGTTTTGGCACCCTTAAAAAAATATTTCAGTTAAAAATGTAATCAGTTAAAAATGTGTCGAATTATTCTCCTCTAGTTTCATGACCGTTATCGATCGTTGGATATCATGTTGGCTACCATATTCGCTATCGTCACTTTATTGACAGCAGCTCTAAATAACGATGTAGTTGATTTTCCATACCATTGCCTTAGATTTTTCAGCCATGATGTTCTTCGTCTACCAGGACCACGATTACCTTGGATCTTTCCCTGAATGATCAGATGTAAAAGATCATATTTTTTGTCAAATTATAGCGATTTCTATTTAAAAAAATTAACGATTACGTCACTACACCCATACCGGTCATGTCATCCCTACTCCATGTACGTTATAAAATGGGTATTTTATAACAAAAATCGACCTGTTTCGGGATATCCCTCAAAACTCGACGGTTCTCGAAATAATGATTATAATTTAGCCGTTCACTGTATATCTACAGTAATGACCCCCCCTAGGCAGTGTAGTAGTCATCATGATGTCGTATATTGTCCGTCTCCAAAGATCTCATGTCATTTCCTGTATCTCATGTCATTTCCTGTATCTCATGTCATTTCCTGTATCTCATGCATAGGTCTTTCGCATATTCATGTAATTTGGTCGATCCATCTTGTTGGGAATCTTTCTCGTAATCTTCGGCCTTCTACCGTTCATAGCAGTGTCGACAATACACATCCTTAGCAAATCCCTGCATCCAACGTCTCCATATTCGTACTGTGCTGTACTATAGTTTTGTTTCCATACAGTTGTTTTAGGAGCCAAATCAAATCGTGTGCCATTTCTTTAAGTATTTTCCACCAATTTACTCAGTCGAATACTTTGCGTTTGTTACCTAATCAGGTTCTACAAAGATAGTCAATGTATTTAAGGCGTTCGCAAACAATTATCCTGCAGTTGCAAGCAAAATTACTAAAATTCAATTTTTCTAAAGTTTTAAGTTTTTTTGAGTAGCGAGTGGAAGTTTATAATAATTTTTTTCTGTCTTGATCCACAGGCTAAAAAGAAAAATATTTCAAACGTGGTAGTATCAAATTTGACGCGATTCGCATAGGATGAGTAGTACAGTGCGACATAGCTTGTGGTTCCGTTACGCTCATTAATTTATCCCTATCGAAAGGAATCACGGAATATACATAGAAAAAAAAACTATTTTCCACATTTATTATATATGTATTTTATTAAGTTTGTATAAAAAAATATTAAACTTTTAACAAATAAGCCGTTTATATACGTCATTTCACTCTTTATGAGAATTATATCCCTATCACCATGATTTATAAAAGGAATAATAAAATAGGCGTACCTTTTTCACATCTCACAATTTTCTACGAGGACTTCACAAACGTTCGATATAATAGTTTTCTAATTAGGTATATCTAAGACCTACCTTCGCTGGATTATACAATATGATCTTTCCATAAATGTATTTTAGGTTGATTTACATACAGTTAATAATTTTTTTGAAAGTATTTGCGGTGTATTGTTTTCAATATAGTTTAATTCTGGTAATGAATTGATAACAATTGAAGATCATGTAAGTGTTTTAAGTAATAATGAATGAGACAATGTTTTATACTACTAGTAATCAGAATGATCTGAACAATTAAAATATTTATTCGAAGGTATGACTTTTATTTTCAACTTTTCACTGAGCAGTGCCCACTAATAAATATTTCCATTCAAAGAAACTAACAAATAACAAATGGTTTAATATTCTACTCGATTATAAGAAATATATTAAATGTTATTTATTGTGGGCTCGATAGTCCAGTGTAGTAGCGTACTCTGATGTGTATAGTCTAGTGGGATCGTGGAATGTTGATTAGTAGTTTAAAATCGAAATGGAATCTACTACTTTAGATAAAAATTAGCGAGTGAATCGAGTCGGTCAATAGATGAGTATTGCAGTGAGGGAGAGGGTCTCCCGAGTGGGTGGCACTCATTCGTTGATCCCTATCGGAAGAAATTACGACAGAAAAACGGAGCGTGACGCATGCAACTTAAGCTCAACTAGTATGTACTACCAGATGATCGACACATTTTCAACTGCTAAACCGATTTAAATGACGGAATATTTTAAAGATAGATAGTCATGAAGCAAGCTTTTATAAGAATTCTGACACACTTTGGTACGTTGTGTCATAATTGCATATGCAATTACGACGAAGATGCAATTATGACGACGCTTTAAAAATTCTAAACGATATGGTACGATGCGTAATAGTGTAATAAAATGGATTCAGTGAAAATGAAGAATAGGATACAGAGCGGACACTTAATTTTTAATAAAAGAGTAAAAGAGCTGGCAAAGTAACTTCCAAGTGAATAGTTCACTACATTTTTAATTTGAGTCATACGTCAGCCAGAGGAAAGTGCCAAACTTAAAAGTATAATATACAAAGTGGATCCTAGTCTTTGAATAGGAATTCGCGAGTCAACAGATTCGGCAGATGGATAAATACAGCACACAGATTCTAAAGGTTCCAATGGGGAATGACGTGCATGCGCAATATTATAATTGGTGTCTCATAGAAAAAGTATTCGCAATAAAATTATCGTTAAAATTCTGCATTGGTAGCATGCGGACGGACTGTACATTTGAACACTTATGGATTATCAGTTCAATACACACCTAAAGGCGGAGCTTTCTACAGACACCGTTAGAATCTATGCAAAATACAAAGGGTTATGGGTCCCTCCTGCTTGGTAATGTTCCTTCGTTGATATCTACCGGAAAGTGTTAAGACACTAGAAAATAAAAATGCATACATAGATGCACAAAGCTTGAATAAAATCTTTTAAAGGGAAGAATCCAAATAACTTTTAGAATGATATAGAATAATTTGCTCATCATTATAATAAATGAATGAAGTGAAAAAGAGATTTTCGGTAAAAAAATTCAAAGTTTAATTTTAACAAAGTATGTTTTTTTCATAACAACACAAACTTGATGGCAACTTTCCAAAATACATTCCAAATAACGCTAGGACTTCATAAAGACGCTGAAGATGAGTGCGAAAAAATCACATCGTATGAAAATGATTCAAGATATCAATCCTATTAATAATTGTAAACATCGATAGTTTATAATTCGAGAATATGACTAAATGGAATGAAATAAAAATATTTTATTGGTGATAAACGTTTTACCATTCTTCTATAAACAAATTGAAAATAAAGGATGCTGATCATATTATGAACACACGTATATTGAAATTGAATACAATTCACCGTCTTTTTTTAAAAGGTCAATCGCCCTATACATATAACTACAATTATTTACAAAAAGCCTTAAAGATAGTTTTTATTTAACCATATAGATTATAATTTAAAACAATTTTGCGGATGACCTTCCAAAACCAATTAATTTACAGAGATAGATTTCGCTAGGTTGCTTACCTTTGAAGAATAGAAATCATCAATTTAATAATATTAATAAAGTTTGTACGAACCTGCCAATATGGGAAAACGATTTTAAAATATGACAATCAATTTTTTACTTTCACATAGACAATCTATTTATCTTATACAAATTATCAACATAAAAAGGAACATGAAAAGTAACATTTTTTGGTTTATACAATTAAGATACCAAATAAAAAGTTTTGGACAAGTTTCTTTGTCGTTTCTCGGTAGGTTTTTCGCTGTAATATTTGCATTAGTCGAACGCACCAAAGGAAACGAAAGGAGAAATAATAAACTATTTAACTCCTGGTATCTTAATTATTTTATATCAACAGGTTTTAGAAGACTGAAATCTCTTTGCAACAAGTGTTGACAGTATTCTATAAATTACGTAATTTCAAAAAATTCATGATCATCAGTTGTGCTACAGCCCTGCCTCAAAACAGTATTCCATCCTTTCCTGTCGAGTGTCTGTCTTTTCCATCCCCTAACTACAATCTCACTTAAATCGTCCTGCATATCGTCCAGATATCTGAGTTTAGCTCGCCCCCTTCTTCTTCCAGTCGGTCTATATAGCATGAAAGATCACTTTCATCCATCCGCATAATGTGGACCACCCACCATGGTTTATTTCAATTATTCAAAAAGTGAGAAAAAATAATAAATTTTCTAACCAGTATCATGTTTGCTATGGAATATTCTAAAAATGCCGATACAATCGTTAACGGGCGTTATAAAGTTGAATATTTGATTCTCCCTCATCAGTTCTGATCCCCCGAGGGAGTGTATTGTCAGTCTCCAAAGATCTCTGTCTCTGGTCATTTAAACTCCTGGACAAAATTAACGCACCACTTATATTTTTGTCAATAATCTTTATTTATTGATAATTTACTGTACGACAAGTTGCCTATGGACCTTGTTTGACAGTGACAGTTGTTATGTAAGCTAATAATAGTCTTGTTTTAACAATAATTTGTATTAAACTTCGTTTAAGACTAAAAGTGAGTTAAACTTTTCATAAAAAGTGCCGATTAAAGCAAAGTGCTTTTGAGAAACAAGCTTTTTATTGTGATATTTTCATCACATGTAAGTTTGGAAGTTCATTTACATAAAAATTAAATACAAAAATAAACCGCCAAAGAAATTTGTCAATGGAGGAGGCAGTGCGAGCATCGACTCTCCTAGATGAAGGATATTCAATGCGATACGTTGTAAGTTTGTTACGAAGACATCATCCCAGCATCAGTCGCAAGGTTAGGCGATATAATGAAACAGGGTCGTACCATCGAAGACCAGGGCAAGGGCGAAAACGTTGCACTAATCAAATTGATGATCGTTTTTTGAGACAACGTACTCAGAGATAGGACAGTCACCAGCAATTTGCTAAAAAATAAACTAGCAGATGTTCGAAATGTCGCGATATCGTCTCGAACAGTTAGAAGACGTTTACATGAAGCAGAATTGAGTAACAGGAAACCGGCCAAAAAACCATTGCTTACCAGAGAACACAGGGTTCAGAGATTGAATTTTGCAAGATTGCATCAAAATTAGACCATCGATGATTGGAAACGAGTTCTTTTCTCCGATGAGACTAGAGTAAGACTAAAAGCTCCAAATGGTCGTGAGCGTGTCTGGCGAAGGCGAGGAGAAAGATTTGCCAGCTGCAATATCTCTCCTACAATACCTTTTGGTGGTGGCTTTTAAATGTTTTGTGGGGGAAATTTGTTTTAAAGCTCGTACGCAGTTGCTCCCCATACGTACGAGGTCTATGAATGTCCATTATTACGTAGACAACATTATTGTCGAACTCCGTTTCTTGGACCTAATTTTTTATTCATGCAAGATAACGCTCGTCCTCATGTGGTTCGACAGGTTATTGGCTACCTAAATAATATTGATGTTCCATTAGTAGTGACCACCTAACAGTCCGGACATGAATCCAATATAGCATCTATGGGACTATCTCCAAAAAGAAGATTCGAAGTCGTAGACCCCCTAGTGCACAATCACAACCAACTCATTGGGGCCGTTATTGAAGAATGGGAGAATATTCCACAAGCTTTTGTTGAACATTTGATATCAAGCATGCCTTGACGCATAAATGCAGTCATAAGAAGTAGAGGAAGGCCTACACGGTATTAGTGTTGACCCAGATGCATTTTATTTTTTTCTTTTTACAATTTGAGTTATGCTAGATATATTATGTTATGCTAGTTATTTAGATTAATTAAAGTGGTGCGTTGATTTTGTCCAGGAGTTTATTTTAACTCATGCATAGATCTTTTGCATATTCCTGTAATTTGGACACAGATCCAAGCTTGATGCAGATCTTCCAAGTTGGTGTTTTCTTTTCTATTAGTAATTCTGTACTTTCGAACAGAAGTTTAAGATGTTAGAATTTCTCTCTGCGTTCATGGTGCGTTCGACGATCTATCACTCTGTATATTTCATGGTGAAAAAAGAAATTCCCAATTAAATCTTAATTTTCATGCCCTATTTTTAAAAACTTCAAATGATCAATGTTTTACATATTCAAATTGTTTTCCCAAAACATCCACCAATTTAACTTGTTTGAAGGGAAATGTTAAATGTCATATATAAACTAGACAAACCTTTCGATAAGAACAATTCCAATGAAATCAAAAATAAAAATAAAATGTTACATACCGTTTCGGCAGGTATTTTGTATCTGATTGTACTTTTTCAACACCTGTCAAAATAAAATAATCATAAATACGAAAAGCCACGGAAATTAACCAAACTCTCCCTATCCATGCAAAATTAGTAAAAAAATTGTATTAAAATGTGTCTTGGTAAAGAAAACGGAAAAGAATAAAGGTTGTTAGACTATTAAGGTTGATTTCGTTCATTTTTATTAACATCCCAAAAATTATAAAAAAATTAAATATACTAAAATGGATTATACTATACAACAGAACTGTCTTTACACCTCTGTAATTAGATGAGGTCAAATAAATTTCCACTATCAGTGAATTAAATTAAATAATATATATTATCTTTCTTTTTATATTGATTTGATACAATTTCTTTCTTTTCGAAAAATAATTATGATTAATAAAATGCTTCTATATAATAAATAAAATTTGTTGTTTATATTCTTTCCCCTTTCCGAAGGTATTGAAACAAACATGGAATCAGCACGGACGGAACCAACATTTCTTACTCTTATCTGTTTTCTTCATCAGGAAATTGCGGGAAGAGGAGGTTTCTAACATTTCTTTTTCGATAAAAAAAGAAAAATAAAAAAACATTTAAATCTTATCTTAAAAGGTGTGTAGACTTAATCTTAAACTTGTGGATGATAGACGAGGTACATCGGAGATCATCTAAAACGTGGCTGCATAAGCACTGGTCCCGCGGGGAACATATGGGCACCATACATCATACCAGGCGGCATTCCGATCATACCTAAAGACAAAAATCATATTTAAACTTCGAATTAAACTATATAAATACATTGAGTTTGGAATACTGTCATTTTTTTATTCCTTCTTTTTCCTATTCCAACAGAGAACCATAAAACAGAAATTCAAGTGATGTCAATAACTTGCTTAAATAGAAATTAGACTGTCTAATGTTGTCAAATTTTAAAACGTTTGAGTCTTATGAAATCAAACTTTTAACACAATAATATTTTTTCAATAGTTTTTTTACAAAGACCACCCATTTAAAATACATTATTGTAGCATACCCAAAGGAGGTATTACTTTTTAGATGTATAAGAAAATCCAAAATTGCTTGGTACGAGAACAGCTCGATAGATATTTATCGATATTTCTGGATATGTCAATGTCTGGGCATATAAGCAAGACCAGTTTGCTTGATTCATGGTTCGTGGTTTGTAATGTATATTGATTTTAAAATAAAAGGCTTTGTTTTTGAAACCAATAATGGTCTAAGTCCGGTCGCTTAAATATGCAGGTATCTTTTTTTATGAAACTTAATTTTTATGAATGTTAAATGATAGCATAATAGTTGTCTCCTAAAATTTAACCACAATAACCTCTAATTAAATATATTGTACATAATTAGTTTTTGTTAATAAATCCCAGATACATGTTTTTTAAGTGAATTTAACGTTACTGAAAAGAAAAATAATGTAGAGAATAGAAAGATGCTTTCCAGCTCTCAGTCAGCCACAATCTATGTGTCGGGTCTAGTCTAGTTGTCGGGTCTAGTCTAGTTGTCGGGTATAAATAGGTATCTTTTGTTGATTTATTGCACTTACATGTTTTTAAGTGAATTATTTATCAAATTAAAGTTTTTTTACACTATAGGGCATGTTTGCCTGTAAAATAAGTGTCGCATGTAGATGTTACCATCATGGTTAACAGTGAAGAAGAAAAAGTTTAATTTTATATATAATTCAATTAAAAAAGCATAAGTGTAAATAATTTAAAATGACATACTTGTTTACACTTGGAAATCGATCGATTGAGGCTGACCTAGAGCTGGCATCCGTTGTTCTATTCCCTACATTACTGTCTTGTTAGATTTTATTGAAAAACGTGAAAAATAAATATAAAAAACTAAAAAATAATTGGGGTTTGCTTAGTAAAAAATGTTTGTAATGCCATCCGTTTTCAAGATAAAGCGATTTTGCTGAAACTCCTGGCAACATTGTAATGAAATTTTATACGAATATGTTGTGGAAGCTGATACATCGCATGAATTTGTTTTTATATCTGACTCTCATAGAGGGCGCCAGTTACAAGGTTCATACCAGTATTATTTAAACATATCTTTTTTAAGAGTAAAATTATTAAACAAAATTCCAACTGAACTTAAACATCATACGATTTCACACCAAAAGGTATTCTTGGTAAAACTCTATACTATGTACCGTTTTCTGAATATTTTGATTTGAAAATAATGAATAATAATATCAATTGCTGGTATAAGGTAGTTTTAAAATTAATGTAAAAAAAATGTAAATCATACAATTTTACACCAAATTTTTGGTGTAAAATTGTATGTTTAAATTCACTTGAAATTATGATTAATAATTCTACCCATAAAAAAGTTATGTTACATAATACTTGATATGAACCTTGTAACCAGCGCCCTCGATGAGAGTCAGATATAAAAACACATTCATAGGATGAATCAGCTTCCAAAACATATTCGTATAAAATTTAATTAAAATATTGCCACTGGTTTCGACAAAATCGCAAAACATGTATAATTTTTTTTCATCAATGCCTTTTATTTTGAAAACGGATGGCGTTACAAAAATTTTTTACCAAGCAAACTCTATTCTATTAAGCTGAAATCTATTCTGCTACCATTTATCATTTATAAAAATTAGGTTTCATAAAAAAATACCTGCAGATTCAGTGAGAGTAATGACAAAATCTACAAAAAATAATAAAACAAAACACCATTATAAGTAAACAAAACTAGAAATTATTTTAAAGACTTATCAAGAAGGTTGCCATTTAGGGATCGGCGTTCTGTAATGGTACAATTTTTTTTTCAGGAATAAACGACAATGAATCACACAAAAATATTTTTTTTTGTTTTTTACGTTTGTTTTTCGAATCTGGAAATAGTTTTCAAAAAATTGATGAAATAAAATTGTGAATAATTGATATAACCTGTAAATGCTATGCTATGATATCGATTATTCACAATTTTTTTTTATAATTTTTTGAAAATGATTTCCGGATTGGGAAGCGAGACTTTGAAAACAAAAAATCGTAGTTCTCAATAATTGTATACTGGGCATAAACTGGAACGTTTCGGGCACAAAACGCCAAAAAATGGATGACTTTGAGATGTGGTGTTGGAGAAGAATGATGCGCATACCTTCGATATGCGCAGAGAGAGCGAGAGGGAGAGAGAGATAGAGAGATATTCGCTTGTATCCGCAATATTGATTAATACCGATTATCAAAAATAGCAAAATATAACGTCAAGTCCATCATCAAACCAATGTAGACGATCCATATAGATCTGATTCGGTGTACATTGGAACAACAAAACGTAAAGTTCGTTTCCGTTTGACTGAACACAAAAGAAAGTGCCGCCTTGCTCAGTGCGAAAGGTCGGCAGTTTCAGAACACACCACCATATAGCCAATACTTGAAAATAAGCACGACACACAAAGAAGATCATATAACAAGTCCCCAAATTTCATTCAAAGAAACACAGATATCCTATCACACTAATATCCACGATCATTGTGTCCAATGATAAAGTATCTTGTAATAAAATGCTTTCGTTCCATATTACTTTTATATTTGTTTTTACAACTTTCAGTGTCATCTAATGTCACCTAATGACCTTGAAAAAGTAAGGCTCAGAGGAAGTCATTGTGTTCAATTACCTCATTTAGAATGCACCAACTAGACATTAGCTCAAAGATTATACCTTAACCAACGAACGGAAGAATTTCTCATCTTATCTTCCTTGAAAGTTCTCTCTGATAAAAGCCAGAAATGCGTATAAGATTACGACAAATTGGAAGACATATTTCTAATCGTATACTCCTCCCATGCTGAAATAATTGTACAAACACTACCGTTTCAAAATCACAAAGGCGTCCACAAGGAATATCTTTTACCTTTCGTATATCCCTTTAAGAAGGGAATGTATCCCAACCTAACAAAACCATTATCCTGGTTTTTTAACGAGAGACAAACGAAAGCATTGGTCTATTGAGTAACGCTAGGAAGGAAGGGGTTAATATGATAATTGTTTAGCGTGAACAATGACAGATAATGTGTAATAAATGAAGATAATGAACAGAAAATGCATTAAAATATGTAATATATAAAAGTTTAGATTATTAATTCTAGCTAATAAATAGATATATTAAACTTTAAGATCACAAAATCTAGCGCAATTATTAGGCCCAAAACATTTAAATAATAACAATAAAAAGGATAAATGATCAGTTAACCTCCAGATTTAGATCTGTTTAGATTGCTTTGTATAAAATGTTGATTTTTAAAGACAACAGACTAATTTCTATACGTTGCAGCAAATTTATATATTATATGTTTTTAGGAAATGTACATCACACTTTAATTTTCCGTTTTTGTTCAATTGTATCGTTGAAAATTTAGAGGGCACAAAACTAAAATAAGTACTCACCTGGAAAAAAAATAATAAAAAAACATCTATTTATTAAAGCCTAGCATTGGACACACAGCTAAAGAAAACTACAGTACCACACATTAGAAAGTGTTCTTTAATTATCTGATAACTAACAGAAATGTTTTATTGCTCTCTAAAGTTTAGGGTCATCGATTTGTATTGTACATTTTTTTATTTTTCTTTAATAAAAAGTATGTAAAAGTATACAATGACAAGTGACACTTGTGAAAGTTAGTAATATATTGTTTAAAAACAAATACATATGACAAAAAGTGTAACAAACAATGTGTTTAAAAGTTCATGGATTTAGAAATATATCAAAATTACGCCAAATCTAATCAACTCAAAATTAACAAACCGAATCCCAAGGAACTGTAAAATTAATTCTAATTCACTTGTTAAAGGCTGGATAAATAACTACAAACATACAAAAGAATAAATGTGTTACTGTTTTTCTGGGATAGACATTAACAATGTATGAAATGAATTTAAAGTAATTTTGCTAGAACCACTGCTAAACAATTGTAACCTGACATATATATTATCAAAGAAAATAGGTCTTCGTGGCCGCTGTTTTGTAATGATACATTGTGTTCGGGGTTTATAGGATGTGGTCTAAAATTATTTCATCAAGTTTCATCTGCTACTGAGCTACTGAACCCTACCCTAAGAAAAGATTCATAAAAACCGTAGACAAAGAGTTCAGATAGTGTCCTCATTTCTCTACTTTGGTCATTTTTCTCATGTATCCAGGTTCCTAGATATTTGTAGCTGTTAAACCTTTCTACTTGTTTTCTTTACGTTCATTTCCAGACGGTGTTGGATAATTGATTTACTCTATCTAGTAAATGTTGTATTTGTGTTGTTCTAGACTGTCAACTAAATTAACGGTGTCCGCTACGAATCTTATATTGTTTAAGATTTTTCCCTGTATTGCTATACCATCTTCCTCAGATAACGCTTCCTTAAAGATAGCTGTGCTGTAAAGGTTAAATAACAAGGGAAACAAGTTCTACAAGTTTCTGATATCAAACTCTATCGAATGCCTTCTGAAAATCAATGAAGCGGACATAGAAATTCAGATATATCGGTAAAAGATTTTCGGTAAGAACATTAAAAGCGAAAAATTCTGTCGCACCCAGTCCTATTTTGAATCTGAACTAGGTATCTATAATTGCTTTCACCTTTTTGTATAGTCTTCCGTGTATTATTTTCAGGAATATCTTAAATCATGTGGATTATCAAAGATAGTGTTCTGTACCGGAACATTCTAGCACACTCTATCAGGTAAAATAATTTATATAAGGTAATAATTCGATTTTCTGTACAAGATTTCCCTTTCTATTGGATGAAAACAATATTCGTGGCTGAGAAACGTAAAGGACTGGGGTAAATATCAGAAATGTAGCCATTCAGAAATATTCCGAAGGCCCGAAAACGGCACTCAACAAATTATTTTAAGGATACAGACAACCGCCAACGTGTAGTCAAGCGCATGGCATACGAAGAAGAAGAACCAGATAAGTAGTGTCGCTGATAGGTGCATTCTTATGCAAAATTTTGACAGGCAAAAACTATATTAAACAAATTGAAATTCCGAACTTTAAATTTAGACTATGGTTTAAATTACAATTAATTTTAAGAAAATCACAACTAAATTTTCTTCGATAGTGTATTTTAGAGTTATTTTACACCCAGCTATTTTTTTTAATCTTAGTGTGATATTATATTTCTTTATTTATTAAATTATGATTTATTATTTTATAACTATCGATTCTCTGTATATCCTGCTTGTAGACGTCGTCTATACGCTAAAATATTGTATAGTTGAATTTCTACAAACTCAGACATATCAAATAATATAGTAATACTTTGTAAAAATTCAACCATCAAATAAAAATATAATTGATTATTGAATTGGGCAAATGTTAATAAACGTCAAATGTACAATACAAATCATGCAGCTAAGTAGAGAAAGAAAATGTCAGAAATAAAAATACCTCTTTGTCATAATGACTAATAATGCTAAAAATGACAATATCCAAAATCTACATAAACTGATAGGTTTTTGTGATTAGTGATTTAAAAATATAAATATACGATAAAAAATGTATAATAGATTACTCAGAATGATGAATATGTTTTAAACAATAATCGAAACCTCTTACTTTGAATGTTTGGTCCCCAATTTGAATTTTGATTAAAGATATATACTTTTAAGTTTTGATTTAGTTCTGTTTCTTCTATTAAATTGTAACTCTAAAAACTTGTCAATCTTGTAAAGGTCTGCAAATACCTACATTCATTATATAATTGATAAATTAAGCAAAACAGTTTTTAAGTCAGTATGACATGAGTCAGGGGTGTACTACCTAGGTGACAGCCATAGCTTAGTGCCTAGGTACCGGCTCATCAAGCCGGACAGCACGGGTTCGACCCCGGCAGACACCATACAGGTTTAAATTTTTAATTTAATTGAGCCGCCCCCATGTTTCGGAGGGCACGTAAAGCCATCGGTTCCCGCTACGTAAGTAGTCGTTAATGCTAAAACCTAGAAAGAAGATTAGATGAACGGTTATAGGACAAACGGCTTCCAACACCTAACTAATAATAGATATATGTGAAAAGAGACGAATGGAATATTTTCAATGTTATGTCACCATAAAATGAAATGGAAGGCTATGATTACTTTAGTGAGCTAACGATGTTTCGAGTTAATTTTGTTAATTTAGTGATCTAAAAGTAATACTTTCTGCAACCAAATTCAATCAGTATGGTTTCATATTTAGTAAACGAAAATCAAATGAAATGTAAAAAAAATCTCTTTGTTTTCAAATTGCAAAAAATGTGATTTTTTTAAATTTAAATGTGCGTTTTATAACAGATATCGCAGAATTTGATTGTCACTCTGAGTAGAATGTAGAAACTTTTGGCAAATGATAATAAATATAAATGATAGATAAATCTGCCAATATTCAAATTTTGTTTAGTATATTGATAAGAAAATTAGGATCATATTTGTTACATGTAGTAAACATTAATTTTTTTATTTTCTTTGATACAAAAACAAGAGATTTACGGTTTCGAACCTTCGGAGAGTCTATTATATAGAGAAACATCTACATATCACTGGTAAATATAGTTCTTACAAACCAAACTGCGGAATATGAATATAACATAGTAAACTGGTATCAATGATTTTATATGCGGTAGTTTAGAGCTAAAAATAATCTTTAAAAATATTTGAACGGGACTAATAATCGAAATTTTGGAAAATTTTGTAATGGCTAGGATTCAATCAATACACATGATAACAAAGTTAAAATTTCAAAACACAAACCAAACTTTGGGGATGAGTTAATTCACCAACATAAACTCGATCTTGAGTAAGTGTGAAATGTAGTTACAGACATAAAAATTAATGGAACTAAATAATCAAATGAATGTTTAAGAACCGACCCAGAGTTTGGATGATATGTCCAACACAACATTAAGTAAGAAATAAAATGCACAAAAAGTACTATTTTATCAACAAAAAATTGAGTTTTGTCACATTTGTGTGTCAGATTGACTTTGTATGCGGCTCGGAGGACCAATGTATAAAAGCAACAGGAGAAAATATTTTACAGGCCATGAAAATTATACTTTTACTGCAGGTGGTAACTTATTTATAATTGTTCGAAACATCAAATTCATTTCAAGACAAACACAAAAAAACTTATTTTATTACATCTAGAAAAAATGTTAAAACGTCTGATCAACTAGGTGCAATTATGCGTCGATAAGTATCTAATATTTAAGTAATGTAACAAGTAGCTATACAATTACATCTCTGAACCATGAATTTATAATTTCTCTATTTCGCAAAATATACATAAAAAATCCAACCAGAGAGATGATTCAATAGTAATAAATGTGGATAAGATAATTCATAAAAGGAATTGAAGGGTGATATTTAATTTTTACACGACTAAATAGTTCCATACTTTATATCCGATCAATACTAAATGAATGAAATACTAAGAATCAAGTTACTTGTCACGCTCAATATAATTACAATATAAATAAAGAACTAATTCAGAACGTTTCTAGAATATATCTTGGCGTCTTGGAGATCAAAATATGTCGTAGTAAGTGTTCAGTTTCGATTATTGCGAAAACAAATATGCAATAATTCAACCAAATGACAGTAAACAAACCAATCACTGCCAAAAAAACTAAGCGAGTGACAAATATCTGAATGCAGGCATGCCAACACAGAAGTGCGTGAGAAGTACCTGGGCAGATGCGGGATCGCCCCCAAATGTCATTTTGTCCTCAAATAAAACGCACTGGTGTCGGTAGTAATCAATCATGTTAATATCACTTTAATAATAAACAAGTATTATTTTCAACGACAATATTTACAAAAGCGATCCACTACCAAAAGTTTACTACTACCAAATTATTCATTTTAATTTTGAATTAGCAGTAAGTTAGTATATAATTTTAGAAACAAAATATTTAAGTACATCACGTACTTAATTTGAGTTCATAACGTTATTCGCTAATTCAACCGGTCAGGACACTTTTAAGTAATACGCGAAATTATAAACTATATTAGTACTTATGGGTTAAATCAAATAGTACCACAACAGGATTGCTGTTACAAATACGAAATATAAACAAATGTATCTAGAGCTCTATTCTTGTTATGTTATTAAAAACTGGTCTAAAGGCAAATTATTTCGCAAAATCAATTAAGTTCACTTTGTAGAACAAAAACTTAAATGAAATGTAAAACTTCTAGTGTAATTAGTATATTTAAGTTATAGAAATATGAAAATATTTAAGGAACTACAAAATTTTTCAAAACGTTTTGAGTTTCATTGGACCACCATCAGTGATACTTAAAATATTTCAAATCTGCTATAAATACTTTTAGTTTGCATATAAAATATTAAACGATCTTAAACTTAAATGTCCATGATTATTGATTTTTAACTACTTTTAAGGGGAAAATATTGAGCTCTACTCGAAAATGGCGACCATATCTGGGCCAAGCCAAAGTTAGCAGCAAACTGTCTCAGTATGTTCTCGTTAAAAACCCGTCATTTAATCTTATGTTCATTTAACATTTTATATGTAAACTAAAGGATTTTGTACCTTTTTGCTAGTGTTTCAAGTAGTCCGATAATAGTTCAATAGAACCGAAAACATCTTGAAAAATTTTGTAATCCTTTTGGATATTTTTTATAATTTAATATACTAATTGCATTAAAGTTTTACACTTCATTGTGAGTTTTTTAAACTATGGTATACAGCCAACCACTGGGAATTTTCCCTTTATAAGTTCACTTATAAGCACATCGAAGCTGCATGTGTTCCGTTTTTAACAAAGAACGCAAAAGAAGTTTATCTATTCTTTCAGTATTTTCACTTGGTCCCTATGTTCAAGCAGTTGTAGAATCACATAGTTGATATGCTGATGCAGTCTAACTTTGAGTTTGAGTTGATATGCTATTGCAAATCGCCGTTTCTTATAGTGTGTTTCTATTCTATGCTATATTCATCTTATTTTGATTTTTTATGAGACTTTTATATAGTCTACAATCCAGCAACCTTAGGAGTTGTGTGGAAAAACATCAATCGGTAACGTTGTGTATGAACAAGCAAATTGTTCGTCGGAAAATTTGAAACTGACACTTTTTCCTTTGAGACGATGCGATGTCAAAAACGTTAATTTGGAAATGATCATAAATATTATGCACAGCATTATATTTTTACGTCTGATTGGGATAAGTGGAAAACGCGAGGAAAATGTTGACGGACAAAAATGTTGGGTCATTAAGCATTTCAGACACCCATATGGTAATTTCAAATTATTAACAGCAGTCTAGTTTTCTCCGGAGTGTTTCATAAAACGTTTTTAGTATTATTATATACATAGATGTACGACAATAGTTTAGGTGATAATACTTTTTATGGAGCATTTCTGTAATGTCCCAAAATTTTTGTCATCAACATTTTCTACGTGTTTTCAACATATTATTTTCTAAACAATATTAATATTATGTACAAATATAATGTTGATCAATATTTATGACTTAATGCTTAACGTTTGGTTATCGCTTTGAATTGAGTAATGTTTTCCTGTAAAATGGCTAAGTATACTTATATTACATATATAAAAGAGGGAATCAAATTTTTAATGAATTGTCTATTATACCGAATTTATTTTACATTATTTTATACTTAGAAGTGCCCGAGCTAGATGAAGATAAAATGAAGGAACTCTAGAATTAGCAAAATATTTTTGTAAAATGGCGTGAATCTGTTTTTTATCAATAGATTTTAAAAGTTTTTGATGTTACAATTAAGTCAAATATTCGGTAACTCGGTATTTAACAAAATCATATATTTCCCTATCTACAATTTACAATTATAATATACACACACGCTTCCAAGATAAGTAGGACAACCGATTCTTTTTCAAACTTATAACGTTTTTACTTTTTGTTTCACATGTTTTTAAGCTCTGTTTCATTTAAGTAACTGCAATCCTTAAACGCCACATAAGAATTATTTTCATTTTTCAAGGAATAGGACCATTCAAAAAAAATTTTAAATTGTTTATATTTATCCGTTATTAATCATTTTTCTTCATCGCAGCAGTTGGAGGTAATTTAAGCATTGAAAATACACATTTAACACAAATAAATTACAAGAGCAACTACGTTACTGTTAAGAATACCGTGAAGGGAATTTTTCTCCGAGATATAGTCCCCCAAAAGTTATTTCTGTAAGAAATGATAAGTTTTGATGTTATAAAGTCTACATGTCTGTCACAAAATCTTAACAAAACTATTTTAAAAACCTTATTCAAAGAATGCCTACATGAATTATTGTAGCTATCGGTCCAGAGCTTGGCATCGCCTTTCTTTTAAACATAGTTCCCGGATATCGTTGTGCATCTCTTTAGCCACCTAATTCTTGATCTACCCCGTAGACACCTTTCTTCTAGTATTTGTTGATATGTTCTTTTGTATATCTATCTTCGAGCATGAACTCCAGATATCCAATCATTTCAAATCAGCTCTTATTACCATGTCAAAGCAACTCTTTACCTATGCCACAAGACTTAGCTCTCCATAGAACTGATTGACTTCAGTATTATATCATCCAATAGTATATCTTCGCTAGTTACCTATCTAGGTCACACAGCATCATAAATTGACATATAAAACAACTGATCTTGGTATTGTGCAGCAGATTTTTTTATTTTCCAGCTAGTGAAACTTAAGGTAATCAAATATTGTACAGCTTAATAGGCTCTGTTACCGGCTTTGTTTATCACCATGAGGCAATGCACTATATTAAAAAGAACATTCAGTTTTTTCATTTTTTTTTTCTTAATTCCTAATTGTTTTTCATGTTTTATTCTTGTTTTATTAAATAGCATACATTATTATTTTGTTCAATAAATTAAATGTTATAATTTAATTTGCCTGAAATTACTACCTAAATTTTAAACTAAAACAGTGTATATTAAAAAAAACTTTGTACAGAGTTAAAAAAAATTGACTGCGCCACTTTCTTTGAAACTGAGTGTACTAAGTTCACGCCACTTTATAAAATGTAAATTAATTTAGTTGCATTATTTACCCGAGCATGCAATTAGAAATATCGCATTGAAAATATATTTAACTGGTTTGGAATCCGATAAAAATAATCTCCAGTGAATTAAAAGTCCCGTGAAATATTTGAGGAATTATAATGCTATATTCACTCCAAAATATTTGTTTAGTAATTTTAACAGGTAATATGACTGTGATGAACGGGCACATATTTAATACATTATTAGGTTTAAAACACATTCACAGGATTTAGTTTTTAAATCACGCTTTTTACGTACATAAGCAAAAAACTATTAGTCAAAGACAAAAAAATCTTGATCTCAAATGTCCCAATCATTTTGAAAATCTGTAAATATAGATGAAGCGGTATACTAATATCAAATGTATTCTGAGAATTAATTGAAACCGATAATAAATTATACTTTTGTTAAAAAATTGTTCCGCAAAACATAAACGGTTCTAAAGAGATATTAAGTAGTTTTATAAAATATTGTCGCAAAAGGTGTTCTAATGTCCTTGTACTGGATTTAATAAAGAAAACAGACAAAATTGCTTGCAGATAAACGATATACTTGTGAATAAATTGTATGCCAAATGCAAAACGAAACATTCGCCAATACAACCTTACAATAAGAGTAAATACTTCATAACTTAAATTGTGGCCAAAAGAAATATTAGATTAATTTTAAATAGACGGAAAGTATCATAGATGCACGGAACTAAAAGCGACAAAACGATAGAAAAAGAAATAAATTAAAGGAAAATTGTGATAACTGAATGTAAGCTGAACATGTCATTTGTATTCATATTTTTGCAGTTATCTATAACTTATGCAATGGTCTAAAACTATTAACGTCGGGCTAAAAATTCAATGAAAAGTACAGCAAAGGACAATTATTATGAGGGTGTAAATTATGATTGCGAGAAAAACAAATTTTAGCCTCGAATCACCAGACTAGGAACTCATTCAGTACCCAATGTCGCTATAATGGGTCATTTTAAAAACTACTTACAAAACTGTGGTAAATTCAAGTAAAGAATGGTCGATAGATCACAAGTGTAGAACATGATGAAGGGACAAAAGCACATTAAAACCTAATTGAATACAAAAGGAAATAAACTGATCTATTTTATTGAACTAGGGATTGTTGACTTTTAGACATACTATACAACAATTATTATGCAGCTGCGTAGTAATCAGATTTAAGTTCCTAGGAACATACATACAAATTTTAACAAGCTAGGTAATGCACTAAAGTGCGATCAAACAGAGCGACATTAAGGTCAGCAGTAAAGTAAGAAGAATATATAGTTTAATCCCAAAATAAGCTAGTCAGGATAAGGACTAGAACAAAATAAGCTAGCAATATTCCTGTAACAAACAAAGACTTCATAGATGTAATCACAGGCCAGACTTTCATAGCAGATTTTTGTCCGGAGACTTTATTATTTTGCTCTTGATTCCCTTTTGCAAGTTGCAACAAGGTTTAACATAATAAATCTCTTACAATTTTCTATTGTTTAATAATAAAAATTGCCCGCTAGGTCAAAATAATAGTAATAATAGTATATAGTAAAAAACCTCAATATTAAAACGAATTCGAAACGATCTAATTTACCGTGATTACAGGTACTTATACTTTGTAAAAAATACAAATAAGTACAAGATTTAGTTTTATTTTTCATGAAAATATAACAGAAAGCTATCCCGAACAGTTAAAATGTCTAGTTAATCTAAAAAACATTTATAAATAAAGTGGCCACCGAAAATTTCAGATTCTTGTCTAAATTTATTTTTTATTGCTAATGTACACAATTAATTTCTTAGTAGTTGCAAGTATCTTTTCAATTTACGTTTTCCAAAATGGGAATTAGAAATTTAATAGTTTTCAGTTCCTTTTTTGTCAGTGGCCACCCATTTTTTGATATAAATATAAAACAAATATGAAATGAATGAAATTCGGTATGAACATGGATGTCAAATGAAGTAGATTAGAATGTACAAAAGAATGATGCCAAGTACAAATTTGACAATTTCTATTATACAAGTATACTTAAAAAAGTTGTTCATAATTGATTGACTAACTTGCAATATATTTTTGGTTTACGAGATTATTTATCAATAATCCTGAGCTTGAAACATAGAAGAAAAACTGAACAAAAACAAACAAAAAAATTTGCTTTCTTTTCTAAGAATCTCATAACATTAAGGATGCATAAACGTAGTCTTTTAACCAATAACTAAAGTATTAAAGTATGACAGCTATATTTGACGCAGTCAAATGAAGCGTTCAAATCCAAACACTAATACCAAAGGTATCTATATATTTATATATAAAATATCATGCAGTTAGAATATTGAAATATGTACTCTCACCAAACTCAACTATTCCAAAGACCAACACAGCAATATAACAGTTAAGTAAGATGGTTACCAAAGCTTTAGAATTGCCAAATGTGCTATAAATTGTATGACGTTAAACACACCCAATAGAAGACATACTAGATGAGTAAACTCTAATGGCCTCCATACTGCCAGTGGAAAAGATATGTTATGTATAAGTTTATGAACTTAGAAGACCTACAAGTTGTTATGAATAAAATCACGTATTACAGTCAACAATATGGACTCAATATAAACGTTAAGAAGACAAAGCTTATGATAATTAACAAGAAAAGGATAACAGAAGGTCAACTCTACGTTAACCAATCCCCTGTAGAAAGAGTGACTGATGCACTACAACTACCTCGGCACCATAACAAATGAAGAATGGACCAACAACCAGGAAATTAGAGCACACATCGGAAAAGCTAGATCCACCTTCAATCGGATGGGGGCCTTCTTCAAGAGTCACAACTTCTCTCTTGATACAAAAGTAAGAATGCTGCGATGCTACGTCTTCTCTGTCCTTTTTTATGGTGTTGAATCGTGGACCTTGAACAAAGATATGTGCAGAAAACTGGAAGCATTTGAGATGTGGCTATATCGGAGAATACTTAAGATCCCGTGGACTGACCGAGTCACAAATGAGGAGGTCCTCAGAAGAATGAATAAGAACCCCGAGAGAAACTGACCACCACCAAATCTCGAAAGTTACAATTCTTCGGACATATGCGAAATAAATCCAGGTATGCTCTCCTTTAAGCCATCCTGCAAAGAAAAAAATTTGGAAAACGAGGTCCAGGAAGAACATCTTGGTTAGGTTAGAATCTGGTTCAATACAACATATGTGCAGCATTTCCGCGTTGCTGCAGATAAGATAAAGATTGCCATGATATTCGCCAACATTCGTAATAGATAGGTACATCAAAAAGAAGAAGTTTATGAAAAGGTATGTTTCTGTATATTTGAATACTTTTGATAATAATAGAAACTTGAGCGAAGCATATTTTACTTTTTAAATATACCCACAAAAAGTATTCTAAAGAAAATAAATCGAGGGATCATAGAAGTCATTAAATCAATCCCCTTCTTCCAATCCAATATCGAGGAAATCTATTTTTAAAATACTGACAAACAACTACATCAAAACGTGGGAAGCTTTGTCCTGTATATGCAGATACATGGTATCGGATATAGTTTTCTATTATGACTGTTAATTTTAAAAAGAGAATAAGGTTAACTCTACTGTTTTGTTTTTTACTGGGTTTTCAATGTGGCGTTTTTAATTTTCCACATATCCAGTTTTTTACTTTAGGTTAATGTGCTTGTTTTGCTGTTGCTCAATGAAAATTGTATTCGCAACGCAAGTCATGATTCTTAGACGTATAGCCGTCAACTCCTACATATACTATTGATTTCTAGGCTACGCGCACGCCTTTGGCGTGTATTTGCATGAAAGGATGGTGCATACCCTGATAAGCTAGGAAGTGAATGGAAAAGCCATTATTTCGTGACAGAAAATGAGAGTATAAGCTTAAAGTATACCAAACCAGTAGAGATAAAGAAATGAGTCTGGCCAATAGCTTCAATATAATTTGATTTACTAGCTTTATTATTGATTTATTAGATTTATCCTTGGCATTAACTTAGGTAGTGTGAAGTAAATAAACAGTACCTGACCATGCATACAGTATTCTCAGTTTCGAATGTTTCAGAAATTTGTAATGAAAAATCTTGCGTGAATATACTATTTCTGATTGAATTTTACAAACATTTTATTTATAACGAATTTAAAAAAACATAACTACACTTTTTAACTATATGGCCACACAGAGAACTATATAACATTATATATAACAGCAGAAAATAAAGTTGAGCACTAACTTCAATAAAAAATTGTAAATAGTATAAGATCCAACTGCAGAATCACTACGTTCATAAAGTAGTTCATCAAACTCCCATTTTTATATACATTTAAAATTAGGAGAATACATTGATATAATAGATTCCCAGTCAAAAAGTGGCTTCAAATATTTTTAATTCAATTAATAGGTAGTAATTAGTTTTTCACAAATATTTTATTTCGTTTATTTATTTTTTAAATAAAATACACTGCTCATGACGTATATGCATGTTTTTATATCAAATGAAAACTATTTTTTTCTTAATATGATAGTATAAGGTTGTCTGAGAAAAAAAGCATGAAAATTAGGGTTGCCAGCTGTTAAAAACGCCAAGGTTTCAAAGATAAAGTAAAATAGAGTTAGTCCGCAACGACACTGGTTTGACAAGTGATAATATGTATATTATTATACATCTATCGACGCATGCTTTAAAAACTTACACAACTGACACTTTAAACCAGTAGCATTGCTCGCTAACTGTCTTTTATCTTGAATACCTCGCGTTTTTAACAGCTGGCAACCTTATTTTCGACCATTTTTCTCAGAAACTTATATCATCATATTAAGAAAAAAACCTTTAATTTGATTTAAAAAACATGCATATACGTAATTAGCAGCGGATTTTATTTAAAAAATAAGTTAACGAAATCTAAATTTTGTCAAAAATGAATTACTATTAATTGAATTAAAAATATTTGCGGCCACTTTTGACTGGCAACCTATTATCAATGTATTCTCCTAATTTTAAATGTATGTAAATGTAAATATGTTATGAACGTAGTGATCCTGCAGTGTGATATTAGGCTGTAATACCTTAGAACCAGAAGAGTGGAGTACCAGTCAACCAGCCATGGTAAACCCCACTTGATGCAATATCTAGTTGCGATAGAAATCCGGTAACTATGGGTGCGTATGCGACTATTTCAGTTGCGCTAGGGAATTATTAGATTAGGACGTAGAGAACCACTCTGATAGTGAAGCAGCTTTACAGATACTCAGTTCCGTGTAGGTTATTTCAAAATTTTTATGGGACTGTTCAGATATTCTGTCCCAGGTTTGAAGTCGAAACAGACTGGCAGTAACCTTAATACCAGCAAGGTTAATGACGAGAAGGAAAAAGAATTCTTTGAAATTGCATAGAGAGCAGAACCCATCAAAAATGGGTTTGAAATAAATATCTCGAATGGTGCAAAAAACCACCAGGACAAAAGACCAAAAGTCCACCAGACCAAAAAACAACCAAAAACTTTTGGTACAACCAAAAACTCATTGACTGGATAGAATGGATGAAGTGCTTTAAAAGACAAAAGAAAACCAAAATGGAACTACGCAAAGGTCGCATTGCCTCAGGTGAGTTTGTAATCTGTAATCTCAGGATATTTTACTGACATTTTAATGACATTTATATGTATACAATGCAGCCTATATAAAAAAATTGTATATTCGCCGGTGGGGATGTTTGTTATGTACATAACATACATAAATTTCAGAATATTGACTAAAATACATGGTGCTTCGTAACACTTCGTACATTGGACTTTACTCTCAAAATAAACGGAATTAAAATCTGAAAACCTCAGCTGAGCTGCAAGTCTAAAATATTACTCTGCTCTGTATCATTTCCTGTAAAACAGTAAGTCGATATATACAGTTATTTTTAATAGAACATTTTATTTATTATTGTATTTTTAGATTCTGGGTAAAGTTTTGAACAAGTTTTGTGTAAGCTACCATGTACTAAAAATTTATGTTTTTGGGTTTTTTATTTGCTTAAACAATTTTGAACACCAATAACTCATCATCTATTTACAAACACAATTTACATAACATGTAAAACAAAAATACGCATTTTACATGTTTTTATTTATGATGAACCTTTAACCTTTATCCGGAAAAGGTGTGTCAATTGGACACACTTATTGATATGTTACTGTATATTTCAACAATCAGAGTATATTACTACCTCAAAAATTAGGACTTTGTCGACTTTAAAGAAAACTTATTGGAGACAACACCTAAATATTTTGAACTAATCAAAATGAAATATAAAAAATAAAATTGTTTTTACTGACGTAACCGGACAGTGTCTGTCCGTCGGACACAATTAGCTTTTCGATGCAGATAAGCCACTGGTCATCAATATTTATCGACTGTCGGTCACGTGAAGTACTAAACAAGCTCTGACTAGTCTGACTAGTAGTTCAGTTGCATTTTTGCTAGCCAACGGTGCAGTTTACTTTGTTTTGTTTGATATTCTTCATATTTTTCTAATCCTGTAGTTTCGGGTAGGTTTCTTAATTTATTTTAATGGTGATTATTCTGTATAAAGAAATATCTTCACTTTTTAGTTTTCACATATTTACTAAATTATAAAGTAGTATATATGAGCAAAAGAAAGTTAAGTGTGATGGAGCTTGAAGATATAATTGAGAACTTGTCTGATTCTGATGATGACAAAATATTGCGTAGAGGATTTCCACGACGAATCTGAATCAGATGACGATCATTTGTCGGAAGCTAGTGAAGAGGAGGATGAACAAATCTCAGGGGAAAATCTATGTAAGTATTAAATAAAACGTAGATTAAGGCTAGTGTACTTTATGATAAAATTTCAGCCCTTGAAGAACACATCAGAAACAGTAAACCAGAAATTGATGTTGCTAAAGATACAACTGAGTGGTCATGACAATATTTTCCGACTGGACTTACACGAGTTCAAAATTTAGTAAAAGAACCACTACACAGAGTTCAACTTCCAACTGAAACACGCATTGAAGAACGAATAGACACATTTCGCTTATATTTGACTGAAAATATTGTGGATGACATTTTCTGTTACACTAATCTAGAGGCTCATATAGTACAGTGTATTGCAAAATAAACCATGGAAGTCCTGTGATAAAATTGAAATGTATACTTTCTTTGGTCTTCTGATTACCGCCAGGCATCTAAAATCAAACTATACAAGTTGTAAAACTTTGTGGAATTCAGTTGATGGACCACAGATTTTTTGAGCACTATGGGTATAGATCAGTTCAAACAGCTTTTGCGTTTTATTTGTTTCGACGACAAAACGACAAGATCCGAGAGACGTAAAAAAGATATAACTGTCTGCTATACGGGATATTTAGATTAAGTATTAGGAAATTTAAAAAAGCATTATTTGACAAGACTAAATATAACAATCGACGAGCAGTTGATTAATTATCGTGGAAGATGTCCGTTCAAATAATATATTCCCTTAAAACCCGACAAGTATGGAATGAAAATATGGTAGGCATGTGACTCAGAAACTTTTTATCCTTTAAATGCGATTCTATATCTCGGCAAAGAAGGTAACCAAGTAGCTACTGGCTTGGAACGTAAAGTGGCAGAATTACTGAACCAACAGGAACATAACTATTTTACGGACTCATATATGGCTTATAATGTGCTATCTAATGGTTAAACAATTGTTGGCACAGTTAGAAAAAATAAAAAGCTTATTCCTCCTGAGTTTCAACCATGTAAAAACAAGGAGCCACCGTCTACATTTGGTTTTACAAAAAAAGGTAACATTGGTATCATACGTGCCTAAGCCTCTGAAAAGTGCCATAGTGTTGTCAACAATGCATTACTTGAATGAGATTAAAGAGGAGATTGGATAAACCAGAGATGATTCTCAAGTATAATAAAACAAAAGATGGAGTTGACTCGCCCAACCATAGGTTAGATGTATGTTGTCTAGCATATTATGTTATTTGGATCAACCTACATGCAAACTTAACCATAAAAAGACACTAAAAATACGTCTATTCATAATTGAAACAGCACAACAACTTATGAAGCCCCATATTATCCGCAGATCAAAAGTAGGACTGTCTAAATCAACCAGATCCCTTATGGCGAAATTTGCAGGAGAAGCAACTATCAGTCAACACAGAAAAGAACATGTTACTTATGTTCATCAAAAAAATCAAGAACACAAAATCAAACTTGTAATAGTTGTAACAAGAACGTTTGCAATGAGCACAGCAGTGTAAAATGTGAGTGTATTAGTTGCCTAAGAAAGTAATAAAAGTCATATAATTGTAGATACTTTAGAACTATAGGTTAAGATTTGTATTATTTTTTATTTTTATAGACCGAGCACTCACTAATTATTAATTTATTAGCTAAAAATAAAAATTCAAAAGAATTGATACATATTTTATTAATTATAACATGAAATACTATAATATTGTTACCGTGTGTCCGACGGACACACTCTGTCCTACTACGTCAGAAAAAATAAGTATCCGGATAAGGGTTAAATAGAAAAAAGTATTGTCTGTGTGGTTCACATCACTCCTACTACTCAACGCTCCTCAATTTTTTCGAAGGAGAAGTTATAAAAAGGTTTTCGGGTGCTACAGCTCCCACAACAAAAAGACCTGAAAAGTCTAGTGTGAACTATCCGCTCCTTAAGCACCTAGGGGCTTTTTTGTCATGTCTACCTTTATTTCTGAGTATCATAATTGAAACTTTAATTAATTTAAAAATAACAAAGTTAATGGCGATCTAGGATTTTGCCGGACATAGTAGCAAGCTGTCAATATTTTAGACTTATAGACTAATTTCAGTTATGTGGAAGTATAAATATTCAGATTTCAAATCGGACTATTTTCAGAGATCAGTCAAATATGCGTTTTACGTGAAACAGCCTATATAACACTTTATCGTTTCATAAAATAGTAATCATCCACGCAAGATCAATGATAATAGAAGCGTAAATGATGTATTTTATGCAATATCAGTATATCATTTATACAGAAAACACAAACATTTTACTTAACACCTAAGAAATATTATTCCTGAGAACAAATTAGTCTTTGTTAGTATCATAAAATAAATCATTTTGTAAGTAAGCAGTAAATCTCAAATGTAAACGTGTTCATATCGATACATTCATTCCATGAACCAATTACTTGAATCTGAACCTGAAAGTATAATAATGGTTTTTAAATCATTTACAGCAGTACATGAGCACTCCTATAATCTAAAATTAATTTAATTCTATATACTTTACTTACTTTATCATTTAAAAATGTCATGTATAGGAGAGTACTTCCTGCTGAGACAAAAAGGCATATCTCATAGTTTATTAACATAGCAATACAATGTCATAGGTTTTAAAATATTGAGGTCTGTAGAGCAAAATTTAAAACCATGTTGACTGTCTGTGAAACAAATAAAGCTAAAAAATTTCATAGCCACAGATTTGATTTATTAGATTTGATATGCCCCTTTGCTTTTTGTTGCACTGAATTCTAAAAATGTGTATATAAGATACACTGGCGCTAGTTTACAATAGTTTTTCACAAAATAAATCAATTAGATCTACTATGAAGTCTAATTTGACAAAATGACAAGTCTATAGTATCAAAACTCTTCATAAATCTTCTGTATGATGTGAAGTAATGTCTTAAACACTATCCATTTACCTACCTGGAGGCATAGAGAGAGGCGGTGGCCTCATGAGGGGTCCTCCAATAAGCGTAGGTGGGCCAGGTATCATCTGGTGTCTCATGGGCGCCATGATAGGTCCTCCCATCGTCATACCGATTGGAGGACCTGTTACCCGAACGGGAAACCTTTGCATCATGGCCGCATGGTGGTTCATCGCATCAACATGTTTCTGTTGAGCTGCCGCCTGTTGCGCTGCAGACACTGCTATCGCCAACTAAAAAAAAAATAAATTTTCTCTTTAATTACCTTATGTAAAAGGATCTTGTTATACAAAGTATGTCCCAAAATTATCCGACATTGGTTAATGATTGGTTAATTCATTTTTTTATTTGTTACCAACTGAATTGTTATTTTTTAATTCATAGTTTAAGACAAGACGGATTCTCACCCGAGAGACTATGCTAGGCGAAGCATAGACGATAAGCTCCCATAGTTGATTGACGTATTCTTTTATAATAATATTTCAATTTCAATTCTCTTTGGTAGTCTTATCGTTACACATTGGCCCCACGTTAGGCACCAACTATTTTTTTGAAGAAAAAATAGTAAAAAAAGAAACTCAAGGATAAGGAATTAATAAAGAATTTAAGAAATTAAAATACAATTATTATTTAAATATAAATTAATAAAGATGTGACGTTTATAACGTTACAAGTTGTCTCGTTGTGTCATCACAATTTTATAATATAATGATTTTCATGTAATCTAAGGTTATTACTTAAAGAGTGACTGATTAGCCACTGTCAAAGCTAAAGGTATCTTTAAAGTGAAAATTCAATGTGTTTATAATTTTAGATAACCAGTGAACAAGGTGAATTCTGTATTCTCTATGACATACAATATGTAAAGTTATGCATGATGTGAGGTTGATTACTTGAAGGCTACACTAAAAATGCGATATTTTTGTTTATTATATTATTATATATTATTTTATTATTTATTATATTATTTGAATAAAATACCCCGTATTATAATTTTATTATCAACAAAACATACTGGTAAATATCATAAAACGCAAAATTGTATCTTACCTCTGATGCAGCAGTGCTGGAACTTGAAGCACCATCATCTGATTTGGACATATTTCTAGCATATTTTGGATTTCTAGCTCTCAACTCTTCTAGTGACGTATCCTCGGAAGGATGTATAATTTTACTAGTAGCACTAGATGTAGCTATCGTGGATGCTTTAACATCTGTACTATTACTACTACCCCCTGGGGTATTTGTTGTTGGAGGTGCACTTATTGTTGCAGCTAAAAAATAACTTATTTAGCAACACAAACATAGTCAGATTAAAGGAAAACATGATTAAGTGTTTGTAAAAAACTAACCTGATGATATGGGCTTAAAATCTGCTCCAACTACTGGGGTACCAGGTGCACCAGGTGATGAGGTAGGAATAGCGCTGGGGAACAGGGGCTTTGGAGGGCCACCTTGACCTTGCATCATTTGTTGCATATGGGGAGGCATCATTTGCATACTAAAATAATAAATCAACTATGAAATATTATTCTTTCACCATTATATTAGATTAAGATTAAGTAATAAATAATTTAGCACAATAATTTTACTTAACTGCAGTTATTCAAGTCTAAAAATAAAAATACATAGAAAAAAATATAAGGGAAGAAGTTATAATTACGATAAAAAATGTTCCACAATAAATCGATTGAAGGAGAAATAAACAAGGCAACATATATACAGGAAAATATACGAAGACAATTAACACCAATATGAACAAACATGTTGAATTAGAAAAAAAATAAATGTAAAAACTTGTGTAGCATTTTGCAGAATACATGATCTGAAGTGCCTATATTCCCAGATTGTTTTATATACCTGAATTTTGTGTGATTGTATTAAGGATTACTTAGTGATACAATTTTATTGAGTAGGTACAATACAGAAGTTTGTTTATGTAAATAGTTACATAGAAGAAATAACAGGTTGGCTGTTGTTGTTTTGACATTGTCAGTCAGCCTTTTTAAACCATTTTTATATTCTTTTGTGACTGAACGGGAAAACCATGTCATTATATTTGTCAGTTCTGTAACTATTCTAATGTATTTTAAAATCAATTTCTTCTTTACAATTTCTTGTTTAGTATGTTTATAATTTTACAAATGTTTGATTTGTCTACCTATATATCCAGTGGCGACTGGTGATAATTTTGTTCAGAATGCGCCGTTTCGAGAATACCACGATTACTTACCAAAAGCCTACTTCTTAAAATGAAACTCGATACTTTTGTTTTTATCAGGGATGAACTTTTCCATCAACTTTTCGTTGAAGTCGAAATATCATTAAAACTCCAACCAAAGTTTTTTTTTCGATGAACAATATGACAAGTGCTGTAAGTCTTTCCTGACATCGTATTCCTTAGAAACGTCTTGATCAATTTCAAAGTAAAGAAACATCTTTCAGTTTCTGCAGTTGTATTCGGCATCGTTATTAAAATAATCAAAACTTTAATTAATTCACAAAATTTTGATAAGTTGATATCAAAAAACAGCATCTTGAACTAGAGTAAGGAAAGTAACGAAAGTCAATTCCGTCAGTTAGTGTAGCAACATCTGTTGTATCGCCTGCCATTAGTGCAGGAAATGAAGACTGTTTTATTTCACTTTACATTTGCTTCCATAGGTAGATAGGTAGATACTCATCTATGATCTCAATAGATAACAGATCTACTACAGGAATGTGCCCCTGCAATATGCGAGATTTATCTCTTAAAACTTTACAGCGGAAATCATTGTCTTACCCCGAGACCATATTAAAACATATCATTACCCCCACCCCCCAGAATGGATCCTCAGTTCCTGGATGGATTTTTACCGATAACGACCCTAGATTGAGTAATATGGAAATGATTTTGATCAACGTGATACCCGACACTCGGAAAAAATCATGAAAAAACAATCCAACACAGCCTCGGGATTTGTAGGAAACAAGGATTTAAGATTTAAGGTGAATAAAAAGGACTATGAGAATAGGATCATGGAATATACAAGGAATCGCAACGAAACGAAATGAAATACTCCCAGAAATCGAAAGACTAGACAGATATATAATAGTTTTGAGTGAAAAAAAAAAATGATCAAGGAGAGGAAATTATAGGGAAATATACACAAAAAAGGAACGAATAAGATGTATTAGATTGGGCAAAAGGAAACGAAGATATTATTCTAATTGGGGATTTTACTAGCCACATAGTAAAGGGAGATGAGGATATAGTGGGACGATTCGGAGAAGACAAAATTAGAAACGACAATGGAAGTCAGCTAATTGAAATATGTCGAGAATACAAGTTGTTAATAACCAACACAAGATTTCAGCATAAAACATACATAGATACACATGGGACCAACCTAGTAGAAACTAAAGATCAACTATTGATTTAATAATTGTTAGAAACCAATCAATATAAGGTTGAATGTTCGAATAATTAAACTTTGAGGGTATACAAGGCAACTATCGAACACAGTGATTAATTTAATCTTGCCCAAGTACTTTCGATCAATAGATCATCTTCAGGGGCATTTCGTCAATTGTGGCCTATCCGACATAGTAGAATGTCATAAATGTAAAATTTGGACATAACAATACAAAATACAATACACTAAGACAAACAAACACTTTAAAATTTATATGGAGAAGCTACATATTGTATAGAAGCCGGAGACAGAATTCTGTCTCCGGCTTCTATACAATATGTAGCTTCTCCATATAAATTTTAAAGTGTTTGTTTGTCTTAGTGTATTGTATTTTGTATTGTTATGTCTATAAGACAGAATTCTGTCTCCGGCTTCTATACAATATGTAGCTTCTCCATATAAATTTTAAAGTGTTTGTTTGTCTTAGTGTATTGTATTTTGTATTGTTATGTCCAAATTTTACATTTATGACATTCTACTATGTCGGATAGGCCACAATTGACGAAATGCCCCTGAAGATGATGTATTGATCGAAAGTACTTGGGCAAGATTAATTGTTAGAAAAGCCAGCAACACAATAATACAAGAAGTAAGAGTATCCAGACAAGCAGAATGTGCAAGTAACCACCAATTAGTACTAGGGAAATTCATATACATAAGAAGACGACAAAAAGACAATATCCAAATAGATGAGGAGTTACAAAAAATGGCAAATAAAAGACATATAGCAGAACATCTATTATAACAATTTAGTATTCAAACACTATATCAGAATAGGCTACAGAATATGCTACAGATGAACAAAGAATGAACCCCAACAGAAATATATCAACACCTAAAGAAAAAAAAGTGGCAAATGAAGTGCTAGGTATTTAACAACGAGAATAAATACTACTTTTTGTAGATGACAAAGTCATTTTTGCACAAGACAGGGAGGATATGGAATATATGATAAGGAAATTAAATGAAGAATATGAGCTATGGGGACTCAAGATAAATATGTGTCAGACTGAATACTTATGTATTGGATCCGAGGTTGCAGATTTAAACCTAAATTTAGAAGAAGAGACTATTGAGGTTTGTAAGACTTTTAAGTATTTAGGGTCGATGATAAGCTGAGATGGTATTTGTATAAAAGATGTAAAAATGAAAATAGCGCGGGGAAACAAATACCACTCCATGAAAGTGGAGTGATATTGAACAACACTCTGACCAAAGAAAACAAAAAAAGGATCTTTCAGTCCATAATGACGAATATTACCCTATATCGAGCGGAAATATGACTAATGACATCAATCGAAATAACGAACAGTTGAACTGGACTTTATGAGAAGATGTCTACAAATTATCAGAACGGATAGAATAAGAACAAAGGAAATATGAAACAGAATGGAAGTGGAATGCTCAATTACAAAAAAGTTGGAAAACAGGGACCAGCAGTGGTACGGGCATGTACAAAGAATGCCAGAGCACAGGTGGCCGAAAAGAATATTGGTCTGGGACCCGCCGGAAAGAATATGAAAAGGAAGACCTGCTTTAAGATGAAAAACATACATAGGAAATGCTATGATAGATAGAGACCTCAGAGAAGATGATAGAGTGATGAGAAGAGAGATAGAGGGTAAGAATATGAGAAGGGAAAATATAGTGCTGTGGAGGATGAAAACGGGGAATAATTAATAGGAAAAGCGGAAGAAGAAGTTTGCTTCCTAGTTATCAGAAGCATATAATCTAAGAGCTCACTTTGTATAGTTTTTAAAATACCTCTAAATTCTTTTGCTTCTTTTAATAATTAGACAGTGTGAATTCTATTTATTTAATGTATCAACTAGTTCTAAAAATACACACTTATTCATCGACTCTTCAGACTTATTATGATCACGTAGTGCAAGGCCGCATTTGTCGCAAACTTCAAAATATCGATAATTTTTGAGAGGGCGTAACAGTTTTTGATACTATTTCATTGTACATACGAATGTTTTCAGCATACGCACTACTTGAAGCAGAAGCGATATACCAGAAGAAAATGATACCAACATTTGTATCATATTTTGTATTTTTAGAACGATTTTCGAAGTGAAAATAGAAACGTAAAAACTTAAAGTAAAATTGAGGCTTACTTGCAATAAAAATAGTAAACTACAAATATAATTAATGTAACATTTAGTTCAGTTCAGTTAATTGATTGATTAATATGAATTAGGTATAGTTTTTGTAATAATAATTGAAATAACAAAATGATATGGATTTTCACCAGAACTATTCTTTGACAAAATATTCGTAATGTAAAATACATCTTTTACTGTCAATCTATTTATAAGTTTTTTGTTTGCTAAGTTTGCAATGAAGCTTTACCAAAATTAATAATAACATTCGTGTCTCTTAATGTGTTTCACCTTTCACAGTCGGTAAATTATCTTTGATTTATGGATCCAAACTGTTGATTTTATATACTTACTGGAATACTCATGTGTGCCCTATCGACACAAAATATTTTCGCTATCAATGGTATATGAACTCATTTTAGTTGAAGTGTATATTCCTTTAGTAAATATATTCCCAAATGGAACTTAAAAGAATCAGCTTTATTTTTATGAAAAATGTATGAATAATTATTGTGAAACAACTTCTTCCTTCACCAAGTCGCTTTGCCAAAATCCTGAATATATAATTGGCTAATAAATTATAAAGTAGATGTTAGAATGTAGAATGAACAGTAGATGTAGAAGAGGGCAAACACTTTATTCTGATATATTTTATAAGAGCACTGGATTAAATATGTTTTAAATTATGTAAACAATAATAAATAAAAATTTGTCCTGTCTCCTTTTCATAGTAGTATTTGATATGAAATCTAAAGTGTCTTATGCTTATAATCGTAATCATATTTGGGTTTATATGGAATTGCTTCTGGCGTTGAGTCTGCAACTGTGGCAGAACAGACCATCACACAAGACAACTGACAAATTTTATTTGAAGAAACACCAAGGTACTTATATTAAAAGGTTATATTAAATTAAAAAACACCTGATTAATAGTAAGAGGATCTACATCAACAACAGGATGTATCTCTCAATACAGCAAAACACAAAAGTGAATCTCATAGAAAAGTTGAATACTAAGTTAGACAAACTGACAGATCTGTTAAGATGTTCGAGAAAAATTACCCGTGAGTGATATGAGCGACAAGAGGTTAGAGGTTAGTAATGTACAAGATGAGATGTTAATCCCAATCAGGTGTAGAACAAGCAACAATAAGAAACGATGAAGTTTAATGAAATTCGTAAAATGCTGACTGACTGGATTCACTGGTACAGAATTTAACATAAGAGAAAACATTTCAGTGTTAAAATACAGTAAAATTTGGTTAAAGAGTAAAAAATCAGATTCTACATGTACTCATGTGTTTAAATATTTTGGCTCTAATTCAAAGTAGGACTAAATAGAAACAACTTGATAACGGATTATATGCAGTTTTAAATCAAATTATATCTAATATATGAATCTTCTGTAATTTCCACTTATGAATATGGAGAAGTATTTGTAACATATATTATTAGATTTCTAAATTAAATTAATTAGTAAAAATTATTAGATAATTTGAATTGAACTTACTTTCATTCAAAATTCAGGATCAATATATACACTCTTAAAATATGACTTTATATAAAAAATATCTATCTATTACGACACAAAACAAAATATACAGTGGGTGGCCAAATTATTAGGAACAAAACAAATTTCTGTTTGTCTAATTTAACTGATTGTTTTTTGGAAATACTTGGTCTTGGGTCTTATAATTATTTTTATATGCAAACGCATATTACTAAGATTACAAAAACAAGTTGTTTACAAAACAAATTTATTTTGTTCATAAAAAAATTTGTGTAAAAAATGATTTTAATGTTTTTGCTGATATTGCCATCAGAACATGCTCTCTAAGAAATTCAATCAACTAACCCTTAGTAACGATCATGTCTTTAGCGACAGCTCGTTTGGTGTACTCCCACATGCTCTCAATGTGGTTCATGTCAGGCAAGTTTCGCAGCCAATACAAAATGGAAATATTGAAATATTTATTTTAGCTAAAAATTCAGTAATAGTTGACACAGTGCTGAATGGTTCATAAATATCCAATTGTTACCATCAAAGACTCATGCTTTGAGCTGTGGTAGTAGCCAAGTTTCATGTATACACAATATATAGGCGTTCCATACCTGTGACTGAGATTAAATATCATGACACTAATTGGGTCAGTAACCCGATAAAGCTGCTCCTCTGGATGTTATCAAACTATAGCACTTTTGTTTAAGAAAAATTGTAAAGTATGCCTGTAAAAATTAAAATAATCGCTATTCATTGACTACAATGTTAAAACAAATGTAGTTACTGGAATCTATTTTTCAACAATCATACACCACTGTTGTTTGCCTTTCAAGTTTTTTTGGAAAGCTTAGCTCTCTGGTCTTTGTCCACTGTAGTCAAATGTGTCACTCTTGTTAGGGTTTAAAAAGACAGATATTCCTGATTTTATGATCAGTACAAGACATAGTGATCCTGTTCCTGCAAAAATTTTACAACACAGCCTGCTTCCAATGCCTGGTTCATATCAATTATTATTTTTTTATTGCCTACAGACTTCGAAACCTCAATAATTTATACTCTCTAGGAATCTTAGGTATGAAATAATAGTTTGTATTGCTCTATATGCCCTTGGAGGATAAGTCTGGAGATACTTAAAATGATTAAAAACTATTTATAAGTTGTCACTCACTGTGTCAAGAGCAAATACACCACATATTTGATAAATATTGCAGAGTAATCATGTTGCCACATATAGAAAAATGATAGTACTACAAAAAGCAGCAAACAAAAAAAAATGAGTGACCACTATTTTTTTTACTCAAAAAAACATTTTAAACTAAACCTTATTCCATTAAGCGGTGCAGGGCATATAAACAACGATAAATTTAACAGATAATTGTTAAAGATGTTCCAAATGAGTCTACTCGTTCCGATAAGTAACAGTATAATTATGACACTTTATTATTTTTTTTCTTTTCTCAAATATTCGTGTTTATTGCATAGTAAATAAATTAATGTTATCACTGAATACAAAGTAAGTGAAAAAATACTCCGATTTATAAAATTAATGAATATTTTATGCATAAATGCAAGTAACAGTTCTTCAAAAATATTTAAAAACTAACCGGAATGTCCATCTTTATTTCGTCTGGCGAGGTTATCGGCGGTTCATACCGGTTCGGACACGATTTAATGTTTATATTTTCCTGCATGGCTTAATGAATTTTACTATAGACAATCAGGAAATATGTGTAATGTCCCCAATCATTTGGTTAGCCACTGTACATAAATCTTGTTAAATATAGGAACAAATTTGCACAAATCTCTCAACTATGCAGAAAATAGATAAACACATTTATATAATTGCTGAGTTAAAAATTTTACACAAAGATCTAGTTCTAGCTGATTAAGGTAAAATTTTATCCAATTTGTTTATAGAGACTGGTTACCCAATAAAAGATAAGTAGCAAATTAAATTTCTTTTTTATTAGTATAAAATATAAAATGACCACACTACTTTATTTCCTTTTTTTTTCAACAAAAATTCCTTAACTATGGTTCTGCACTCTAGAACATCTGACAATTATCAAATGTACATATTTCAGGTATCAAATGTGCATATTTTGGTTAGTTACATTATTTATGTAAGCTTTTTTTTTTCTTTTTTTGTATATGTCTACATTGTTTATATTGAAATAAAACAACTTATAATTTTAAAAAATGTTCCTACATTTAATAGACTGTCCCTATATTAATCCATATATTCTAGTATCTGCAATTTTCATAAATAAATAAAGAAATCAAAATAAAAATATTGACCATAGATTGTATTATTATTAAGTCAGTTGAAGAAATCATATCTAAATATTCTAATGTTCAAATTGAATAATCAATAAATACTTGAAGTAGAAAATAACTACATAAAATATATACAAATGAGATTAGTAGTCAAGATAAGATAAACAAGTAGGTCAGATTTGTTAAAGATGAAGTTAGATAAGAGATAAAAAGGAATAATAATTAATGCCGGGTAATAAAACTGGGAATTTACAATGTTAAAATATTCAAAGTCTCTCTAACCGTTCGATACACAATTGAGTAAAGGGAAAGAGAGAACTCTGGTATGCCTCTTAACCATAGGCTCAAGAGATCGATAAAACTAGATCACTTCACATTCTTTAAAATTAATAATCAATTTGCTATTAACACACCAGTTCACAAAAATGTTCAATTATTTCTTAACTGTTCCGATCGTAACTCAATACAATCAGAAGAGTCTTGAAATAATTTTATGTCATTTGCATACGCTAAGACTTCATTCACCGTCAGTCAAGGATCTGATCTTCAACAAAAACTGCAAAGAGTAGAGGTCCAAAATGGGCACCTTGGGGCACTCCAAACCTTGGAAAAAATTCAGTTGAATTAAAGTCCTTTAAACACACAAAGATTGGTCTTGCATATAACTTTTCAATCAGTAAAGAAGTTTGCATAACACACCAAAAAATTCCAGTTTATGCAATAAAAGGCACCATCTACCAGAAATCTACCCTGTCAAATTCTTTAGAAAAATCAGTATAAATGGAATCCACCTGAGAACTGTTTTACAATACAGTTATAATGTAATCAGTGTAAAATAGTAGGATGTTAGAAGATAAAACATTAGGCAGGAAACCATGCTGACTGAAAAATATGTTACAAAATGTTGAAATTTTTAGGAACAGCACAAAGAATTGTAGTGGAATGATAATTATAAATCAATAATTTATTTCCAAATTTGTGTATGGGCGTAACAAAGGATCAGTAGGAGATTTATTAAAAATAAGCCACAAAGGTCTATATAAAGAGAATGCACAATTCCTTAAAAACAAATTAGATATTCTACTGGAGCAGGACTTTAATTGGTATTAAGACACTATAAATTCTCCAGATTGTCACAAATTTTAACAGTTAAGGGAGCATATTATATACATGTGACTGATTTCCAGTTTATGATTCCACTCATCTAGATAGGAAAAAGATTTTGAACACTTCTAAAGAAATTGACATACACTTTAACAATTGACTACCACTCATTAACAACAATTATTCAACTTATAAATTGAAATATCAAAATTATTTCTCTTAAATTACTAACCAAATTCCAAAAAGATTTTGTTTATATTGCAATTCAACAATTCCTTAGTATTTCCTATAAACGACATGTAATAGCCTCTACTTTTTGGTTACATCAAAACATACAAAACTCATCATAATCACTAAGGTAGCATGTTCTTTTATACTGCGCATGATAAGCTTTCTTTTAACCTTCCAGCGGTGGCGCGTATGCGGTAAATACACGGGTAATTCTTTTTCTTGATGTGCCTATCCGTTACGAATTTTGGAGATCATCATGGCAATCCTTATCTTAGTGCACAAATAACCTGTCAAGGGATAGTATGTTGCTAAGAATTTTGCATTTATATTTCAGATATATGCTCGACTTTTTAGGTAAGTTTTTATAACATCTGTTTTTTTTTTTTTGTTATAGTTACATTATTCTTATTGTAATATTGATAACATATTACTATTTCATGCATTTTTTGTGTTGAAAACTTTCTACATTGATGTAAGAGGTCTGCAAATGTAGTTCCATTTTGTTTATTTTATTTTATAAATGGCGGATAAGAAGATTTTCAATCTCAATGATCCCACTGATATAGAAGCTGTTACAAATTTGATGTTTGCCGAGTCGGATGACGATATGCGTATGGATGATAGCGATAAAGAGATGACGAACATGTTTTGGAACGTGATGACGATTCTAAGTCGGAATTGGGTGATGGAAGTAATGCAGAAGACGAAGCTGACAGTTCCAACGAGGCTTATAAAGCTCATCTAAAGAAAAATGGAAAAGTTTTCAACTCATGGATTTGGCAAAAAAATCCAAACAAAAAAAGTAAGCGACCACCTCGCAATATATTACTCCGTCTCCCTGGGGTCATTTTACCAGCCAAGAATCTCACAGACATTGTTGATATTTGGAGGTGCCTCATAACTGATCCTATGATTGAGAGCATCGTGAACTTTACAAATAAGTACATAAGTTCTGTAAGATCTAATTATAGTCATTCAAGAGATGCCAGGGATACAGACAAACTAGAAATAACAGCCCTTTTGGGCTTGCTTTATTTGGTGGGCATTTACCATGGTAATTGAGTTAACCTTGAAGAACTATGGAGAATAGATGATTTCAAAACAGTGATGAGTTGGAGAAGATTTCTATTTTTAATGAGAGCATTACGTTTTGATGGCATAGCTACGAGAGTAGAATATAAAAGAATGAATCGCTTGGCCCTAATAAGGAATATTTTAGAGTAGAGTAGAGTAAATTTTTCGAGGAGTATGTGTCTAATTGCCAAAAATTGCTACTTGCTTGGGTAAAATGTTACAATTTTACATGAAGATGCTACTTTATTCAATACTTCCCCAAAAAACCCAATAAATATGGGATCAAAATTTATGCCATGGTTGATGCTCACATCTTTTACACTTATAACATGGAAATTTATGCAGAGACAACCAGATGGCCCAATTCTCCATAAGTAACAAACCACGAGACATGGTAAAAAGGTTGGCAATACCTATATTTAATACGGAGAGAACACTGACAACTGGTTTTCTGATTTTGATTTGATAAAAGATTTTGATGAGAAAAAATTGCCCTTGTAGGAACGATGAAAAAAATATGGCCCGAATTCCCAATGAATTTAAAGTTACAATAAAGTGTGAGCCCAATACCAGTATTTTTGGGTCTTGGAACGACATGACTTTGTTTCCTACATGCCTAAGCGCTATAAAAACGTAATATTAGTTTCAAGCCTACATGATGACGCACCAATCCATGCAGAAACAGGTGACCAAAAGAAACCTGAGATTGTAACATTCTACAACAAGACAAAGGGAGGTGTAGATACAGTGGACAAAATTTGTGCTTCTTACAATGTTGCCAGGAACACCAAAAGATGGCTGATGCCAATATTTTTTTCCCTGTTAAATATAGCCGCGATCAATAGTTATATAATGTATTCCACCAATAATAACGAAAAAATACTTAGAAGAAAATACCTTCAACTACTTTCAAATGCTTTTGTGAAAGGACACATCAAACGAAGAACACAATATACTCCCTTCAAAATGAGCTCCAAGAAAAAATTTCAAAAAGAAAAGCAGAATTAGGTATCGAGACAGTAGAGACCACAGCAAGTAAAAGAAGATGTAAGCCTTGTCAAAATGTTAAACATTCAAGGGTCACATGCTTCAGCTGTGAAATTTGTCAGAAATTCATTTGTATGGAACATTTAAAGCATATTTGTCAAGACTGCAAAACTGCGATACAATAATATGTGTAATGTGCAATATCTAGGACACATCTGGGATTTATGACACTGTTGTTGTTTTTATTAAAATTCAATAAAAAAATTTTAAGAAATACAGTGTACCAATCTTCCACCGAATATATTTTGTATTAATATTACAATGTTTCATTACCTAAATCTTAAAATAACTAATTAGCATTTAGCTTATCTAGGAAATACGTGTGACCATTGTTGTTGGTACAAAGGCCACAACCGCTGGAAGGTTAAGTGATAAGATGCTTCAGTTCTCCATAGAACCATACAGAGCATACCTTATTTTTTAGTGGTGATCAAAGAAATATGATGGTTTATATATTCTTATAAAATATTATAAAAGATTTCAACACATTTCACAACATTCTGCAACTAAAGATAGTATTGATACTCATGACATGAAGTACACCAATTATTCTCCTGGTTGTCCCTAATGATGTCGTCAGTAAAACCCCAATACAACCGGAAGTGGTAACAGCTTATGGTGAACAACTGGAGAGAACTAACAGTATCACTTACCTTGGTTGTAATCTAAATGAGAACTGGGACATGAGCAAAGAAATTAGAATACGGACAGAGAAGGCCAGAGCTGCATTCTTTAAGATGAAGAAACTGTTATGTGGAAACAATATTACTTTAAGTCTGAAAATTAGATTAGTGAGATGTTATGTGTTCTCTACTCTTTTGTATGGTGTTGAAGGTTGAACTTTGACAGATACACTTCTCAAGAAACTGGAAGCCTTTGAAATCTGGGTGTATTGGAGAATCCTACGAATAAGTTGGGTAGATAGAGTTCGTAACGAAGTTGTTTTGCATCAGATGGGAAAAGTTACGGAAGTCATCAAAACAGTTAAAAATTGCAAACTAGAATATTTTGACCATGTTATGTGCCACCCAGAGAGATAAAATATACTCCATTTAATAATACAAGGCAAGGTAGATAAAAGAAAAGGGCCAGGTCGAAGAAGAACGTCATGGCTTAGAAACCTGAGAGATTGGTTTAACAAGTCCTCTGCATCTCTTTTCCGAGCTGTCGTCAACAAAATTACTATAGACAATTTGATAGCCAACACTTGATAATCGAGCACGGCACATGAAGAAGAAAAGTTGTCCCTAAAAATTCAGACATCCATTTATTGAAGAACTGGAAATGCAACTTGTAAAACCTCATTTGGCAAAAAAGATTCAAAATCCAAAATTGAATAAAGAACTTCAAGCTATTATCAAAGTTGCTCTTGGAGTTGACAACATTAGAAACAAATTATCAAAATCAAGAGACAAGTGTCTAGAAGTAAAGAAACATGTTTTCGGTGTCCATACCAGAAGAAAAATATGATTTACAAATGCTACTCCTGTTAGCAACCAATTTGCATACCAGTAAAATGTGTAAGAACTAATCAAGATGTTGTTTTGATTAGAAAAAAAAATTAATAAATCCTTCAAATATTTACACTATGCTTTTAAATTTATATGTGAAAATTCTAAAGTAGTAGGTATAACAGACTGATACTAATAAATAACATAAAATTAATTAATCTCACAGGTCTTAATATTGAAATACTCTCATAATTGAATAAATTATTAACTAACTTACTGATTAAAGTTAAACTAATACTACAAGATTAATAAAAACATGTGATTTCCTAGGCACAATCTACTAATTTTAGATAACTACAATTTTGATAAAAAACTATATGTATATCATATGGATCAATACACTATCCAACCAGAAAGTCAAAATAATTCACTATACATAACAATGAATTCTGTCACATTTTCACTCCTTCAACTGACTTATTAAATATAAAAATAAAAATATGTAATTGTACTAACCTCAATTGAAGTACAAAAATGTGAAATATTGACAAATAGTTAAGCATGTGCTAGACCAACATTTGAAACATGTTTTAACTGAAAATAAAATGTTTACTATTTTTTATTGTTTACTTTTTACAAAGTTTACAAACAAAAAATAATGTGGAAGGTAAACCTTATATTCGATTTAAAAATCTCCATTGTGTACTTACTGCTAAATACTTACCCTGGATGTGGCATGAAATGTGGTCCCATAGGTCCCATTTGCATCATTGGACCCATAGGCATACCTGGTGGCATTCCTGGAGGTGGCATCATTCCTGGCACCATATTAGGCATTCCTTGCATAACTCCTGGAGCAGTGCCTAAGAGACCCTCTGGTTTTGGCCGTTTAACTGCAGGTTCATCATCATCAGAACCAGAATCATTTGCTGGCCTACTTCCTTGTTTTTGTCTCTCATGTTCTCGAACATCTGCTGCTGGTATTCCTGGTAGATAAACAAAATACATTTTATAATACTGAAAGGAGAAGTTAAGAGAACGAGGAGTTCATAACTGGCAGGTATACTTGCCATGCATTATTTTTAGAATTATAAAAATAGATTTTACCTTCCATCCCATATATTTCAATATCAACATTGGAACGATTTGGCAATGAATTAGGAACCTTATCTATCGTTTCCTTATGAACCTGCATGCAATGTATCGAGAGGCCTGGACCAGTATATAATTTTTTATGGCATATGTGACATTTAAAATGTTTAGCTTTTTGGTGTTGAATAAGGATTTTCTCATCTTCAAACTCTCGATTGCAATACCTAAATTTAGTTAAGGAAAATGGCTATAAATATATTGATTGCAAGATATATTTAGCGCTAGGAAATAAGCAAAACAGTTACAGGAATGCTAACAAGAAATCATGTTTTAAAAGGATACCAGCACCATGGTTTTGACAACTTCTTCTTCTTGCGACCCATTATATTGCAATAAACTAATTTATTAACTAAAACACAATCACCGGATTTTTAATAACATTTACTGTAATATAACTTAGTTAAAATTGTTTTTATCACAAATTGCTTTTCACTATTCAAGATGGCCGAAATCAGAACAACGGAAAGGTAGTCTCACACCCACTAAACCAGAAGACAACAAAAGTCACATTCACACAACGTAAAAATGCTATTTTTAAGGTCGGTATCCTCGATCCTCGGTATCCTGAACGAACAGCCAATTCATGACCATGGCCTACATTTGGACCAATCACTAACTAGCACTTGAAAAGCTTTAACATTATTTGGATAAAAAATGGCAAATTATAACCGCCACCTAACGTGTAAATTTAACACTATACTGAAGTTATATGTATTTCCTGCAATATAATATGGCGTAGAAGTATAGATGACAGCACATATTAGTTAAAAATATTTTACCATTGAACCATAATTTAAAATCCCTGGATTTTATAGATAATGTCTTTGTTATAATGTTGCCGGACTTTTGACGGTGAGTTTTCTGTAACTTATAATATACGTAAATAAGATAAATGCGATTTAAAGGAGTTTCTTGTCCAAAACGATAGTTAATAAATTTAGTAAGAGCACATCTAGCTGTTGCTAGCCGTGTCTTCACCTCTTTGTAACCTCCAGAATATTTAAATTTCTAAACTCTGTTTACTAAAAAATCTTTAACTTCGTTTTTGCAATATTAATTTTACGACCGCGCTTCTCTCCTTCTCTATTTATTAAATGTATCTGTCGTAGTCCGTCCGTGAGGTCTTCTATTAAAGGCGTATCGTCAGCTGTAGTGGATTATTTATGGGGATTCTGTTTATTTTGATAACTTTTTTATTCTGCTGTTCAAGTTGAAAAATTTAGTCTCACACTTTTTTTTATTTATAAATATTCCTCACGGGTTTCTTCATTTAATGAGTACGCTTTTGGCTTGACTTTGAGATGCTCCATGTTTCGAATCCGTAGTCAACAATGGTAAAATAAGAATTTTGTGTATTATTTTTTTTGTTTCTGGCTTAAGTTCTCGATTCTTAACTATGTACTCAGACCAAAGTAATACTTGTTTACTAACCTTAGTTTGGTTTCATCTGTGATAAAGTTGTCATTTGTTCATCGAGCAATAAGACAAAAGAGGGAATCTAATCGTTATAAAAAGGAGACCAAAAAAGTGGCCTCTGATGGCGGACACATCCGGAAATGCAAAGGCGCCAAATTTAAATATTTCGACACTTATCAACAGTAGCTATATATTTTTCAAAATGTGTCTTAGACGAGAAAGTTTTAATTAATTATTAATGATAAGAGTCTAAAATGCGACACAATTGTTAAAAAACTTCAATATAAATAAGATTTCATGTGACATTTGGGACAAACAATAACATAACCCAACTAAATTTGATGTCAAACAAGGAGAGAGACTCTCTATCCTTGTCTAAAGTGGCCTCTCAAGATGGCACTTCCTGTCTATCAATATGTTTACCCCTTCTACCTTTACATTCCCTCTTTTGTCTTATTGCTCGATGCATTTGTTACAGAGGATCCTAAACACGTGAATTTGTTGGCATGTTGTTGGATATAACAAATCATCAAAAAATATGTCAGCAATTTTTTTGGAACAGATATTTTGTAAAACAAACTGGTTAGGTTAGTAATATAAATAATATAGATACTTAATATAAAAAATACCAAAGAAAATCTAGTTATTGAAACATAAATAAAGTGCCACAATTAGCAAATCAATTTTTTTAATCGATTATTTATTATATCTGTACGAAGAAGAACAACGAAGCGGAGGCTTTAAATACATTTGAACTTGAAAAATATTTAGAATTTAATAAAAAAGGTTGGGTGCGAAAGAAATAAAAAAAAATAGTCGGTATATTCCGTTTCTAAGCGTGTCTTTAGCGGTAAACGCTCGTCTATATTGTATTACGCTGGGTTATTTCTCAATAGTTAGATACTATTAAAGTAAATAATATTTTTATATAATTCACACTTGTTTACGTCGCGAAATAATTTCGGTAAATACTATATTTACTGAACTCAATCCCTGAATTTCTGGCGTAGGTGGCAGCGCGGGACATGAAGAAATTTGTGTACCCCGACCACCACGACAATTAAATGCCGGCGGGACCCAAGTTTAGTTGGCCTTTTAGCATACGACCTTTAGTTAGCCACTCAATAATTAGCAACCCTTACGAGTCCGACACCGTTTGAGCAGCGGCGGCTTGTGGCCTAAAAAAGTGGTGAAGACGAGGAAACCTTGCTGGAGCCAAAAGGAGTTTTGGTACTTACGTCGCGCCCAAATCTCATTAAAAATTCGTTAAAAAAAATGTAGAGTTTAGGGCTCTAATAACTTGAAAACAGTTTTTTAGGGCACTTATAATAGATACGATTCGTTCTGCTTGCCTGGAGTATTTTAATTCTGAACCTTCGACATTTCATTGAGGGTTTTTTGGTTTTTTTATAAATCAAGTCGATTATTCGGTCAATTAAGGAGGCAAATCTATTAATAATATCCTCGTAGAAAAGATGCTTCTTCATAAGTTAATTCAACAATTCTTTATGAAGTGTAATAACAGTCAAACTGGATAGTCTATCTTGTGAAATGGTGTTTCTTGTAAAAGTTTTTAACCTTTTGAAGCACGAAAAACTTCTTTCTACGGAAACGCTTGTCGATGGAATTGTCAGAATTAAACAAAACAAATTATAGGCTTCTCCAACAATATCTTTAATTGGTTGTAACTTTATAACCAATTCTTGAAAATTCAGATTTTTGTAATTTTCGTCGGCATAAAGAAGGCAGAGCACACTTTTAAGTCTTTGATGTTTAGTAAATTGTGTGCCATAAAACTCAAATAAATTTTGAAAAGCGCCGGAAGAGAAGGTCAAACTGTATGACTCAAATTTTGTTGTATCTGATAAGCTTGCGAATTTTAATTTATCACAATCCTGAAAACGCATTTCAATTAAAATATGATCATATATTTCAAAAAATAATGCTCTGTATTGAGTGGTAATTGCAGTCTTGCTAATACCATCATCACACCTAAAACATTTGGAAGTATTAATGAACGTCATTGTGCTTGCTTTTTCAAAAATAGAATTAAAAAATTCTTCATTTCTTTTATCACTTATTAATTGACGAGTTCTCCTTATCTGGTTTATACAAAAATTAATATCTAGGGACTTTTTTTGAAGAACATCATATAAAATATCTGTTATATGAAAAATGTCACTAAAAACTGTTACTAAAAATGTGAACTCAAAATCATTTAAATCTCTTAAAAACCCTTTAGCCAGCTGAACTGATTTGCGGTCTGACTCTTCAGAATTTATTATATTATCAAAAACCTCTTTTAATTTTTCCGATGATCATCTTGTCTCTGTAATTGTTGGCGTACGTCTAGCCGATGTAGATGCAAGAGCGTACGGTCGTTTTGCTGAACTATGAAAAAACGATGGGATTCCGGTAATAGTTGCAAAAAAAATTCGACATTTTGATATTTTCTTAAAGCTCTGTTGCAAAACAAGATTAAGTCGATAGGCTTATAATAAAGTGCACTAAACAAATAAACTTAATACTGTGACTAAACTAAACTAATAAATACACTACATAAATTATACTATATAAAAAAATATCTATATAATAGCCTAAATTTTAAAATATTGTCGCTGAGAGAAATTTCCAAAAAATAGGAATACTACATACACATTAAACTAGTGGGTGAAGACGGATAGTTTATTTTTCACTTGATCTTCATTTACCAGTTTTCTCAGCTATCACTAACGACAGACTGACGTCACGTTGCCATGGCAATCGTGAACGCTTGTGCAGATGAACTCCGCATTTCAAAAATGATATTCACCTATTCCTGAATTGTACACGGCTATTGACACAGGTGCTTGACTTGACCGCCAAGTACCTAGTTAAGCTAGTTATCTTTTTTAATTTTTAGATTAATTAAAAGAGAATAAATAGTTAATTTCAGAATTTAGATATAATAATGTTGCTTTTATTTTTTATTTATTTGTCTCAATTTAATTATATTTTTTTGGTGAACCTCACCTTCATCTACTTCACCTGGCCGGCCGCCGCTGCATTTGAGGATGGCGCGTTGCAAGGAGCATTGCGGAGCTCCCCTTGGGCTATCCACCCGGGGCGGAAAGGTGAACGAAGGTTGAGGCTCGACCTCACACGTAGAAAGGTAGCCGCCGAGGAGCTCTTCTCTTCCACTCTTAAGTCTTCCAGGGTGAGTACGTGCCGTAACCCCACGCCCTTAATGGGGTAGAAAGGGACGCAGCACGTTCAACCTCACTCTGGTTCTGTGGAATGAGAGTAGAGTGGTCCCACAAGAGGCTCGTCTCGGATACTAGGAGTGTAGACCGCAGACCGTAACGCCGAAGTGCCTTGTGTGTGTTTCTACACACCCGACACCTCGAACGACGGCTCTCCACCTCTTCATTCTATCTGTGTGAGAAACTTCTGTTTGGGGCATGGCATATAAGTATTATGAATCATGATCCAGGACTGGACGAATGACCAGGGCTTGAGTCTTGCAGCAGATAATGCTGAGGAAGTAAAATACAAGTGACCAAAAAAAAGGGTGTTTAATGAAGCGGGTGTGCGGATCACCCCTAAGAAGTACGTAAATTACTTGGAGTAGTCCTACAGACAATTGGGAGTTGGGAGAGGACGTTTGGTGTTCGGGTAACCCGCAAGATGGCAAAAAGAACGGCTGCACTGGGGAGCATAATGCCAATATCGCTGAACCCAAATATGAAAAGACGGTTCTACACGGTGTTGTGCAGCTGTCTATCGTCCTCTACACAGCACCAGTCTGGAGCGCGGCGGTGAAATACCGGCGTACAAGAGACTCTTGGTACAAGCGAACAGAATAAGTCTGCGTACGTAGCAAGCGCGAGTGATAGAGAAAAACGAGGGGCAAGGTAACTAGTTTGAGATGGAAACTGCAGCGATGGATGATGGATCCCGTCGGAGGCATATTAAATTAAAATGATGTGCATAACAATGCCCATAAAAGGCGTAAGGAAAATCTAATCTTATAATACTTTGAACGCTACCTTCTCTTCCTAATATTACAGCCACTCCATCATAGCTTTGACCTACTAGCTGATTTACAGAAATATTAAGCATTTCTAACTCTTTTCTAATTTCTGTGGCTATGTCACTATCACTATCACATTCCGCTCATATCTAAAATAATAACAAGTTGCTGATGGGTAACAACGTCAGTTGTTTCATCACACTGAATAGATGCAAACCTTACCTCTGAAACCTGTTTTTTAATCTCTTCGTGGCAAACAGTTACAATAGCATTTAATACGTCAACTGATTTTGACGTATCTTTAAAAAAACATTATTTCCCTGCAAATGTTGGTTCATAGCCATATCGATTTCTGATACAGAATCAATGACACCCTTGTGGTGGAACTTTATCTGATCTCAATCAATTGTTGGGAGAAAGCTTATTAAATTCCTTTCCTTAGCGGGTATAGTATCAAATATTTTAGGACCATGAACTGTTAAAGTAATTCCTTCGATATACGTAAGCAGACTTCAAGGCGATGATTCCTTGTGTTTGGATTTATCGAGTTGTACTTAGAGAAAAATAAAGCGTAATCAATGGATACTACACATTTAATAACTAGAGAATATTTACAAAACCACTATTACTAAAATTAAATAGTTAACTTATTATTATACTGGTGTTTTTGGGGCGCGCGAATATAGCGAAACTAATGCACTTTTAACTGCATTTTTGAGACGAAGAGACCGTAGGTGCCGAGTACTGCACACAGCAGCACGTTCGGCTAGCAACTTGAGAACACACATCACATCTGCGATTCTTTTTGCTTGAACCATTTTTTATCTAAAAGTGTCGACAGGCCGGCGTCAGTAGTTATAACCCAAGGCCCTTATAGGTATTTATGAGACAAATATTTTGTTTATTTCAATTCAAGCCAATTAAGTTTTCTGATAACTTTTCATGTCTCTATAAAGCTATTTCTAATAAAACAAAAAAAAAATATGCAATCGATAAGACGAGACAAAATGTACCGATTTTTTTTAACTTGGTCGTTAGTCTTTTATTGATTCTCGACAGCCAGAATCTAATAATTGACGAACATCAATATTGCCAATATCCTAGAACTGCAATTCATTTTTTAAATGAATTTGGGGAAAGCCGTATTTAATTCTTGTTGTTTTTCTAACATTTAACATGACTTAGCTTTTTCTGCATATTTTTTTCTATGTAAAAGGATTATCAATTTTTTTCGAGCTTTAGCAATTTCAGCAGGTAGTATAAATTCTTCTAATTCACTTCCTAATAGGTGAAATTCACTTTCTAATTTCACCGTATATGATTGTAATCATCGTCAGTTAGCGCTACAGCCCTTCGTAAAGTCTGGCATCCTCAAAACATTCTTCCATCTTTCCCTGTTAAGTGTCTGTCTTCTCATTCCCTCTTATTCCAATCGGCCGTAAATCGTCCTGCACGTGCACATCGTCTAGATACCTGAATTTAGGTAGCCCCCTTCTTCTTCCGACCGGCATATTTAGCAAGGTTATTTTAGAAGTATTACTTTCATCCATCTCAATATCGTGACCCATCCATCTTAGCCGGTTTTACCACTTTTACCTCTGGTCTTCCACCTAAAACGCGCAAAATATCGATTTACCAAGAATTTGTACACCGTAAAAAAATGTTTCAAATAAAAATGTAGCTAAGATAATTTTAAACAAAAATGTTTATAAGCATTTTTTGTGTAGCATGTATCGTTCTTTTAGAAACAACGCTTGGAGCGACCGTCGATTTTCCATGTCAGTTACGCGCGCGAAATCAATGTTCAATAAAATTTGTATCAGCGGGACGGTAAAAATTCGATATCTTTTGATCCAAATGTCCTATCGACCAAAATCAAGATGCGTTTTAAAAACAAAGAGTGCAGCTTTCGTATTCCGTTTAGAAGAATGCGAAAATAAACTCAGTTGCTATAAACTCAGTTTTTGCGATTTTTGCCATTTCTTACGATTCTCGTGAGATCAATAAAATTGATCGCTTTCATTGGCCAGTTATAGTAAAATTTCCATTCTTAGATATCAATCTTTAAAACCTATGACATGAAATTTCAATTTTGAGTTATGGTAACAAATATGAGGCATTTGAAATATGAATATGAAACGCAGAATTTAATGTTTTACATTACAAATGATTATACGTCACGATGAAATGCATTTAAGAAGACTGTTTTGGGTGTAGTTTGTTGGAGAAGTTTTATTCTTTTAAAAACCGTACTACTGTAATTAAAAAAAAATTAGATCGATTCTTGTATGAAAGTTTAAATCCAGCGTTTTTAAGGATATTTCAAATGCCTCACATTTGTTGCTAAAACTCAAAACTAAAACTGCATGCTATCGGTTTTAAAGGTTAGGCTCTAGTAATCGAAACTTAATAGTGGCCAGTCAATAAAAGGGACAGATTGTATTGATCTCGTGAGAGTTATAAAAAATGACAAAAATCGCGCCACGTTTATTTAACACCTGCATAAAATCTGAGTTTATTTGCGGCAAAATACAAAAACTGCATACGAAAGCTGAACTTTTTCTTTAAAATATTCTGTTTCACACTCATGATACTATAATAGTATCATGTTTCACACTGTGATGACAAAAATGGATAACTGAAAACGCTAACTTCATGTCATGTCACGTGATTGATACGAGCTGTTCTAAGTGGCCGAAGTGTAGACGGCCGACTTTGATTCTAAACGGTTTATAGAGATTGCCATGTCTGATTCTTAGCTCAATTTACTTAGCTCAATGTCGCTTTTGATTCTCATATTCGCAATTTTCATACAAAGTGCAATGAAATGAACAATTTGATATATCTCACTACAAACTTGTAGTATGTCATCTAATGTTTAATTTTGTATAGATTTGGATGTAAGGTAGACTTGGTACTGTTGTAACAATTTTTCTTTAGTGCTTCATATCACAGCTAATATAACTGTAAGCAACGATCAAAGTCTTTGATGTGAAGTAATATTCATTTGTCTTTAAATTAATGTCAAAACCAAGTTCAAGTAAAATAGTTTGGAGGAAATAATATGTCATTTAAATAAGTGTGTGCGGTTGTTACAACCGACCCCATACCAGGGGCGGTTGTAACACGAATAGAGGACAGTTGTAATATTCAAAAATAATACATAAATCACACATACAAAATCAGTTTTATTATTTTTAATCAGATTTATTAATCAAAAATACCAAACAAAATCAAATTATTAATAAAAATTATCAAACAAAATCTAAGTTTAAACAAATTATATTTTCCTATATTTAATCAGACTCATCACAGGTGTGGCATATATAATATCTACTCCCATCAGTACAGGCCACGTGAGACAATTGTTTGCAGCTACCTTGGTACTGAATCCAACAGTCTCCAGATCGACTCGCTGAATAGGTCTCTAAGCAAATAAGACAATAATATTCTTCTTCTGATGATGATTCTGATGGTGTATTATTTTTCATTTTCTTCGTTTTTTCTATCCCTTTATTTTTGATTACCTTTCCAGTAGATGATTCGAGTACTTTTTTCTTTGTTTATCTATTTTTCAACCGTTTCTGTCGCTCTTCGTACTCCTTTCTAGCAGCTTCCTTTTCTGAAGTATCTGTGTAGATAGCAGACTTTTCGGTTTTTCGACCTGTGTTTCCTAGGTAGAACTTTAGGGTAAGGCCGTAAGTCTCAGGCGAGAACACAGACTGCTTGCTTGCTGTTCTGATGGCTGACACAAAACAACATCACGAGGAGAGATGTCTCATTCCAGATTAATTGTACCAGCTTGCCATTCTTGGCTAGGTTCTAGAGATGTTTGTTTTGGCAGTGTTTTTGTTGCTTCGAGCACAGCTATTTCAATTGGTATAAGCATTTGATGGCCAATGAATGGTACTATGATTTTTGAATCACTGTTATTAAATGGCTGGCATGCAGCCTCTTTAGTTGAAGCTCTATTTTCAGGCTCAGTTGGGCTTACTGCGCTGAATGAAGGTGGATCCTCATTCAATAACGAAGGTTATGTGATTCGTCATCAGGTGCAAGTCTAATGTTATGTTGATTAGAAATGTCCCTGTCTTTTGAAACCCGGCTTGGATATTTACCTGAGTGAGAGCAAGTGGCATTGCGATAGTTATAATACCCGGTATGTCGTAAATAGTCATGACTTTTCCTGGATGATTTCGCATCCAGGCATCACAGGCAGTATTAATGGCTTTTTTGAAAGACCCATAAACGGATCTATCTAGCTTGTGAGAGTAGTGGGGCCGCAATGACAGTAATACTATCCCATTCATCATCATCATCAATCAGCCAATCGCGTCCACTGCTGGACATAGGCCTCCCTCAGTACTTTCCAGTGTTCTCTACACTGGGCCGCTTGTAGCCAGTTTCCCGCTACACGTTTAATATCATCGGTCCATCTAGTCGGTGGTCGTTCTCGGCTTCTTTTATAATTTCTGGGCCTCCATTCCATAATACGTCTTGTCCACCGTCCATCTTGTGTTCTGGCTAAGTGCCCTGCCCAGTTCCACTTAAGCGTCGTGGTTCTTTCGATGACGTCTTGAACTACTGATCTTCGCCTGATTTGTTGGTTTGTTATGTGGTCTCGAAGGCTCACGTTCAGCATTGCACGTTCCATGGCTCGTTGTGTAACTCTAAGTTTATTCGCAGATTTTTGCGTGAGTGTTAAAGTCTCTGCTCCATAAGTTTGTACAGGTAAAACACATTGGTTATAAACCTTTCGCTTGAGACACATGGGAATTGAACTTTTTAGAATATGGCTTAATTTGCCAAATGCTGCCCATGTTAGACCTATTCGCCTCTGTATTTCATGTGTTTGATTGTCTCTGCTTATTTTGATTTCGTGTCCCAGATATTTGTAAGTGTCTGTTTGTTGTATGGTATTATTGTCAATAGTTATATTTCCAGTCATTACGAGATTTGTTACTATCCCATTATCTTTACAAAAATCTAAGGAGTTGATATGTATATGGGACGAATGATTGTCTAGCACCAATAATATCCTAAGCCAGTTGCGCCCCAAGCCAGTTATGTTCGCTGGCTTGGTTCAACACAACTGGCTTGGGGCGCTTTCGGCAAACTAGCACATATCTTGAAAAACACCTCCATTCCTATAAACTTAAAGAAAAAGGTGTATAACACATGCATACTACCTGTTTGTACCTACGGCTTGGAGACAGTAGCACTTACCAAAAAATCTGCCAAAAAATTAGAAACAACGCAAAGAGCAATGGAACGAATCATGCTTGGAATATCACTAAGAGACAAGATTAGAAACACCGAGATACGACGTAGAACGAAGATTAGGGATATTGTGGAAGAAATTACAAAAATGAAATGGCGCTGGGCAGGTCACGTAGCCCGATATAATGACAACAGGTGGACACGGAGAATTCTAGAATGGAGACCAAGAACGACAACAAGAAGCATGGGAAGACCTCAAACAAGATGGGTAGATGACATAAGAGCAGTGGCAGGCAAACAGTGGATTAGATTGGCGCAAGATAGAGAAAGATGGAAGCAATTGGGAGAGACCTACATTCAGGAGTGGATGGAAAATGGTTGACAAAGAAGAAGAAGAATAATATCCTATGCAACAAAGAGGCATTCGTATGTTTTTAAAAATGTTAAAGAAATATAATAAATGACTCTTCTTGCATCCACCCTGATGAATTACCGGCACCGATTGATCCCACTGGTCCGTCTTTAATGAAATGCTCTTGATATATAATTCGAGAAAACACGAACATAGGTGGAATGGCGTTGCCTAATGCGCTAGCTGCAAATGCTAGTGTGACCAAAGTGCCTCGTTCAACAGAAGCAATTGCGCCCACCTGCCTTGTGCCACGTCTTGCAACAAGTCTGTCAGGCTTCTGTACTGTAGTAACGCCGGTTTCGTCGACATTTTATATATATATATATATATATATATATATAATATATATATATATATATATATATATCCTGAGGTTCAAAGTGATCGCGATTCATAACAGTCTGAAGATTATCATAAAACATATTGACATTATATCGGTTGAAACTAGTCGCCCGAGACAGGCTTGTGGCTTGAGCAGCGCGGATAGACAGTTCGGAATTTCTCTTCATAAATGAACGAAACCATTCTTCTCCAGTATTTTTATTTTACAGCCAAGTGGAAGGAGCGTTTAAATTATACTTTACGGTAAGTTCAATGGCTCTTCAAAGAAGAAGAGTTACTACGAGTCTTTGAAAGAAAAGTATTGGGGACCATATTTGGCGGAGTAAACGAACAGGGTCTGTGGAGAAGGCGATATAACTTTGTAACTCTATAGACTTTTTGGTGATATTGTGAAGACCATCAAAATACTAAGGTGGGTGGGCCACGTTATGCAGATGGATGAGAGTGATCCCACTAAAATAACTATGCTAGACAGGCCGGTCGGAAGAAGAAGAAGGGGGCGACCTAAACTCAGATATCTGGACGATGTACAGGAAGATCTGAGGGAGATTGGAGTGAGGGGCTGGAGAAGACACACTCGATAGGAAAGGATGGAAGAATGTTTTGAAGCAGGCCAAGGCTCACGAAGGGCTGTAGCGCCAATTGATGATTGATGAAGTTCAATAGCCAACTTTCTTACCTCTTTTGTAAAGGGACCAAAATATATATCCGCACAACGAATGAGACACTTCGCTAATTGCCGTTCTTGGTCTTCGTTAAAAATTCTGTTATGAGCCACATATCCCATTTTAATATTTTCCAGCTATTCCTGGTCATCTTCATTTACTGCATGTCTCTTTCGCTTGTATATCAAAAGAAAAACATAATTAACGCCGTACTTATCTGCTGCTCTTCTTATAGAAGCACCTAAGTTAATTTCATCGTAAGCTTTCTTGTACAACAATATGTCGTTTTAACATCTCGAGGTCTTTCTTATGCGTTGCCTAGGCATCTGTAATACAAAAAAAAATGCTTATAAAATTACAGTAATGTTAAAATTACTGAACAACCGTCCCCACGAAAATCGTTACAACCGTCCCCATCTTGATAATAAGACTGTCGCAAGCACGAAGTAGCATAACGTATACAAAAACATATAAGCTTATTATAATCTCTAAACTGCGACGATTACATAAGCATATTTTAAAATACGTGATATTAATATTTAAGTTATAACAGAAAGAAATTACAATTAACAAGAATACTTACTTTTGGTTAACAAAACACAATAGGTCTCACTGTAACTGTAATTACCGCGCGAAAGGTGATGCATCACTGAAAATCGTGTCAAGCCACGTTGTCTACGTATGTGAGAGCGCCCACCAAAGTGGCGTGGCACGTAGCAAGTAGCACGCGTCTAGCATGTTTCTTAAAATGTAACCAATGAAAACGAATGATTAGAATGAATGACGTCACTGTCATTTTGGTGTGCGCTGAATCATGATTAGAATGAATGACGTCACTGTCATTTTGGTGTGCGCTGAATCATTCGTTTTCATTGGTTACATTTTAAGAAACATGCTAGACGCGTGCTACTTGCCACTTGCTACGTGCCACGCCACTTTGGTGGGCGCTCTCACTATCCCTTCCCTTGTGCCCCTCGCCTACCGTACACAGTTTCGATAAAATTCGAGTTGTTACAACCGTACCCAGGCTCCTCTACCCTTGGATACCAGGGCCTGCTGTAAGTGATTTTTAATGGTCTCATCAAATTCGGCGGTAAAATCAAATACATTAATTTGATTCCTTTCATATACATTCCTTTATTCAAACACCTTTTAGTTTCATCTTGGCCTCTAAGTTCTAATTCAAAAGCATTACAAAATTTGCAGTGCTATGTATTATTTTCAAATGTGTTATTTAATATTGCTGAAGAATGAACAAAATGTTATTTTCAAAGTTTATTTATATTCTGTACATTGTCTATTTATAAATTAGAACCTGAAAATATGCGACTTATTTTAATTAAAAATATTTCTTCGGCTGTCTAAGCTAAAAATATGTTTTCTAAGTAACTGTGTCTAAAACATTTTTTACAATAATTCGTTTATAAAGCTAAATTCAAAAATACAAAATATTGTATTAATATAATATATAGTTAACAGTACGTTCTTAATTCCAGAAACAACATATTTACAGATGGCATTTTGAAATAATAGCAAATAAAAATAAAATTTCCTAATTTACTCAGAGAGAAAAATTTCCTGTGAGGGTCTGCATCTGAATTTTAGAACGTAGTGCATAACATTATCTAATATTCACATGATATGAGTTAACAACTTATATAATAATGACATATAAAGTCTTAATGTAAACTAATGACGTCAAGTAGTTCATAATAAGCCTACAGACTATATAACCTATTATATTTAATAATTCTTTATTCATTATCAAAATACGAAAAACGTAGTTTAGAAATAAACTTTAGAAATAAATATACAGTTTTAAATAACGTTTTACAATTATGTATCTGTATTTTCCATCATACTGAGGTAGCTGACGAATATTTCGTCATGTTGCTTTTATACACAATACATAAAAAATAATGCTGATTTTTTTTAAATACCATTAAATTTTTTGTAGTACGATAATTTATTTCCCTATATGTTTGCTAACTGTATTGTACATATTTTTCTTTCGAATATTAATTTAGAAAACCTATCCGAATTTACCCCCTATACTGGAATGAAAGTCTGCACGCAGGTAAAAGATGAAAAGTACGAGCTATAGGGAGAAAACTACTGATGAATTTAATTTCATTTAGGATACACTGTAACTAATTAACATATTTTTTTTAATTTCGTATTTATGACTCTACAACGCATTAGTCATTCAACCAATCAGTTAAAAATCAAGTGTTTGAGTTCAAAGGCATTATGAAATGTATTACTGTGCATCAGGAGTGCTGTATAATTCTTAAAGAATTTGTATTTAATAATTTAGGTTAGTAATTATCATTGGGTTGCTTGTTCGATATAAAAAACATCGTAACTTTGATAAGGACGTTGTAACATTTCTACAATTAATAAAATTTTGACATATTTTAATTATTATTATTATTATAATACAAACTATGACAGTAAAACTATCACAGAAGAAAAACAGTAATAAATAAATATAAAAAAATAAATATGTGCTGTATACGTGCCTCATGGTTCTGCAGTTCTGAAAATTTTAGTTGAATATATGTTTATTTTGGCGTTTCGATTTCCACTTCGGTAATACAAATTAAAATATTTTGATTTGTTACTTGGTAAATCAAAAAAAAATCTTCCAATAATTTAATTTTATCTGCTTCAGTCATAATGACTTCAGATATATTCAGATCATATATTTTAAAATATATGTATTATGTCAACAAATATAGAAGGACATTTCAAATGGGCGATTTGGTCACGGTTATTATACTTCAAAACACTCATATAGGGGGCGACTGCATAAACTCAAACCGTGGCCATCGGCTTAAGACCATACCATGAAAGATGGTGGTGGGGGAAGTGAGAAATGAGTACGAACGGAGCTATTTAACTTAGGCATCCACTCTTACTAAATTTCGATGCCATTCATTTGCAAACCGTTTGTTTTTTTAGTTTTTTTTTCACAATAAAATCTTTATTTTTAATATAATAAATTGTTAAATTTTTAATTTTAAAATTTAAAAAGGTATGAAAATTCCAATAGTTTACAACTATGAATTTAAAAATAGATCCCACTTACCTGATCTTTTGATTTGCAAGAGTGCCATTCCACCAGGGTACTTTCCTGTTGAAATTCCTCACTATCTCCGGACAGTTATCTTCAAATGCTGGCATGAAAACCTCCTTTAAATTGTTCATGTCTAGGCCTAGGTCTGCTTTATATGCTTCCCAGTTTCTTTTACAAGGATTACGATGTTTCCTTGATTGGCTTATTGCCTGTTATTTCAAAAAAGTTGTGTCGATAGTCTGAGCAAGACACCTCATCTAAGACATGCAATTTTTTAATAGCTCTAGCCACGTAAGTTGTGGCCATTGTTAAGTCAATTGCCTCCTTTTGTTGTAGTTACAAAAGTTGATTTATTTCCTACGTTTAGTATGTCTAAATCATGTAGTAATGACTCACCACTTTATTTGTTTTTGTACTGCCCCAGGTCAGATGGTACACATTCGCATTACACTCAATGATTAATTGCAGTCCATGTTTTTTGAAATCTCTCAGTAGCCTTTCCAACTCCCTTGATGGTACTTGTTCAGGATCATCATATAGGAGGTATGCTGATCCGAGAATTATCTCCTTCAGATTTCCTCCGTCTACGATCTTCATCTTTAGCGTCGTTCAATCTCTGAAAGAGAATTTCATCAACAAAAGTATTTTATTATGTCGTTTAACTATCGTGCAGGTACTTGGGACATCGGCAGATCGGCAATATATACGCTCTCCACCAATATCCAATATCAAAGCTCTTGTATCAAAGCTACGTTCAACCTTCTCATGGCAACAGAAAGTTCTACCGAAGCTGCCTTACTATGCTTGAAATTCGTTTGTAGAATTCCGATTGGAGCCATCGAGGCTTGTGATTGTCTCAAAAGATATATGTCTTTCCAAGTGTTGTAATATGCCTTAAAATGAGCAGCCCTCAATGCTTTATACGAGAACTCGTCAATCGTATAAACTAGGGTATGCGCGTCCTTCCCGATTTTCGATTTTTCAACAACCAGTCTTCTGTCTTGATTTTGTCTCTTTAGACAGGTCCTGGTGGTTTCTTCATCAGCCTCTTTCTCGGGCACGTGGGTAGGACCATGGGGCGCTTGGGCATATTATTGGGATCAACTATGAAGTTAACTCTCTCCTTTAGGCCCTACATAGCCCTCAACACTTCATTAGTCCATTTTTTTGCCCTCGTTAGCACAGTTCACCCACAGGGTCCCTTCGATAGACGATGTTTTATGGAACCGCAAAAGTTCATTCTGACCTCCGATAGGAGCCTAAATCAACTACTTGTTCCAGTTTGTTAATGATCAGATCTGCTTGAGCCCGATCTAGTTGAGTATCAGGATAGTGTCTGTGCTACCGTCATTCTGAATACTTTTGTCACGTTGCTTTAAGACCTAGTGCGCTCGTTAGAGCCCCTTGGTTTTTAAGCAACTCTGTTGCGTGGCAGGTAATGGTATTTATGCAGGTCCCAGCAGGTAATGGTATTCATGAATTTTTTTATTAAAAAATTATATTTTTTAACTTCGAATTTGAAAATTGTAAAAAATAATTGTTTGGTGTATATGCTAAAAAGCAATTCTAGCGTACTAACGAGATGAGAAATTGTTTTTTGATCGAAACAGCTTAGAATTTTTTGGATTTTCTCTCTCAGTGAATGACTTAATTAATTTTATTTATATTTTATAAGAAAAGATTTTTAATTATATTTGAAGATTTGTACACATTTAAATTCAAAATTTGAATCACTATATTTTTTCTAAAAAGATTCAGTTATTAAAAGATAAAATATTTTATTTTCTAAAAAAAATGTGGTGCATGAGTAGGATTTGATGTCTAATTTTATATAACGCAGAAATTTAACGCTAAGCATTTTATGCACACGACCACGGGGTATTTGCATAAGAAAATAAGTTGCATTTGTTGCTCCATTCTTTCATATTTTAGAAGCAGTGCGTATCTGTAACGACTTTATTAGGGGATAGTTTATTTGATTATATGAAATATATCTGCACCTTAATAAATTTCACAATATCTGGATCTGTGTATAGCTGGTATAACTCAAAGTTATATCTTAGACGCTATAGACCATTTTCATTAATGTTCAAAAAAAATTTTTGAATTATTTTTCTCTCAAAGATACCAAGTAATCTCTCGTTTTTTTGGGATAAAGTCGATGTTTCAGCACATATATCACAACCGCTCTTATCAAGGTCTTGTAAATGTTAAGCTTTACTGCACGTTTTAGGTTTTTTACTTCTCAGATGTTTTTGAAGACCATGAAGACCTGTTTGCTACTGCTATACGTCTTTTTACTTGCAGCTGGTCGTGCTTGTTCTATTTACTAGCGATCTAAGAAACGTGAATTCTTTGACTTGTTCAAAGGTATTATTATTAATTTTGATTCTCTGTTAAATATTTTGAGCGAGGATATCTCTATTTATCTAACTGACTGTCTTTTCCAAGGATATATTAGAAAGGAGGCATGCTAGCGCGTCTCTCTGTCTTAGGCCGTTACTAATATTAAAGAACATAGAGTTTTCTCCTTGAATTCTAATGCACGGGCAATGCACGTTTTGCATTGTGAGTTTTGTTAATTTAACTAACTTAGGTGGAATCCCAAACTCTACAATTGCATTATATAGTACAGTTTTTTTAACACTATCATAGGCCGCTTTGAAGCCGACGAAGAGATGGTTTGTATTTATATTATATTCTGTGATTTGTATTTATATTATATTCTATAGTGATTTTTCTAAAATTTGCCTATGTGCTTGTATTTGGTGTATAGTTGACTTTCCGGCAGTGAATCTGTATTAGTAATATCCAATAATATTCTTTGTAAAGAGGTGAAGTATTTCCATTGTATTACCAACTATCATCATCAATTAACCAATCGCGTCTACTGCTGGACATAGGCCTCCCTCAATTCTTTCCAGTGTTCTCTACACTGGGCCGCTTGTAGCCAGTTTCCCGCTACACGTTTTATATCATCGGCCCATCTAGTCGGTGGTCGTCCTCGGCTTCTTTTATAGTTTCTGAGCCTCCATTCCATAATACGTCTTGTCCACCGTCCATCTTGTGTTCTGGCTGTGCCCTGCCCAGTTCCACTTAAGCGTACACCAAGTAAAAAAACAAATGATATGTTTAATTTGTATTTTGAATTGGAAATCGAAATGTCAAAATGAGCGTATTTTCAACTCAAATTGTGGGTAATTCACATAAAAGATACTAAATAACATGCCCGAGTGTAAACAAAATCGTAGTATTTTTCTAATAACCCTTAATATTGCGTTTTAGTAGTGTTGATTCAAATTTGTTAAAATATTACATGTAGCTGCCTTATGAGTGATACGTATGACAAAGTCACAATATTTAACTATTTATATACTACATGACAATAAAAATGAGTCTCAATAAAGCATAAGAAATCCTAATTAAATTTTGGCAAAGGATGTGATGTCCTGAAAGTAAAATACTGATAAAAATTTGGTTCTCCTTCGATAGCAAGAATTTCACCTCTATAGAATAAAAACACAATAAAAATTATAAAATGATTATTTGGTTCAAAAATATTGATTACCATGGTGTCAGGGATAAAACACACTAATTTTAATTAAATAAGTAAATTTAAGAAAATAAGTAAAGTAAATTGTGGGAAGTTGAAAATAATTATCAGAAATTGGCAATATTGTGTGCAGATCTATTTATCAATCTATCCATCCACGATAGTTCTGAGTTTGGAATGACTGGATTACAGAGTAAAGCCAATACAGTAATGGAGGTACTGTGTCTGAAGAAATAAAGTTCGTGGATAATGTTGTTCAATCACAAATTAATCCCTTAATTTGTAATCTCACATTATTCTTAACTTCTTAATATTTTATAGTTTCACCGTGTATAACTGAAACATTGTGAAAACATCGTATAATATTTTAATAATTAGTTCATTTACCTACAACTAAATAAATTGCCGAATAATATATTTTATAATTGAACTTCCTAAGTGTTGCAATTACGGCCTAGATTAAATTGTAATGTAAGCTAATAGTTCAAAGTTTGTTGGTATGATAGAAGCAATAACCTCTGTGCTGAGGTATGAATTATTTGTGAGATTATACATTGGGGATTTGAGCTCATTTGAGCGCAGTCTATTATAGATAGTTAACTTAATATCATCATATAGTGTAATTTGTAGTAGCTGTCAATAAAATCAAATCAAATATATCAAATCAATTATATCAAATGAATAGCTTCTTTTACAAAAAACAACATAGAAGGTGGACATGAAAAAGCCCGGACGGGAGAACGCAAAATGAAATTGACTATATAATAACAGATAAAAAATTTATAGTTAAAGATGTCACTGTACTCAACAGCTTCACAACAGGAAGTGATCACAGAATGGTTCGCGCTAGAATAGAAATTAACATCGATAAAGAGAGCAATAAACTAATAAGAAAGAAAAAATTGAAAGCATGGTCACAACCAAAAAATGAAACAGAGTTTGCAGATCAAATAACGGTACGTCTACAAAACCGGGCCCCCCACAAATGATATAAATCAGCTAAATAAAGTAATTACTAATACCATAGCAGAAGCTCAAAGAAAATGTTGTACAGGTAACAAGAGAGAGGAGAGAATCACTGCTAACACCAAACTTAAAATGGAAGAAAGAAGAGAAATGCTAAAAGATAAGAGTATAGAACAACAAAGCATAAATAAAATCAACAAAGAGGTCTCAAAAGCAATTAGAAAGGACATAAGGGCATATAAAAATGAGAAAATCTCAGAAAAAACAGCAGAAAAGAAATCATCAGACTTAAGGGAAAGAATGACAAACTAACGTCCAACAGAGACGAAATGCTAGAGATAGTAGAAGACTTCTATAAAACACTGTACACAAATAAATTGGACTTAAACCCGACAGAACATACAGAACAAAAAATTATAAATCAAGGTTCAGAAGATATTTCCGACGTATCAACGGCTGAAATTTACCATGCTCTAAAGAAAATGAAAAAAAAAAAACAAAGCACCAGGAGAAGATGGAGTAGTGGCGGATGCGCTAAAAGTCGGAGGCTCTGCTCTCATCAGGACAATCAAGCAGCTCTTCAATATATGCTTAGAAAACCAAGCAATACCAGCTAAATGGAATAATTCTATAACGTTACTCATGCATAAGAAAGGAGATCAAACCGACCTGGAAAACTATAGGCCAATCAGTCTTCTAAGTCACCTGTATAAATTATTTGCTCGAATTATCACTACAAGAATTGAGAACAAACTAGAAACATGCCAACCAAGAGAACAGGCAGGTTTCCGCCCTGGGTATGGTACAAATGACCATCTAACTTGTCTAAAGGCCCTAATTGAAAAAACTATAGAGTACAACCGGCCACTAGTTCTAGTATTTGTTGACTATCAAAAAGCCTTTGACACTATCGAGATGGTAGCTATCTTAAGAGCTTTGAGAGATTGTAGAATCGACTACCGATATACCAGCATTATTCAACATATATATGCAAATGCCACAACAGCAATAAACCTCCACACCCCTACTCAAAAAATAAAACTAAAAAGGGGAGTTAGACAAGGAGACAACATGTCACCAAAACTATTCAATGCCGTAATGCAGCATGCATTCCAGATGTTAGAATGGGAAAACAGAGGTTTGAGTGTCGATGGCGAAAGGCTGAACCACCTACGATTTGCAGATGACATAGTTCTAATAACCGACGACTTAAAGGAGGCCAACGAAATGCTACAAGATTTACAACGAGTCTCCCAAAAAGTGGGGCTGGAAATAAACTTTGCGAAAACTAAAATGATGACCAACTTAGTACCTAGTGGACCATTGAAACTAGAAAACTGGCATATTGAAACGGTTGACAAATACATATATCTGGGCCACGAAATATAAATAAGTAGAGACACCCAAACATGCGAATTATCTAGAAGAATAGCTTTAGGATGGGCAGCCTATGGCAAGCTAAAAGACGTGTTTAAGGAAAACATCCCAATAAAGCTAAAGAGAAAAACATTTAACCAGTGCGTACTTCCGGTGCTCACTTATGGAGCTGAAACACTGACATTGACTAAAGCATCAATAAAAAAGTTACAAGTAGCACAACGAAAAATGGAAAGATCTATGCTTGGCGTAACTTTGAGAGACCGAATACGAAATGATGAGATACGGCGAAGAACTGGAGTGGAAGACGTCATAAAACGGATTACGAAATTGAAGTGGAAATGGTCAGGACACGTCGCAAGACAGAAAGACAACAGATGGACAAAGAAGATTTTAGAATGGCGGCCAAGGGCAGACAAGCGAAATCGTGGAAGACCACCAACCAGATGGACGGACGACATTAAAAGAATAGTGAAAAACTGGATGGCAGCTGCACAGGACAGAGAAGAGTGGAGACATCTTGAGGAGGCCTATGTTCGACAGTGGACAAATTTGGCTGTGTGATGATGATGATGATGTCAATAAAATCAACATTTTTCTCCATAACTTCAACTTTTTATTTTATTGATCATTGTCGATCGAGAAGAAGCGGGCAAAGGGGCATTATAAAACGATTCGATCCTTATAACTACGTTCGAATCTGTCCAATGTCTCTTAACATGTTGACAGCCAACTATGATATAACTCGTACATTGCATTTTTTTCTCGGACTCTAAAATCTGATATTTTAGCATGCCCTTGATTCAAATGATATTGGATGAATATGGACTCGAATGCACGTGTATATCATCTCATTTTTAAAACTGATCAGGTAATAAAAGTAGCTCCGAAAGGCGTTATACGCTTTCTGGGAAGTCTAGATCTTTAAATTAGAACCTATATGAAGAGTATACACATACCACATAATTAAGATACATATCAAGATTTTTCTGGTCACTTTGGAAAGGTCTACGAAGCCAAACGGGACCGTTGAAATCTATAATTCCAAATATTAACAATTTAACAGAATAGTTACCTATAAGTCAATCAGAAACTAATATGATTGGATGCAAAATTCATATTGGTCAACTAAGCAAAATATATACATAGCAGCAAAGTGAAACTGAAGAATAAATTACTTGCAGATTTTCTAATATTTCCAATTAAATCGTTAGACAATCTAATTGGTTTAATAACCGTTATCTAGTCGTAAATCGTGTTAGTTAAACCATTTATAACTCAAGAATGGCTGTATCGATTTTATATAATAACTATTAAAATATCGCAAACATTTGCGACAAAAAACTTGTCTAAGGGGAATTTTTTTAGGTGTTGGTAAAAAATATTAAAAACATTTTAATAAATTGATAAACCAATTTTAGTAAATTGTCTGTGACTTTCTGTAAAAAAACATTTGTTTTCATACGTCTGTGGAAACATTGTATACAACATATGTATAAAGTTCAGTATTAAGAAAATTGTAAACAACAAATTAGATTATTTATATATTTTTGGGACCAATTTAATACTACTATTAGTATAAATTAAACAAATTTAATTAAGTAATAATACAAATTCAATATCCGCCCCTTTTTAGTCTTGCAAACTAGAATCGTGTTTTCATTCTTGCCACACCACTTATCTCTTAAAAATAGTCGTTTGCTAATATAGTTGTCTCTTACTATGAGTTGCTTGGCGCCATATCTTTTTTGAAACACCATTATAAGAAATTTGTTCCCATGGTCATATACGACTAAAATAAAACTACTAAAAAGTATAAAAAATAAAATATAAAAAATATAAGTTACAATTTTGTATTGCACATACCTTCTAGGCAACGAAATAAACATTAAAAAAGAGCTTGTATTGCTTTGAGATTTAAGGAAAAGACTGTATAGCTGTGGTGGCTGCATTATAACAAAAAACAAAAGGGTATATTAAAAGAACTAAATGATATTAAGATTCTATTAATACTAAGAATAGGAAAATATTATTAAAGTTCATCTCAAATTCCACTACTTCAAAATTTTTCCTATTTTGTGACTTTCTTATTAACGCTGAGGGTATAATTTTAAGAAAATCATGAAAAATCAACTAGGTCATTTTTAGAAGCTACTGTCAATAAAGCCATGATAGCGAATATGGTAGCCAAGATCGAAAACGACCATGGAACTATAAGATATAATTTAGACCACTCTGATGTTACGTAGCTAAGTCGTTTGTCGTCTGATTTCTATATTCCCTTCCATTATCAGCTGCAGCAAGTTACACCTGTCATGTCTAAATATATGTTCGGCGTAATATTTTTGCATTTTTTTTGCAAATTTGCAATTTTTATGAGTTCATGATCTCTATTCCTGCATCTTAAAACTTCTTAATTTCTAACATCTGTAGCATCGTATTGAACTAACATCTTAGATTCAAGTCAGTGGCGCACCCAGGGTGAATGTCATCTTTCATTTGCATCCATAACTGTCCAGGCTTCAACTCCATATAAAAGGGTAGAGAATACGTAGCATCTCAAGAGTCTAGTTCTAATTTCTATTTCCATTTATTGTCGATTGCATAATACTGCTTTCACAGCTCTTCATTGAAAGCACGTCTGGCTATCTCAAAGCTTTATTTCAAGGCCGCGGTCCCATTGTTCATTTAGCCCACATCCAAAGTAAATCTATCTAAGTACTTTCTCTAAAGATTTTCCTTTAGAGAAAGTTTCGACTTCAATCTTGTTCTTACTAACAACCATGATTTTTGTTTTTTTTTGTGTTCAACAGCCATTCCATGTCTCTCGCGGTACTGCGTAGTGCGATCAACCAAAATTTGCAGCCCTTCTCTGCTGTCCGCAAGAAGTATTGTACCGTCTGTATATCTGAGATTATTGACTAGTGTTCCGCTAATTGATATGCCTTCATGTGTTCTAGTGCCTCTTCTTTTGAGCACATATTGAAAAGTAGAGGGGATAGTACACATCATTGTCGTACTCCTTTTCTTATAGGATCTCTTTAGATTTTTGTTGGTCTACTCGTATTATGGCATTTTGATATCGGTATAAATTCGTAATGATTCTCACATCCTGATCATCTATTTCTGTGTTCCGTGATATGCTTGCCAGCCTTCTGAGTTGTATTTTCTTGAAGGCTTTCTCAAAGTCAACTAGACATATGAATTAGTTACAGTTGAAATCTCGACACCGTTCTAGTAGTGTTTGTATAGTAAATAATGCCTCTCTACTGTCAAAGCCTTTTCTAAATCCCAGTTGTTTTTCTGTTATTCTATTTTCTAGTTTTTTGTAGACACGTTCATCTATCACTCACAAGAAGACTTTTGAAACATGGTTCATCAAGCTCATCGTTCTATATTCTTCACATTCCATTGCATTGAGTTTTTTTGGGTATTGGGATGAACTCAGATATTAGTCATTCTTTCGAAATTTCTCCAATATACTAAATTTCATTGAATAATTCTACTCTTATATCAATGTGGTTCTCTGTTGACTGTTAGTATTCTCAAGTTTTTTGTTGATATTTCATTCGGTTCCATAGCTTGATAATTTTTTATATACGTTTTAGTGCTTTTTCAATTTCCTCTTTGGTAATTGTAGATTCATTTCCACCTGTTGGTTCTACTGTCTCCATTCTTTCTTCGCTGCGGCCAAGCGGCCAGTTGAACCGTTCTGTTGGTCAATAAGTTTCCTCGTCCAGTTTGCATTTGCCTAACCGTATACTCCAGTGCCAGGTTAACAAAGTTTGGGCCAGCCCATCTCCCTGCTTTAGTCCCTGCGAAATTTTGAAAAAGTCTATCCAGTGGTTTTGTATTCGTACACATGCCTGAGTTTCATCCATTGTCGCTTTAATAAGTCTAATTAGCTTGTGTGGTATTGCCAATTCAGCCAATATATTGTAGAGTTTGTTCCTTTTGACTGAGTCGTATGCCTGTTTAAAAGTCTACAAACACGTTGTGAACACCAATGTCATGTTTCCATGATTTAGTCAAGATCTATTTGACTGTAAATATTTTATCCAGTGTCGATCTTACCCGTCGGAAGCCTGTTTGATACTCTCCAATAATATTTTCTGCTAGTGGTTGGTATAGAACTTCCACGGTAGTTTTTGCACTGGAGTTTGTCTCCCTTTTTATAGATCGGGCATATTATACTTTTCTTCCAGTCGTCGAGTACTTTCTCTTCTTGCCATATGCCTTTGATGAGCGCGTGGATATGACTTGCTAGGTGGTCGACACCTACCTTCTACAATTCTGCTGGTATTCCGTCAACTCCCGGGGATTTATTGTTTTTCTTGGCCTTAATAACTTCAAAAACTTCCTCTATAGTTGGAGCTTCTACTCCATCCTCTACTTCCTACTCTTCCACCTAGTTCGTATCCATTTCATCTTCCATGTCTATATGTGTACCAAGTAGGGTCTGAAAATAATGCTTTCAAGTTTCTGTGACTGTCTGTTGGTCACTGATTATTTGCCCACTTTCATCTTTACATAGACTTGTTTGAGATTTGTACCCACTTTTTATTTTTTTAGGTATTCGTAAACCCCTCTAATTTCGTTGTTTTTGAAATTTTCTTCCATTTTTTCTATTTGTCCATTTTCATAAGCCTTTTTTTTTATTTCTACATATCTTGTCTGCTTTCCATCTTGCGACTTCAAATGATGTTCGTCTTTCCCGTGTTCTTCTTGTTATATACATTTTGTGTGCTTCATGTCTTTACTGTACTGCTGTTTTATTATTATTCCATTTGCCCTCTATGGAGTGCAGTTCTAGCGTCCTTAACTGATTTGCGACTTCTTCGAACTTCTCTTTACATTTCTAAATCTTCAGTTTTCCAGGTCCAGTTTGTTTGTTCTTTGTTGTCTTTGGTTTTACTAAACTATTGGTGCTAAAATGAGTGCGTATGTTGAATTTCGAAACTAGTCTGTGATGATATCATTGGATATAAAAATTTTTTATAACGAGAATCTAAACGTATAATTTGCGATACGTTGAAGTACACGCCCGTTCAGAAGTAATCTAAATTAATTACGCAAAATAATATGAACAAGAAAATGATTTCTAAAAAAAAATAATAAAAAGATACAGTCTGTAACCATATATCTCAAAATTAGATTCACAGCTAAAATTTTAAAATGCGCACAATATTGTACTAGTATTTCTATGTATAATATTAAAACTTCCTTAAAGTACCATCAATTTATAAGGACATAAATATATCCTTTCATACGTGAGATTCTCTAATTACCACCCGTGTGGTATACTCTCAATAGTTTACAATTCCATTTATAAAATTTTAAATAAAATACTGATAGAAATAAACTCTAGTTCGTTAACAATTAAAATATTTTATCACACAACAAATATGTTTTTAACACCAACCTGAGCTCATTTGATGCTCGATTCAAAAGACAGATTTATTTTCAGAAAACACAGTCATGTTTAGTAATTCTATTATAAATATAGTTTATAGTCTGATTAATTAAAATTACTATTAATTTACTAAATAAAAAAAAATTCACGTAAATCAAAATGTAATCAGGTACATGTTGGAACAAATTTAATATCAAAGTTTAGGTGAAAACAAAAGATATTTTCAAGAAAGAATATGCTTTCTATATCATTGTTTAAATAATGAAAAATGGGTCATTTTTGCACACAATTTACTTTGTGTACGAACATTTGCACACGCAAATGTAAATAAAATAGTTGTAGCGCTTATTTATAATGCAAATAATAATTTTTTGCAAATTTGTTTTTCAATCTTTATTTATAATTATTTAATTAAATTAAGGGTCACATTTAATTTGGTATGTCCTAAATAAAAGCTCTTCCCTTCAAATTAAAAAAAAATCGTGAAAAAACCTTTTTCTACTCTCTTACTAGTAAATTGTATATTACTTACTATTTGGATGCTAGGTCGATGGAAACGAATTAACAGACGTTATTTTGACAGATTAAAAATTATTAATTTGTCAGTGTAAATATAGTGGTAATTTTATTTTTATTTTTATAAAAATAATCGTAGAAAAAGTATAGTACACAACTTGAGTTGTAAGCTTATTACATGCTTGTAAAATTACTGCGCTCGCCGCTACGCGGCTCGCGCGCAACTTTTTTAGTCGCATGTAATAAGCTTCTTACAAAGCTCGTTATGTAATATACTATTATAATGACATGAATTACCGCAGCAGTTAAAACAATAAATTGTTTGCAAAAATGACAAATTTTTCATTATTTAAACAATGATTCCGTTATATAAATTATATACTTTCTTGAAAATATCTTTTATTTGCTTAAACTTTGATATAAAATGTGTTCCAAACTGTACGAATTACATTTTGATTTTATTTGAACAGGCTATTATAGGAATACTCTTGTTTTGCCTCCTTTAACATTAAAACGATTTCCAACGTTAAACATTGCTTCATACAAAAGGGTATGTAAGCCATTCAACACACTCATACGCTGATCTTCAACATACTTCAACAAAGTTTATCTCTTGCTTATCTTGAAGATTCTCGACCATTAGGGTGCCACGATATTTATACTGCCGAACCTGTATGCATCTGCTTTATTGGTGTTTACATACTGTGTGGAAACCCCTTATGGAATACAATTGTTTGTGTCCTTATTAAAGAAAATAATAAAAAACTCTGGCACACGTTCATTTTTAAATTTAAATGTGCGCTTTTTATAAATTTAAATGTACAGGGTGATCCACGCAAGTCTGGCATAGTCCATAATCCCTATTTTTAATAAGACACCCTGTATACTTTTTGCCTTTAAAATATTCGCCGGATTTCAACGAACTATATCATGTACGGTCTATAATGAATAATACAAGGTGAAATTTTGAAATTAATAATTTATCACGTGTTATGGTATTATTTTAAATTAGCTAAATACAGACAATACACTTCTACTCTAAGTGTCAGTATATTGGGGAAAATTTCTGTTTAATAACCGTGTTAACATTTTTTGTCATGAATAGGTAAAAACTGTCTAGATAGTCTGCTAATTAAACTAAACCGGTAAATAATGCAGATTGTTATCAATCAGTTAGATCCTAATTAAAAGCAAATTTCTTGCAGAAATAAAAATGAAATATTTCACTGAGACCCACCGAATTGAGATTTTAATGATGATCGGTTACGGGGAGAATTGTAGAAGTCTAGTTGAAGTAGCAAACTTATTTAATCAGAGGTATCCTCAGTTGCTTAATATTTTACAAAGTACTGTGTCTAAGATTTATCCACAATTCAGAGAACTTGGACATGTCAAACCATTAAAAAGAAAACCGAACTTCATTGAAGATGAGGTGAAATTGAATATTTGTTTAAGTGTCGCAGAGAATCCAACGTCAACTTCACGTCAAATTGCACGTCAAAATAATGTGAGTCACACAACTGCCCTACGGTGTCTCCATGAAGAAAAACTTCATTCATATATATTGACTTTTGTGCAGGAGCTAACAGAAGACGATCCAGATCGTACAAGGGATTTCTGCGAAAGAATGGTGGATAAAATTAACACTACTGAAATAGCTCTTGGCACAATTCTTTTTTCTGATGAATCAACATTTATATTGAACAGTAGAAGAAGGAAAAGTAAATCGACAAAACTGTAGATAATGGGCAGCGGAGAATCCATTGGATGCGTGAGACACACACTTAGTATCCTCAAAAATTGAATGTTTGGGCAGGTATTATAGATCATATTATTGGTCCTATATGTGTAGATGGTAATTTGACAGCGGAAAAATATTTAAGCATGCTAATAGACGATGTTCTTATTCAGTTGGCTAACTTATATCTCAATCCAATAGATCCTACCCTACCCCATGAAACTGTCTGGTTCAGCAAGACGGTGCAATACCCCATTATGCTTTAATAGTGAGAAATTACTTGAATGAAATTTTCTTCAATAAATGGATTGGACGAAGGGCTACTATTGAGTGGCCAGGTAAGTCGCCAGATCTTACGCCTTTGGATTTTTTCTTGGGGGTCATCTCAAGAACAAAGTATATGCAACACAAACAACTAGCATTGAAGACCTCAAAGAAAGGATAACTACAGAAATACTGAATATGTCACCTCAAACTTTAAACAAAGTTTGGGACGAGTTTTATAGGAGACTGTGTTATAGCCAACAACAAGGTGGAGAACATTTTGAGCATTTATTTTAATGTAATCTAATCAATTACCTCGGGTATTCTATGAATTGTCTTGAAGAAAATTATATTTAATTTCAAAATTTCACCTTGTATTATTCATAATAGACCCTACATGATATAGTTCGTTGAGATCGGGTTGTTAAGGAGCTTTAAAAAACATTAAAATATACAGGGTGTTTCATTTAAAATACAGATTATGGACTATGCTAGACTTGCGTGGATTACTCTGTACATTCAAATTTATGTTTAAAACGCGCATATTTAAATTTAAAAGTTAAGGTATCTCCGTTTTTTATTATTTTCTAAAATAAGGACGAAAACAATTTTATTCCATAAGTGGTTTTCACACTGTATAAATGCCATTTATACATATACAACAACCACCAACGTGATTTGTGCAGTAAATCGAAGAGGGAGAGAGTTCGATGCTGTTCTTGGTCGTTTTGCAATATTGCCAGTTAATCTCGTACCTGGCACAAAAGTTATGGCTGGCTTTGACAATGTAATTTTGACATTGTCAAAGCTCAAACATTTTAGTATAAATTCCTTTCATCACATTGACGTCTTAATTTGATGTGTTATATTATGGATGGAAAAGTATCTTTTATTTGCATGGTTCTGTGAGTGAAAAAGAGACGTAATATAAAAAATAAATCTGGAATAATGTCATCCGTAAGAAAAGAACAAGCGGACAAACCTTACGTAAGATTTTCTTTTCATTTGGCTGGAGTTGTTGTTACCTTTTTACAACATCGTAAATATCTTGCCTATAAAGTCCTCGGCAAGCGTTTAGTCTTAATGATCCTCTAAATCACTTCCAGTTGTCAAATCACTACTTGTAAGAGTTGAAATATGAATCTCGTGAAAATCCTTATGCATCAGAAGTGGGAAATTTTCCCACTATTTCCTCCTTCGATATTTTTTTATGACCGTCAATTGTGCAGTACGTTATTCCACATTTCTTATAATTAAAGCTGTATTTCAAAATTATAGTATGATGATATTATTAAGTATCGTTTATGGCACTGATGTAAATAATTAGTTTTACATATTAAATCTGTCTTCTGTCACCAAAATAAACTCAGGTTAAAGAGCCTAATAAGTCAGAACGTTCGTATTCGCAGTTGGCACTACCGAATGGGCATTTGAAGGGTGCATTTGCAAATGTGACGTTTGAACAATGTTGCCACTAGACGACTGTTGCAGCTGTGGCGGTTGACTTACGTGTACTTGGGGAATCTGAATATTTGGTGTGTTGCTAGTCGGTTGAGCGTTCTGCGGTGCTGCCGTTCCTAGAAAGAAAGTTTATATTTTCATTAACACATATTTTAGTATTGTTCTGAAGCTATTTTCTTGTGGAATTTGAAAGTAATTACTATTTAAATGGGAATAAGCCACAATTAAAGGTTAAAATACGTTTATTGGCCTTTCAATTTCCAATTCGGAAATCGTTCTCAAAATACAAATATTAGTAAATTAAACAAATTTTGTTTCTTTGTTACTTAGTGAAAAATTCTTACAACAATTTAATTTTATCTGACTCATTTATATTGACAATTCAGACATACATTATACATTTTAAAGTAGACGACTTAAAATGATATTACTAATAATAACTGTACTTTAAGATAGTTCATTCGATTACATGACTTTAACTTGAGAATATCCGTCAGAAAAAATCATAGCATGTAATTCGTCTTTAAAAAGACAAACACACGCCAAAAATTCTCCTGTTAGTGATTCCATAGTAAATTATGAGGGAAAACCAGGAAAAAACCTCATAATACTATCCCGACATGGTAAGTATTTGGTCGTGCATTTAGTTTACTTTCAATAAACACCAAATTCTGATTCTATACGTTTGTTATTTAAAAAACATAAATGACGTATCCTCCATTGTTTACTGACTTACTAATACTGGTATTTTCTTCTTAATAACTTCCTCTTTCAATATGGGTAACCAGATCCTACTAAAATCTGTCGAGGAATTTGCGACACAATTGGTCTCATTTAGCATAATTAGAGCCGCTTCTTTGATTTTTCTATTTTTATATTTTATATTTATATTTAAATTTAAAATCAAATCACAATATTAATATTAAAAAGGGAATCATTAAATCCTTATACGATAGAGCCAAAATTACTTGTTCTAACGAAAATTCGATATTGGAGGAGAAACATTTGTGAACATCCGTTTTATTAAAAAATGAATATCGTTTATCGTTTATAAATAAGGAATTTTCAACAATCGATCGAATAAAATAGAACAACTTAGAACGAGATCCTACAGCATACACAAGGAATAATACGAGGAAAATAACAATACCATACATAAAAGGATTATCAGAAAAACTTAAAAGGATAGGAAATAAATTCAACATTTCAACAACATTCAAAACAACAAACACGTTCAGATATATTTTGACCAAAACCAAACCTAACAATGAATAAGAAAGGACAAAGAATTGCATTTATAAAATACCTTGTGAATGCGATAAGTTTTATTTAGGTGAAACATCAAGGCCATTTAATGTTAGAATAAGTGAACATCAGTATTATATTAAAAACAGAGAATTTGATAGATCTCAAATATGTAAACACGCATGGATAATGAACATAGGGTTCAATGGAATGATTCAAATATTGTCCTAAAAGAAACGGATGGTTTAAAGGGAAAAATCAAAGAAGCGGCTCTAATTATGCTAAATGAGACCGATTGAAATCTTATTTATCTCTTTTTTACCTATTTGAGACCAATTGTGTCGCAAATTCCTCGGCAGAATGTAGTAGGATCTGGTTACCCATATTGAAAGAGGAAGTTTGTAACATTTTTTTTATTTAATTAAAATATTAATTATTTTTATTCCTTTTACCCCCGTGATGATACGCCGATGATCGTGTGTACGATTAGGAATTTTTATTGGGAAACTTTTGAAATATGACGGAAGAATCTCCTACCTATTTATTTAAAGACGCCGGTTTGGCTAATTCTTAGTTAATCCTTTTCCGGGTTCTTTTTCATAAATTCGGTAAATATCGTCGGTACATAGTTATCGTACAATAACCTAATCCAAATGATTGTATGTTTCTCACGTCCAATTACTAGTACCGTAAATACCTCAAACTTTTCGATGTTCGTTGGAATCTTTTTACCTTCTCAGAAATACATACCACTGTCATATCATTTTTAAGGAGGAGATATCCCTTCTTTTTTTTTATGAAAGTTTTTGAAATTTGAAGAGAAGAACTTTACTTCTGCGTGGGCTCTCGTTGAGTAAAGTCTCATATTATCGTATCCGTTATCTTACCGTCTGTGAATTGTTTTCTAAGTGTGTATACACTTGTTTATTTGAGTTTTTTTGAGCTTATACTATATTAGATTAAACATAGTTATAAAGTACCTTTAATGTTAATTAAATTCAGTGTTTGATACAAGTAAAATATTAAGTATAGTATATAGCTTCAGTGAAGTACCTAGTGCAGCAACCGTCAGGAATTACTGTAAGTTACCATAATCTTAGTATCTCCACTTGTCTGGGCGAGTACTATGGTATGGTATCATATCATCTTCCATTATCTGGACGTATCTAAAGTTCATCCATGTCTTCAAATGTAGTTGAGAGTAACTACTGAATTTTGCATTCAATTTAAAGAACAGTCAATATTTTGTTACGAACCAAATTCCATCAGCTACTAAGAAATTTCAATAAATAATAATTATGAACATTTAAGTTTCAGTTTATCATTAAATAATAGTGCGAAGCAAATAATAATCGACTGAACCAAGTGCGGTTTTGTTAAAGTTTTATGTCTGTAACCTTTTGTATTCTTGTAAATTTAGATTGATTAATTTTTGTTATTTGCTATAATTGTTATTCATTTTTTTTTGTAATATCTCGAGATACGCCCAAACACTTTATTTGTGCATGATGGTATTATATATCTTTGTAAAGGTATTTTCTAATTATATTACTGCTTATTTTTATATGTATACCACCATTTCATAGTTGTTGGTGTATTTTTATCTTGTGTGTACATTCAGCTACCAATATTATTTTGTTGTTAAATATATTTTGTTTGTTTTATGTATGTATTTTATTTGTCAACTCCTAACAAATTTCCTGATATAACAATAACTCTGAATATTTGCTTTTTACCTTTAAATATTACTATACCTTTGACCAATAGAAAGATTAAAAGCTGATTAAGTTTCGTAGGTAAGTAGGTATAATACCTAATATAATTATTATTTGTTTATGTAGTGTTGACCAAATTTATTTGATAATTAACTGTAGGTATCTTTCCCTGGGTATGATCTCTAAACCTAAATATCTTTCCTTATCTCTTTTCTTTTCTAAGGTTTCTTAATTTTATCCTTAACCCAAAACAATTGAGTGGCGCCCTGTTTCTATCTTATCTCATCTTTGGTAATTTTACCCATCCATCTTTTTGTTTATTTCTGTATCTTTTCTAATATATCTTATCTTGTTCTATCTTCACTTATTTCGTCCATTGGACCCATTCCCGGTTCCAAAAGCTAGTTTCGAACCCACGACTCGCTCTCCACCAACCATCTGGCTGCCGTCCGCAGTGTCTCCATTGGTGACCTTTCTAGCACCATCCAAAAAAGGTTTCCGAGGTTACAAGTTATTAAGAAGAAAATACCAGTATTAGTAAGTCAGTATACAATTTAGGATACATCATTTATGTTTTTTAAATAACAAACATAAAATCAGAATTTGGTGTTTATTGAAAGTAAACTAAATGCACTACCAAATACTTACCATGTCGGGATAGTATTATGAGGTTTTTTCCCGGTTTTGTGTTTGTCTTTTTAAAGACGAATTACATGCTATGATTTTTTCTGACGGATATTCTCAAGCTAAAGTTGATTTCATGTAATCGAATGAACTATCTTATAAGTAAAGTCGTCTCAGGAGCGCAACTCAACAATATTGACAATATCATTTTAAAGTCATCTACTTTAAAATGTATAATGTATGTCTGAATTGTCAATATAAATGAGTCAGATAAAATTAAATTGTTAGAAGAATTTCTCACTAAGTAACAAAAAACAAAATTTGTTTAATTTACTAATGTTTGTATTTTGAGAATGATTTCCGAAGTGGAAATTGAAACGTCAATAAAAGTATTTCAACCTTTAATTGTGGCTTATTTCCATTTAAATAGTAATTACTAAAAAAAATTTTAATTAGACAAATGTCTAAGACATGATAGCAATTAAAAATTTCCATCTCTTTTACCAAATAATGAACATCACTATCATGGTTTTCCAGCGGATTCCAACTGGCAAATATAGCGAAAGTTCAATATATTTTGACCAAAATAGTTAGATGTAAGGTACAACAAACACTAAACACAATTAAGGTTGTATATAAACTGCAAAGAAGTCTTACCTTGTGGCTGTATTTGGCTATTGGGTTGCGTCTGAGCATTATCAGCAGCGTGCTTCTTGAGATGCCTTATCAAGTTACCTTTTTCGACAAATGCCTTACCGCAATCTGGACATACATGAGGACGATCACTCATGTGTGACCTTCGGTGGGATACTAAGTGACCTTTACACATGAAGTCTTTCTCACAAAGATCACACCTTAAAAACAAGAAATAAGATTGAAATAAACTAGAAACAGAATATATATATATATATATATATATATATATATATATATATATATATATATATACATATATATAAGCATCATAAAAAATATTATATATTAAAAATATTTATTGTATAAATAAACCAGATAATATATTGTATAATAAAATGTATCATTATCATTATGTATCAATTATCCGTGCTAGGTATACTTAAAAAGTTAGTCAAACTTATTCAAAACTGCTAATAAACGGAGATCTGACAGAGGCATTTGGTACTGAAAATGGAGTTAGTCAGGGTGATTCTTTAGCAACAGTAGTTTGTTGTATAAATACAAGATCTTTTCCAATATGCTCATTTGCGGATGATATTGCCATAACAAGGCGCAACAAAAGGGAATTGATAAAAAAAAACTGTAGACTTGAAACGAGAGGCCGCTAAAATTGGTTCAAATATTAATACAAGTAAAACAAAATACATGGAAGACATAAAATCGGATGAACGTGAGAACAACCCAATGTAGCAATGGTTCGTGGAGAATTAAAATGAACAACGAGCTAGACGAATTAATGCAGAGCGCAAGAATTGCTGGATTTGTAAAGTAATAAAGACTAAACTCTCTTGGTCATTCAGAAATAATGTCATATAATTGAGTGGTTAAAGTAGTACAGAAATGGAAGCTCCAAAGAAATAGAACAAGAGGAAGGTCTCGTAAAAGACGGATGGACGATGAGAGGAGGACTTAAAACTATGAATATTATTCAGTGGATAAGGAAAGTAACTGACAGGGCAGCATGGAAGAACATTGTTGAGCAGGCCAAACCTCACAAAGGGTTGAGTGATAAAGTATTTTTTATTATTTTAACGTATTTTAAATTAAAATTGTGGATGATTGCCCTTAAATATAATATATATCAATGCAAAAGTATTACCTGAACGGCCTCTCCGCATCAGCCCCTTTATTATGCGATCTTTGGTGAAATAGAAGATTTCCTTTGAGCGGGAACGACTTCCCACATTCGTTGCACGCAAAAGGCCGTTCTCCTGTATGAGATCTCATATGATTAACTAAATGCTCCTTTCTGGTAAACGGTTTGGAGCAAACATTACAGCAATGCGGGGTTTCTCCTGTATGTTGGCGAAGGTGATTGGTGAGGTGCTCTTTGCGAGTGAAAGTTTTTTGACAAAACTCACAACGATGAGGAGATTCACCTAAAAATTTAGCCATATAATAGTGGAACAATAAATTAAAAGCATTAAAAAAATAGGGAGAGTCATATAAGTCGGGCAATATCGCTAAAACCTAGTAACAACACCTTATTTAATCTTCCGAAAAAGGTTACATTTACAGAGGTTTATTCAATTTTCAAATGATTTTATTTGTCTTTTCAAAATACAGAATGAGTAAGAAAGGAGATTTATAACGAAACTGTAAAAGTTTTAATTTTGTGTCACTCTAGTAACTTGTATATTGATAAAGGGTACATTTTAAAATTTACATGATTTTCCTTTAGGTTGAAGCCAAGCATCTATACTGGCGTTGTATTATTTTTTTTATCTACAGTAAAATGCTGAGGCGAGCGTCACCGGCAGCATCATAGAATAGCGGTTCTTGACATCGTCTTGACGTTCCCGCTAGAGAGTAGATTTACTACTCTCGATCGATTCGTTGTTTGTTATCATTTATTTACTCTAAGTAGGTTTAAATCAAAAACTGCATGAAAAATAACTAACAAAATATAGACATTAAATGAGAAGCAAAAAATTAAAGAATATTTGTCACTAAAAGATGAGTCGTAACGATTATCAAAATTTAATAAAAGTCATAAATGTCATCCGATTAATAACAACATTAAAACATCTGTTTAAATTTTTATAATTCTCGTTTTAAAATAATTTCATATATATACAATTATTATTTTTAAACATATTATTTAGTATATAAAAAATTAAATTGACGATCAAATGATATTTATTTATATTTTACTATTAATATTTGGTCTGAATTTGACAGGTTTGTCATAAGTAAACAACGTTTGCTTTGTTAATACGTTAACAGGTGGCGTTAGGAACAAACTTTAATATATCGAATTTATTTAGAATATAAAAAATAACCGTCTACTGTTCTACTCTTTTAATATAACTTGTTATTTTTAAATATCTTATTTAGTTTATATAATAATTAAATTTATTATCAAATGATATTTATTTATATTTTCATAATTTCATATAAATATAATTTTGAATTTTTGCAATTATCAGTTCGACTATTGTATTTAAAGTGCGGCAAAAAGAGTTATGTATTAGTAAAACATTTTCATATTTATACAGTCACAGCGGAAGAGTCCATTTGTGTGGCCGTTAGGTATACAAAATCTCAAAACTGACCATAATTTGTTATTTTGATTTTTGAAATGTTTCAATTTTTTTTTAATTTAAAATTACAGAAACGTAGTATGAAGCTTTGCGCTAGTCGACAGTACTGCCTACTGTACCACTTTTTTTAATAAAACTTGTATACTACTTTCAATTCAAATTGTTCTTATATATTTTAAATGTTAATGAATTCCATGTGCCATATATTTATCCATAAGACGAAGCACTATGAGTTAATTGCTATTAGCAAAGTTTTCAATATGACCTGATTTAAAGATTTATGATCAAACATCAGGATAACTGAATTTAGAAAACACTAGACGCTAAACAACTTGGTTATACTAACAGCTCATTATTTTAAAATAATCTTGTTTAAAAACGATTTCCGAATGGAAATTGAAACATCAAAAAAGGATATAAAATGTAATTTTCAATAAAATCAATTGTGTATTCCATATAAACATACTATGACATTCGTAATGGGGCCTAATAGCATACAAGGTATTTTGAAAAAATACCCGACATTTTCGTTTTTTGAAAAAAATATTTATTTATTCATCTACATTAATGTTGTTTCCTTCAAAGTAATCCCCATCAGATATTATGCACTTATGCCAACGCTTCTGCCAATCCTTGAAACACTTCTCGAACTCGATATTTGGGATATTTATTAGTTCTATCAGCGATACGCTTTTAACGTCATCTATGCTTGTAAGCCACGGAACTTTCAAAATTTTCTTCATTTTTGGAAATCTGAAAAATTCACACGGAGCCATGTCTGGCGAATATGAGGCTGGAGCATTATTAAATTATTGATTTGGCCAAAAATTAACGAACAAGAAATTAAGTGTGAGCTGGTGCATTATCGTGATGCAAAAGCAACGAGTTGATTTTCCACAAATCCGGGCTTTTTTCTGATTGCTTCACGCAAATGGCGTTGAACTTGTAGGTAGAACTCTTTATTGACACTCACATAGTATAACCTTCACGGTTGACCGCACTTGTCGAGCCTTTTTGCTCTTGGCGAACCAGAATGTCTCCACTGGGACGATTGAAGCTTAGATTCGACGTCATATTCATAAACCCATGTTTCGTAACCCCTTTTGAGTAAATTTGGACTGTCGTTTACGTCATTTAGTGACTCCTGAGCAACTTCCATTCTCAGCTGTTTTTGTTTTAAAATTCAACAATTTTGGAACAAATTTTGCTGACACGTGCTTCATACCCAAAACGTTTGAAAAAATGTCATGGCATGAGCCAATTGATATGCCAACTTCATCAGCAACTTCTATGATTGTGATTCGGCGGTCGTTCATAACCATTTCTGTCACTTTGTTTACGTTTTTTCATCGATTCTTGCTGTACTATGGCGTCCGGAGCATTCATCATCTTCAATGTCTTCACGGCCATCTTGGAACGCTTATACCACTCGTATTTTTATACTGCCACAGACAAGGTAAACAATGAGTATAGCTGCTATTTTTTTTATACTTTAGTAGCATGCATACCAACAATAAAAATTTTTTTGACGATTAGACCAAGCCCACGAAATTGTAAAATTCCATGTATTTTTTGAACGCACCTCGTATATTGTCTAACCACAGCTAATTCTACAAAAATACTGCATTCGTCAAGTACAAAATAACTCAAAAACTTGGATTATTCAATCTTTTTGTCGATAAATAATTAACTTTTAACACTTTATTTTAAATTATACAAAGCCTGAAAATTTATTAAGATTTTCTGTCTGTTAAGTGACCATAACCACAGAATAATAAACAATCAGAATGACCACTCTCCATGGAAAATTAAGTACGCGAATCTCCTTCGCGCAGACGTTCCGCCATGTTTTAGAGGGAACCAGTGTTGTTTATGTGGTGTACATAGAAAAATTAACCCGGTTTAATTGAGTTACGGCAATCATAGACATACTATACAATTATATTAACATTGTTAAATATAATAAAATAAATATACTATAATTAAACATAAATATAAACAATTACATAACCTCACAAATCATATGTCTGTGTTATGTGTTTCCTTCTAAAACATGGCGCGCGTGCTGAAAAACTTCAAAGGCGGCATCTGAGAGTGGACATTCTGATTGTTTATTATTCTGTGCCATAACTTTGAATGTGCTCCGTATCATTTAGTAAAACCTTATATTAATATGATGTAAAACAAGAATTCAAATCCAAAATAATATAGAGGGTATTTCAACAAAAAAATCTTAAATTCTTTATAGCTCAATAGAACGTCCTGTATACGAGGGTGGATTGATATAAAACTAGCCTTTGATAGAAAAAACAAGTTTTTTGGAATTAAATCGAATTATTTCTCAACATAGTCCCGTTTTAGCTCGATACACTTAGTAAGACGATGTTCCAATTTTTTTATCCCATCCGATTACTACTTTTACTCGAGCTGTTCAAAATAGGCCGAAGTTTCAGCGACGACTTCATCATTTGTTGCGAAACGGCGTCCTCCGAGCCATTTTTTTAGGTTTGGAAACAGGAAAAAATCGCTGGCGGCAAGATCTGGGGAATACGGTGGATGTTCAACCAATTCATAGCCCAATTCGTGTAATTTTGCCATGGCGACGTCCAATCGGTGAGCCGGTGCATTGTCTTGGTGAAAGAGCACTTTTTTGTGTTCCAAACCGGGGCGTTTTTGACGCAATTCAGCATCGAATCGATCCAATAATGCTGCGTAGTACTCACCATTGATTGTTTTTTCTTTTTCCAAGTAGTCGATGTGGACGATGCCCTTCGTATTCCAGAAAACAGTCGCCATCACTTTGCCGGCCGAATGTGCACTCTTTGCCTTCTTCGGTGGCCCTTCGTCGCGTTTGCGCCACTGTTTCAACTGTTCTTTGGTTTCCGGTGTGCAATAATGCACCCAGGTTTCATCAAAGGTGATAAATCGGCGAAAAAAATCCGTCGGATCGCACCGTATCATCGCCAAAAGCGTCTCTGAAGTGGTCACACGTTTTTGCATTTGCTCGATTGTCAGCAAACGCGGCACCCATCGCGCGGATATCTTTTTCATATCCAAATGATGATGAATGATGTTGTGTACGCGTTCGTAGGAAATGTTTAGGAACTCTATTAACTCGAGGAGCTTAATTCGACAATCTGCCATAATCATGTCATGGACTTTGTTGATAATTTCCGGCGTGGTAACTACATTTGGCCTCCCGGAACGCCCATCATCAAAAAATTCAGCTTTCCTTAATCACCGAACGATGCTCGACTTTTCCCATTTCTCCGAAAACACAAAATTTGCTTGCTTTTGACGGCTGTAAAAACCAAACCAATTGTTTTTAAAACTTAAAATTTTGACAGACGTCATGTCATGAATGGCAAATGTCAACACCGAAACCAATTCGGTATCAAGTAGCGCCATCTATCAAAGGCTTGTTTAATATCAATCTATCCTCGTATTTCAAAATAAATTTGAAATTTATCAATACACAAAATGTTTTCAATGTCAATACAAAAAAGTGAAAAAAATGTAAAACGTTTACCGTTTCCGTGTAAACCTCTGTTCAGTTGATACTGATTCACCCTGTATAAAAAAATAGCATCGTTTTCTTGAATATTTTTATGGTTAGAGGTAAATGTAAGAGTAATGAATTATTTTAAAACTTACTGGTTTTCATTATCACATGCTGTTATTTTGATGTTTTAGCAAGTTTTACATAACTACATACTTTCAATACACAGCGATGATCAGGATATCTTTGTATGGGTTTGTGATTACAATAAAAATGTTCTACCAAGTTAGATACGAACAATTAATAAATCGTATTAAAAATATAAATAAATTCCAAAAACATAGAAATAATGACTAATCTATACTCAAACTAACAATTCAACTGGAAGGAACAATGACTGAAAAATAAAACTAAAACAAAGATTTTACACAACATCGTAACTCTATCTATAATTCTAATTCATACTGACAACATATCCGTATTAAGACACATCTAAATAGTCAAACTGTAAGATATACAGACGATAATCATCATAAAAAACTCTAAATGATTTGAGTATAAATGACTGAATAAGATGGCAGAACATTCGGGACAAAGAAGAGTATCAATGTTAGTCTATATATCAACAGTAAATATATTGAAAGATTTCAAAAATTATTACACTAATACTTTTCTAATGGTAATTAAGACTACAAAAAAAAACAATAAAAATTGTGGAAAACCGAAAATGCATTTATGAAAATAAAAACAATGTTAAACTAGTAGAAAATGCAGTAAAATACTGAAAGAAGCTCAATGTTATATTTGTTTTATGTTTTGTATACTGACGAGAGACGGAGCGTGAATAGACACTTCTACACCATAATTTGATTTATAGATTGACCCCAAAACTGTAGTGAATCGATAAAATTCGAATATTCAACCATACTGTAAACAGTAAACCATACTGTAGTAAACAGAGACATATCATGGCTAAACAGAGTGTAGTAACGTGTTAATGTGGAGGTCGTAAAAAAAATAGTACACAGTAATATAATTCAAGCCCAGAAATTACAAGAACTTACATCAAACAGTGACCTAGCCGGAAAAAAAAGTGCGTGTATCGAGGCATCGAAGAATTCTCTGGATGTTTTGTATGTGGCGTATACAAAAGCTCGGTTTTAGTGTAAGAGTTAGTTTGTAATAAGATTTAATAAGCTTCCACAAATTTTAACGTTACCAATAGATTGTAAATAAAAAAGGAAGTTATGACATCAGCGACAATGAAAACGACATCTGTACGTACAACAGATAAGATTTTTAGTACACAGGTGCGTTGATAAGTATTAAAATAAAAATAAATTTAAGATTATAAAACTGAACAAGTATAAAAACGACAAGAAGAATAAGTATACCATCAAGAGAAATCAGAAGAATCAACAGGTTTTCGGACAGGCAGTTCAACCATAGACCACATTTTTTTCTCTCTCACTCGAGTAATAGAGAAAAATTGATAATAACAGGATACAACTAGTAAAACTTTGACAGGGAGCAGAACATATAAAACATAATTAAGGGTTAAAATATATAACACCAGCAAACAATAATGATGCAAATTGATAACAATTAACCATAATACCATCGAATGACTATATACCTTATGTTTTGCAGACGACTAAGATATGGTAGTAGGTAAAAGGCACCTTTCGCAAGTGCAATAATTATAGACCTATTTCCTTATACTCACATGCCAACAAGGTAAGGCTACAAATCATCAATAAGAGGCTGAAAACGTTCCTTCAAAGAAAATGTCAGAAGAGCAGGATGGGTTTGCCCAAGGTAGAAGTACATTTTAAACAAGACAAATAATCGAGAAGTAAAGAAAATTTAATATCTCGTTGTACACCTGTTTCATAGATTATCACAAGGCGTTCCACAAAGTAAAATGGCATTTCCCTTATAACATATATACAAGCATATTAAGGGATCAGTAAAATTGCTTGACATACTTTCAAATTAATTCCACCCAGAACAAGATGCCAGGAAAGGATGTATCTCCACAACTGTTTAATATGTATCTGTTATAATGAGAGCGATTGGAGGATGGGAAAAAGGCATCTCAATAAAGCCAAAAAATAAACAATCTACACTTTGCGCACGATACAGATGTCCTTGCCATCAGTCACGACGACCGCATTGATCTCATACGGTTGGTTGAAAATGAGAGTAAAAGGTTTTGTCTGGAATTAAATATAGCACAGACAAAAAGAATGATAGTGGATAGGTAACACAATAATCTTCCACATATAACCAAGATTGACCGGTTTGATGGTATAAACTCATTTTTGTATCTGGGATCATTGATCACAAACAAAGGGAAAAGATATTACCAAAACATTTCAAAAACTTTAAAAATGAGATTGGTAACTTATTAATATTTCCAGTATTGATATATGGAAGCGAATTTTACATTAAGGCAGTCAGACAGGAGAAAAATAGTTGCAACTGAAATGTTCAGCTAGAGAAGAATGTTGCGAATTCCATGGGCCGACCGTAAAAGAAATAAATCCGTTCTTAAAGAACTAAAGATATGTAAGAGACTTTCCGGCAAAATCCAAGTAAATCAATTAAAATATTTTGGAAATGTCATATTAAAATATTTTGAAAATGTCATGAGGTCCAGACATAGACAATATGGAGAGGACTCATCATTCAAGGGAAGATAGAAGGACGAACACCAAGAAGATCTTCAACGATGAAGATTTGATCAGATCACAACAAACTGCGCAATATCTATGCATGGTATAATAGAAAAAACCAGAGACAAAGAAATCTATGAAGAAGGATCATACACGATATCACGACAATCACTACACTCTCTCCAAGGGGTCAAGACTGAAGAGAGAAGTTATGGTCGCCCAAGATGATCATGACCTGAATTATCTGACAAGAAAATTGATAAAGGAATATGACAAATGAGGTTTAGAAGCAAATGTAGTCAAGACGGAATAATTATGTATAGGACGGAACATAAAAAAATGTTATGACAATTCGTATTAGACAGAAACAATAAATAAGCTTGCTTGGAAATAGAAGTCCTATCCCAATACAAGTTCTGGAAAGGAAACCATAAGGAAAATGAATACCAGTTAGAGCCAGAATTGATAAAGGGATGAAAGACGACTGGAGTAAGACTTATAGAATGAGCGATCGAAATGGATATTGAAAATTCGAAAACATCGGAGAACTTTGTAATGTAAACCGATAAATAATAGTAACAAGGATAACGTGATATAAGACGACAAAGCACAAATTTGAGTACAGGGGAAGCCCATTTATCGATTACAAGACTGGAAGTTTTCACCTCTTCAGTATGAGGCTGTAACGGACTAAAGAAGATAATAATATAATGTTATGACACATCTCTGCTTTTTCTTTTGTACTTTAAATAAATGTGTTAACCAGACCATATCTTCCTCAAGTCTCAAATTGCTCATTGACTGCTTGCCATACAATGCTCTTTCTAAATATGATAATAATGATGTATATTCTGCTTACTTCCTGAATCAATTAACATTTTTGTCGTATCTTAGATCAAGTGTACCATTTCTCTCCGTATTCAGATTACTTACGGTATCAAAAGGATTAAACTCGGGTGGGACTCTTTCCGTGTTATCGAACCCTACGTGACTTTTTCGTACACACAATTTTCGTACACATCTGGGCATCGCGAAGAGTACAGCTTTCTGCATGGTCTTATAAAGATGTTCAATAAGACCCAGCTGTTTTATGTTCTCTGGTAGGTTTTTCGGAATAACACCAGTAGTAGATAGAATAATCAGTGCTGTGTGGATACTTTCCATTCTCCGTTGTCTCCTTATTTCTAGATCTCTATACTTGGCGATCTTTTCGTTGTATTCTCTCCGTATTATTATTAGAATATTCTTAAAGACATATCGAAGTCTTTAATCACATATATAGGGTCTTAGGGACTTCCGATGACAATTGGTAGCGTCAATAACGCGCTTCTTCTATTTGACGGTCGCCATAGTCGTCCTATCTAGAAGACTATTCGCAGTGTGGTAGAGTCCACTGGTTCAGTGAACCAGGCCTTTCACAGATCACAACTTAACGTTTTTTGCGTCGTAACTTGGGCCTATACCCGTACAGAATTGAAATGACCCGGAAACTGAAGGCAAACCACCATAGAGTTGGCATACAAGCAGTTGGAAACTGACCCTAACTTTCATCGAACGATGAGGCCCATTTTTGGATGAATGGGTAGGTCAACAAATAAAATTTTCGAATTTGGGACGATACCAAGTCACTGTTTGATGTGAACTTTGGTCCATATTTTTTTGAGAACGACATCAGTCTATCCGTATAATCAACAAACTACAGCGACCTTCAAAATCATTCACATAACCCACGTCATCGATAAAATTCAGTCTGAATTATGCACCAGAGTAATGAAAAATTGAATATTTCGGATGTGCTATCCAGCAAACTGCAGCTGGCATTTGAACGATGTAGTACTCCATACATAATAGTATCAAGAGACCTTTCAAACGAATAAAAAATTTCGATAATATTTCACACACACACACACCGATTTATTTAAATTTAAAAATATGAAGCTCCATATTAAGGAACCTATAAATATTATGCGTATTTCTGACGTAACATTACTAATTTCTTGTACCAATGTAGTAGATGGCCTTGGCGAGTTTCTATTGGGGCCAACCCTTGAAGTTTTGTTGGTATTATTCCTTGGTTCAAATACTTTATATGACGTTATTAATGATTGCGTTTTATCTACATTAACTCATCCCATTCATTTCTTCATATTTATGAAATACTCAAATCGCCGATCATCTCTAGAATTCCATTTCAGTTGATTGTACTGTATTTTTGGGTTTTTTTATCACTCATCTTTCGGTCTCATATGCAAAATAATGTTAAAAATTATGTCATATACTTATGTTTTGCTTTTTATATGTTTCTCATTAAATATATTGATTTTAGTCTCTGTATCATTTGTTATTTTGTGGACAAAACTTGTGACTAATGAACTATAGCTGTCCTCGAAATTAAGATTTCATGCTGGAAAGTGTAAAAAACGTTAAAAATTCAATGTTCACCTGTATGCTGATGTAGGTGATTGGTCAGGTGTGCTTTGCGGGTGAAAGTTTTTTGGCAGAACTGACATCGGTGCGGTGATTCACCTGCAATCATAACAATAAAAGTCGTTAAACATTTGCCGATTGTATGGGTAAAATCATGAAGTCTGCAGAAAGAAGTTCAAATGTAAATGAAAAAATTTAAACAGAAAAAAATGTATTTTTTTAACTTTTTACAAAAATTATATTAATTACAAAAACTAAGTATTGACTTTTTTATATTATTTTAATTAATAGGTTCGTCAAAATTAAATTTAAAATGATAGCATCTATAAAAATACACGGATATGGCTACAACTATTTGCAGAATAGTGGTACTGGGTTCATAGTGCATTCTGAAATTTCTCTATTGTAACTTTATTCGTATTAGCTACTTGAACAGAGTAGATATGATTTTTGATCCGATCTACACCATTACCATCCGTTTCTTTTATTTGCCATAAGTGTTTCAAACACTAAGAATATATTAACTAGACTTTGCTGTTACGTGTATATAGTATTGCATAAAACATTTGAAAAAATGTTAAAAACCTTTTTGCTACATTCTCCTTTCTTTCCTGATCTCACTGCACCAGTAGAACTTGACAATAGTTATTTCTAAATTCATAATTGTATGCATTCTTCTTTCAATTAATCGAATACACTTTTCAGTCAAAAGATTGTATAAGCAAACATTATTTTTTAACTGTTTCGACGGCTTCGGTTGATGTAACTATCGGCAACGCAATCGATTTTGAACGTTTAACGTAAACATTTCATTAGGACTTAAGGCATGATAGTATGTAAGTTGGGACATTAATTCCACCTTTGCTGTATAGTATGATTATTATTATACTATACTATATTATATTATTATATAATGATTCGATGTTTTTTTTGTGTTTCTGAGAAAACTTCGTGTAAACAAATGTATCATTCTGCATGTACTATTCTACGACTTTTTAATCGAATTGTAGGAATATGTAAGTTTTCGACACAATACAGGCAACCATTTCTTCGAAACACTTCGACATCGCGTGACTTTTGTTGCTCTACTTCGTCTTAGAATACCAAAACCATTGATTGCTGTTTGGTTTTGTGTTGTATGCATAATGTCAACTTTCACCACCACTAACAATGTCGTATTCTAAATTCTCTCTGATAATCGTTTAAAAGTTCTTTGCACTACGTGATATAAGCTTGTTTTTTTTTATTTTCAGTAAATATGTCTGGAATTCAACACGAATACCATTTTTTCACACCTAAGTGATCATTTAAAATTGTATTTACTTGTTACATGTCGGTATCCAAAAATAATTGAGTTTCCCTATAGGTTACTCATCTATCTGTCATTATCATTTGTTAAATATTATCAATATTTGCCGTTGATTTGATGTTATTGGTCATTCTTCATGAAACTCATCATTAAGGCTATTTCAACCAACCTTAAAATCAAAATACCATCGAAACATAGTTATACTTGAAGGTATATCATCGACGTACTCCTTTTCACTTTTTTCAATCGAAAGTAAAACCAAATCATAGTTCGAAGATATTCAACTCTAAAATTCATGTTTTTCAATTATTGGTTACTTTAAAATATTTAATCAAAAATAAACTATATTTGAACAGCCCGATATTATTTTATTTTGTCACTTTTCATTAAAAGTACAAACGTGAAACTTTATGAACGAATGTTTATATTCAATTCATGTAATAACTACAGTGTTGTTCCATTTCGAAATTAAATCAGCAACTGTCGTATATCGACCTCATGCTTTCCATTTTTGTGTTCCTCATACTATTTCTTGTACTTCTGATTTTTACAATTTTAACTTACTTTAGTAATTCTAACATTTCTACTAAAAATAAAACACAACATCGACTACAACAAAGAAATGGGTACTTACCCGATAAATATTACAAATATATATCTCAAAATGACAACAATTTTGGGGCATTGGCTAGTAGACTTGTCCCAAAAACAATAAAACAAAGAAATTTACTTTAACTAAGTTGTATATTCCATCCAAATCTTATTTTTTTACTCTCAAGGTTCCTTCCTCTTGTTCCCATGGTGCCCTACCAAATTTAAACGTACACTAATCCTCTGCGTATATCTATGTCGTGTATCATTACTCAGATATACGGGACCTGCAGTTTAACGTCGATTCGGAACGACTCAGTATAGGGGAGTTGTACTGGGAAAATTACCCTGAATGGTTTGTCAATTGCCTTCCGAGAGACCATCTAGAAGTACTTCGGAAATCATTCTCAAAATAGGAATACTTTTTGTTTTGTTGTTTGTAGTCGAAGTAGAACTCGCATCACTCGCCACCATATGCAGATATATTCTCATAATAGCTACTTATACTATTTCTTTCCTCTTAGGACATTAATTGTAAACCGTCACAGCTATTTTGACTCTCTTAACCACGTTTCTATAAAGCCATGCTGAACTGTAATCAAATAATTCCCTCACATGTCCAGCTCAGGTATGTTGCGTTTTATTTTTCTTTTATTCTTGTTTTTAAAAATTAATCTTACTAATGTATATTTATTTACGTTTTTTGTAATTTTACCTTCTTTATTTGATCTTCATAATATCTAAACTTTCATAATCTTGTTTTTTACCAAATTTTGTAAATTCTTTAGGATTTAACACCAAATCCTAAAAGAGTTTATTTCGTATATTGTGGACTGTTGTAGTGTCAAGTTTTTACGCCACACATCATCATAATTGGATCGACAGTTCGTAGATCTTGATCTTGATCCTGGTCAATTCCTAGCAACTTCCCTCCATCTTCTGACTCTTATAATTTTAATAAGATATATCATCAATCCGTCTTCTACGAGGTCGTCCTCTACTTCTTCTACCCTCTGAACTTAAGAATGTCGATCTCTTCATGTACTCATTATTTGAAATTCTAGTAACCTGTTCAGCCCAAATTAGCCTCTGCACTTTAATAAATTTCACAATATCTAGATCTGTGTACAGCTGATATAATTCAGTTATACCATTCATTCCAATCCATATTTCACACAAAATTGTGCAATAACCTTAAAATTGCAGTAACGTCAACAATGACACCTGTCGTTCAATCTGACAAGGCCTCCTGAATCTTAATGTAGTTTTTCAAATCGTGTCAGTTGTCTTTCTGCCGTGCGATAACTCTTGAGCTAGAGCTTGAAAATTGTTATTTATGTTAATTGGTATAGCTACAGATAACTCCGGATATAGAGCATGTAGTCTTGACCCTTGGTGTACAATTTCTTTAAACTATACGTCTTGCGTAGTAACATTGAGTTTCAAGTTTGGCGGGATAGCTGTTATTGTTGCATACATTAACTTATTTATTTATTATATTCAAGAATTCTGTTGTGTTTTTCAATATTCTGTTGTATTGGTTTTTTTCAGTGACTTCTATTATCTAGACGTATTTACACCATCTCTAAAGAGGATCAATTTAAATCTGCAAAATAGATTTTCACCCTATCTTGTATGTGGATATCTATGGGTGGAATAATTGGAAGTCACATCACATCTCTAGTTGATGCTATAAAACATTGAAGTGATATTCGTCTCATTTCAATATTTTATAGTCTTTAATGTAACTCTAATCATGATGTTACACTACAGTTTTTACAGAAAGTATCTATTATTTATGTAATAGTATAAGATCCTATATAAGAAAGAACTTCACCGATCTGTTTAATCGATAAAAATTATTTGATAGGAAATTTATTATGTTAAAAATTATAAAAAACAAGAGGTGCCCGATATAAGTTGGTCCAGACTATAATTAATTAAAAAATAATAATAATAATGACTGTAAAGATATTTTATTTAAAATAGGTAAAAAAGAGAAATAAATAAGATTTACAATCAGTTTAATTTAACTATCTAGACGACCGGTTTCGATTTCTACAATTTGCAAAGCATCTTCAGGTCTGTCGATACAAAGTTAATTAAATGATGCCGGTACACGATTTATTAATGGTTGGGAGGACATAGTTCAAACTATCCTGTAATTGGTGATGATGGGGTTTTTACTATTGTAACCGTTTGACAATCAACGGGAAAGTTTCTTGAGGAGATAGATTTTATCCAATGAAGTAGAAAAAGGTGTATTTGGTTTCAATGTTTTCGCAAATGTTGCTTTAGGAGTTTTCAACATTTTACTAAAACATGAAAAAAGTGCAGGCGGCATGGGCGCGTGTGAAAAAGTCAAGTAATGTTCTAGATTAATTTTCATTTACACTTTTTATTTTTATCTTTAATCATGAGAACTTTTGTGATGTTTTGAGAAGCAAAATCGATTATTTTGTTACGTTTTATAGGTTTCTCAAATCTTCCAGGAGTTAAAGAGCAATTTGAAATAAACTCTAATTTTTGTTAGCTGCCAATTTCTTTAATGTTCATCAGGAAATTGGCAACTTGTTTAAGGCCGTATGACACTATGCATTTTCTTGTATCATTTCTTATATCGTTTCTGATATAACAAAAAAATGGATAGTGTCATACAGGCGTATAGTTTCTTATATCAGAAACGATACAAGAATTTGTGTCCGCTGCATTTTCTTGTACAAGAAATGCGCCAATTTGTGCGCAAAGTCGCTAAAACGTAAAACTTCTTTCATGTCATATTGGCGGATGGAGGCATAGAGAAATAAAAATAATTATTATTTTTATTTCTCTATGGCTGGAGGAGAACTTTGATATATACCAGAGATATCTAAGTATCTCTGATGTATACATACAATTAGGCCAAGCAGACATCAGAGAAAAGTGCCCACCTACAATAACCAAGATTAGAACATCAGTAGCCATATTGAAAAACAATAAATTACAGTGATTGTATCAAATAGCATCGGAACTACTGAAAGTAGGAGGAGATGTTTTACTAAAAACAATACATAACCGCACTAAAAATTCGTGATGAGTTTAAAGATTATTTTATATCTCCAAATAAGAGAGTAGAGTTTCAAGAGCATACCATTCAAACACATAATTTAAAAAAAAAACAAATTATTACAACCAAATTATTTATTATTTTTGTCTTCCATTACAACCTGTTGAATATCTTCAAAAATTGTGGTTTCCAATTTAGTTTTCATATTGGGACATTTTATTTCTTTCATTTTTGCACCACAGTATTTTTAAAAATAATCAGTAGCATATGTTCTCAGTCCCCAGTAGCTTGGGGTCCTCAGGCCCTTGTTCGGTGCCTCAGGTACTGCAGTTCTATTTTTATAGGTGTCAAAATTTCGACCAATCATGTGCCAAATCACATACAGTTTCTGGTAAAAGAACTTGCATAGTGTCATACAGGGCAAAAATGTACGTACAAGAAACGATACAAGAAAACATAAATAACTTTCTATATCAGAAACGATATAAGAAATGATACAAGAAAATGTATAGTGTCATACGGCCTTTAGATGTAGAAATGTCTAAATATTAAACAACTGTTGGTGTTTAATTGTATCATCAAATGGATTCATCGTTTCTTTTATTTCCTTTATGATACTATCCAAATTTGTGTCCTTTGAAATTTTGGTCATGGCTCATGCTTTGTATTACCGTTAGTGTTAAATTAATTACTATGTAACTGGGAATAAGCCACAATTAAAGATAAAAATACGTTTATTGACGTTTCAATTTCCACTTCGGAAATCGTTCTATGAGGTTTTTATTTCATTCGAGAACGATTTCCGAAGTTTAAATTGAAACGTCAATAAACGTATTTTTATCTTTAATTGTGGCTTATTCCCAGGTAAATAGTAATTAATTTAAAATACTACAAGAATAGCTTCAGAACGTTAGTGTTAAATTTTCTTGTTCACTTACTATATGAATTTATAAAAAAGTCATTTTTTAATTATGAATTAATTATAGTCTGGACAATATTAAGTATATCAGATACCTCTTGTTTTTTATAATTTTTAACATAGTAAATTACATATCAAATAATTTTTATCAATTAAACAGATCGTTGAAGGTCTTTGTTATATCGAATCCTTTACTATAAGTTTTATATGGTTGTTTTTCCATCAGAAATTATTAGCACTTTTAAACATTTTATCACTACCATATATGCTAAATTTTAGATTTTGTTTTGACGTATTTTTTTATTTAAATTTTTATTTATTGCTTTAAGGTATATAATAGCTTTACAGTGAAAATTTAGCTCACCTCAGGATTTTACCTCATAGATAGTTTTTTTAGATAACTTCAATACCCCGTACCTCAATAATAACCCGTTATAATACATATAATTTAACAATCAGAATGCAAAGAATGATAGAGAAATTTCAAACCAAAGAAAAGTTGCCTCCTAAGTTCAAACCATACTAGGACACATACAAATATCATATATCATATATTATAGCTTAGTTTATTAGAGCTGTATCATCACTAAAAAGTTGGAGCAATAACTTTTAACTTTATTAATAAAAAAGAACAGAATAAAAAGAAACATAACAAAACCAATAACTTGAGATAAATTGTTCAACTGCATAACTGAATTAGATTTGATGTTAATTGGTAACATATTTCTGATCCTAACTTTTTCAATTAAAATAATTACTGATATTACATTAAAAAAAATAAAGAGAAGAAGGAAAGGGAGATCATCAGATATGTTTGTTTAGTGTTCAATATAAATATGATGCTCAATCTATGGTATTTGAGGGTGTAAAGGAAAGCAAAATTGGGGCCAAAGTTTTGCAAGTTATGATAGCTTTGATTCACTTTTATTTATCTCATTTATTTACTAAATAGTTTATTTTATAATTAATATGTTAAACATCCCCATTATTTTTAGATAACGTTCCACTACACTTATTTGGAGCTTATTCTTCATATAGACATCATTTTAGGCTAATATCAGAAACAAAGCACGTGGTGTTCGTGTGTATCAAGGTATAACAAATGCTTATTAAAGCTTAAAACTTTATTTTAAAGAAGATCTTTTCGGAATTAAATCATTCCATCATCAGTTTACTAAAAGAGAGAGTAAAAAACTAATATTAAAAAACACGTAAGTTGAAATTTAAATGTATAGAAAGAACACGTTGGTTATTTACTACTTACATAAAAAGTTGTTAAAAACATTGTTTGGCCACAGAAAAACACTAGAAGGGCATCAGTAACAAAAAATCCTCGTGGAATTTACAAAGGTAAATGCAATAGACTGTTAACTTCGGTAATTAATAAAAATTACAACTGGGGGCATCTAACATGTCCCCCAGGAGCTGGTGAAATTTTGTCGACCTAGGGCTAACTGATAGAAAGATGGTATGAAAAATCAGTCAGTACCCGTCAACGTCAAGTGGCATGATGTGGTACGAGCAAAAGTCATTGTGCTTCCGTTTATTAATAGACCGTTTTGAGTGAAGAATTATGTTTAATGTGTAGTAGGATCAATAGCAATTTTTGGTATGTTAACAAGGGGGGAGAATGTCAAACAATGAGTGACTGTGATGTAAATTAAATTTGGTATACCAGGTTAAGACAAAATTTCAGTTAGGTAATTGAAAATTAAATGATAATCAAAAGTGAAAAAGGGGGATGTTATTACCTAATAATTTTATTATATGAACTAAGTAGAGATAAAAGTTAATTTGAAAATTATGGAAGATGAATCAAGGAAAAAGAAATAGGAGATATAAATGTGAAGATGTAAACTGGGGATACTAAAAATGACTGTGGTAAGGAAAAGATAGATGTAAAGTGAGTATTTATAAGAAACCTATGTGATTAGTTAGGGTGGAAATTATTTGAGAGGATGGGAAATTGGATATTAGAATAAGAATGTTAGTGTATTAATGATGGCAAGAATAGTGTTAAGTATGACAGGATATATCGGGCAATAATTAAGCTAAGGAAAAGCAATGTAGAAGTAAAACTGGATGTATAGATAAAAGAAAGAAATTTGGATCAGGAGAATTATTGTCGATGTAGTAGGACGAAGTCTCTTTTGAGACTGGTGTGACGATTAACACAATTGGGACTATTTTTCTTTTCCTTGGCGATCTCTAAATCCTCAAAAAGGTCAAGTTTGAGATAATCTCTACCTGGGATGTTATAAAGAAGAGAAATATCATCTGGTATCTTGATTGTGTGATTGTGATATTTAAGATGATGGGAAAAAGAAGAAGTATTCTCTAACTTAGAATGTTCATTGGCCCTGGTTACCAGAGATCTACAAGTTCTACCAATATTAGTGGCATCACAGTCATTGAAGTTTATAAACTCCACTACGTTTGCTGAAGTCAATAGAGTCCTTACTATTGCATATTGATCTACTCAATTTATTGTTAACTTTAAAGGAAATTTTAACATTTTCAACAGAATTCAGGATAGTGTTTTTGATTGATTCGGAAAGTGTTGGACAGTGAAATGGTAATGAGAAGTAAGATGGGGAATCTGAAGTAATGTTAGGGTAAGCTGATTGTAGAAGCAATTTACGTTTCTTTTTATGAATGAGTTTATGGATGATATCAGGGTTATAGCCATTATTGAAAGCAATCTGTTTGATTATGTTGAGTTCTTGGTTGTAGTTAATGTTGGATAATGGGATGGTTTCTAAACGATGAATGAAACTATTGAATGCAGCTAATTTGTGTGAAATTGTATGGTTAGAATCGAAATATTGACATGATCTGTTTGTGTGGGTTTTATGTAGATGCTATAATAAAAGACAATGTTAATTCTATTGATAGAAAGGTCCAAGAAATTTATAGAGAAATTGGACTCTAATTCCATAGTGAATTTAACATTGGGGTGAATATTATTGATTGTGTTGAGTAAGGAAGAAGCCGTATTTGTTACCTCTAATAAATACTAAGCAATCATCAACGTAACGGAACCAATGTAAAATTGCATTGTTAATCATGATGGCTAAGCCATCAGGTTGTTTATAAAAATTATTATTAAAGAGAAATAATCTTGTGATAGACAAAAGGAAAGTATTTCTATTATTGATGTGATGACTGAGGGATTAGTTGATTTAGATGTGAGAAGGTCGTGAACCAACTGAATAGTTTCAAGTTTAGTTACAGAAGTAAAGAGATTGCTAACGTCAAATGAAAGCATGGTCATATCTGGTTGAAGATTGATATGATTGAGTTTGGATATTAGTTGGGATGAATTTTTGATGGAAAAAGTGGGAGAAAAACCAGTAAAGTCCTTGATTACTCTGAGTATGTATTTAGAAATTATGGAGACAGGGGTGTTGATAAAACTAACTAGTGGACGGATTGGAATGCCCTCTTTGTGAATTTTTGGGAGATCATAAAGTCTAGGAATTAATGGGTTGCTAGGGATTTTGTAATATTGTACATGAAAACGTGTTCTTTCTATACATTTAAATTTCAACTTACGTGTTTTTTAATATTGGTTTTTTACTCTCTCTTTTAGTAAACTGATGATGGAATGAGTTAATTCCGAAAAGATCTTCTTTAAAATAAAGTTTTAAGCTTTAATAAGCATTTTTTATACCTTGATATACATGAACACCACGTGTTTTGTATTCAACAGGTATACTAGCCACTCCTGGATATCTCCACTTCATGGTTTTGTTCCAGTTTCATTTTTAATCTCAGAAAATAATTTCGGTTTAAATTGAAAATATGCACTTCTGCATAAATGTGCCTGATTACATTTATAAGATATTGACAGTTCGTTACCATTTCCTATAATACCGGAAGTTGCCATCAGCTTTGTTATTTTTTAATGTATTACACTGTATATTATTGCGTTTTGGATTCTAATGTATGTCGTAGTTGCAGACGAATGTGTAAACACATAATACAAAATATCATTGTACAAACCATCCACTTATTTTCTCAGTGATTTTATAACTGAGGATTCTTCTAAAGAAGAAGTGGTACGGTGTTTGTGTGGTAAAGTGAGAATTTTCGTTTGGCCAATAATGAGTATATTTTTCTAAAACATTTAAATTTCACAAAAACTATACAACCGATGTGACCCATCTTTTGCACAAAATTCAAACAACGATATAACCCCTTAAGTTCATGGCTAACCACTTTTAAACACCCTGTATTAAAAAAGCTGATTTCGATGTAAAACTGTCAAAAAACGTTACTTACTCCCTGTTTTTACAAATTTTCAAGAGATCTGTCTTGTGACAGATGTCTAAAATTTCACGCAGAATCTAAAAATGTTTCATTAAAAACAACAAAGTTTGCAACTTGCGGTCCGAATGTAACGGAGAGTTGCCAATATTTTGAAAGTGCAAAATTTCAGATTTTAAAATCTGGTTATAGTCACGGATAATACGGGCTATGTATCGAACTTATGGACTGTGATGTGGAAAGTAGGGTCATGGTATGCAGCTTAGAAGATGATGTTAACAATAACTGAAAGAAATACTAATTTAATGATCTTTACTCAAGAATTCGTTGTTTTAATGAGCGGCAGTGAAGTTTTACTTTCGCACTGAATTAGGGACATAATGTAAACCATTATCTTCATAGTATTATGGTGCTAATATAAGGAGGACAGAAGAGATGGCACAAAACGAAAATATACTGACGAATATATAGAACGCTTACGAAAAGAAATAAAAGTGAAGTTAAAGAAATGTTGAAAAATAAGATGGAAAAAATTATAAACAATAACTGAATATTCTCTAATTATTGATTGTACTTCGCATTCAATTATTTAATATTACGATTATGTATACACACAAAGTTGCCAAAAAGTTTTAAACGACCATTACCTTACCCAACAACTCCAACAAAAAATTCAAAGGATAAACATATTAATACACTCACCTGTGTGGATTCGAACATGGTTGGTTAGATGTTCTTTTCTAGTAAAAGATTTCGAACAGAAATGGCACCTATGCGGCGATTCTCCTGTATGCTGCCTGACATGGTTGTTCAAGTGCTCTTTTCTCGTAAAAGACTTCGTACAATATGTACATTTGTGCGGAGATTCTCCAGTATGTTGACGAACGTGGTTGACGAGATGATCTTTTCGGGTGAACGCTTTCGGACAGAAGTTACATCGGAACGGTGTTTCCCCTAATAAAAGAGAAAAACCACAATCATAACTCACCAACTACCAATAGACTAATGATTAAGATATAAAAAAATGAAAAATTAATCATTACCTGTGTGCTGTCTAACATGATTGATTAAATGCTCTTTCCTAGTAAAAGATTTAGCACAGAATCCACATCGATGAGGTGATTCCCCTGTATGCTGCCTGACGTGGTTCAATAGATGTTCTTTTCTAGTAAATGTTTTGGAACAGAAGTCGCAACGATGGGGAGTTTCGCCGGTATGCCACATTATGTGATTCGTAAAATGTTCTTTTCTTGTAAAAGATTTGCCGCAAATTTCACACCTGGAAACACACCAGTATCAGTATAAGCGTTATATCTTTAAAAGCTGGAATTCACAACCGAGTTGATTGTGCCTAAGCTATTAGCGGGCAGATATATAAGTGTATACGTTTTGAGGTGAAGGCATCAAGTTCAGGCAAGATTTAATAACCTAGGCCTAATAATAAGTGAGGTAGATAGTAATATACAATCGTAATACATCGTATATATCAGCTTATACAGCACCATCTCCTATTGAGCCCTTTTGTATGTAATACTTCTGTTGAAGAAAAAACTTCTCTTTGCAGTCTTGAGAAAATTATAGTCTTTTAGATTGGAAAACAATTTCAACTTAGCATCAGCAAACAATCGGTTATGCTGCGTCATTATATGCAATATAGTATACCTATGCACTATAAGTTGCATATATTTGGCACAACTCACTGATATTCAATACAAGGGAGCCAAGAAATACATACTTAAATACGAAAACCCAAGTGCTTAAAGGGTCTATGTGACATTTTTTTTCAAAATATGGTTTTTATGTTAAAAGTACGTTTTTCGAACCTAGAAATCTTTCAAACAAGTCAAACACGTTTTAAAATTTAATATTTGCTAAGTTACTAGAGTTTAAAGGATCTATGTTACTTATATCCCTTATCCACTGAGATTTCTATGGATTTGTTGTACATGGATCCTTTATGCCTAAACACACTGATTTGCTCCCTTTGTCATATATCACTTAGATCCTAAAAATAAGGTTACGTAGTTATTATTTACATCTAGACGGTGTGCAGTGTTCTGCTTCTCTTGCTAGTCTTATGGAAAAAACTGTCCTTAAGAAGTAAATACATTGTTAGTTTAGCTCGAAAACAATGTAAAGGTAAGTAAAATTAAAAGTAAATATAGTTTATCATGTTGCAAAAGCCATTTTAAAAGTGATTGGTCATTTAAGGTTATTTCTTGTTTATATGAACTTTTCTTGGTATTTTTATTTCGTTTTAAAAGTCATATTGTAAAAATATTTTTTATCTTTTACATATTTTAGATCAACCAAAAAGAAAAGTCAATTTAAAAAAAAAATGAGGTTACGGAAAATAAAACGAACCAGTATGTAGAACTGAAAGTTGCAGATGAGGAAAATACGAGTTAAGAAAGGAGGACTTGATTTACCCAATAATGAAACAAGCCATTATATGGAGTTAAATATGGATATTATGAAAGCAGGCCAGAAGGTATAAGATTATCTTAACATATTTGTAGATAAAAATATATAGATATTGCTGCAATTTTCACCGAAAAACAGAAAACTTCAGATATTTCCTCGAATGATCACATAATTTCTACATCTGATAACTTTGATGAATATAATCCGGAAAATTCTGAACTGGAGCAGTCTTTTGAGAACATTACTAGTTTAGAGAATGGAAGTGATTCCACGACAGCAAACGTCACCGCAAAAGAAACCTTCACGTTTTCTTCAGATGTATCTATTATAGCCTCAACCTCTCAGAATTTTAGGATTAACAAGGTTAAGAAAAAAATATTTTTTGATTTATCCGAACTAAAATGTAAAAAACGAAAAGCACACTTTACCGCAGAAGATACATTCATGCTTTCTCAAGGTAATTATATATTTTCTACAGCGGACACCTCTGATGAATATAACAAAATGATAGGACTAACAAGATAGAGAGAAAAATATTTGATTTACAAAAAAAAAATGTAAAAAACGAAATCGGTGCTCTGAGACATGGAAGAAAAATAAGTCTGTCATTGCTAGACAACGAGGTGAAGCTTACAATATATCTTTAAAAACCAAAAAAGTAAAATTAAAAAAAAAATCTGAGCTTGGGTCTCTATGTAAAAAGAATAAATGTCGAAAGAATTGCGAACAACAATTTGACCAAAGTGAGAGACAGACAATATTTCGCAAATTTTATGCTTTGGATCAAAATGCAAAAAATGCTATACTTTTTAAGTCTATTTCAATAAAGCCAGTTCACCGCCATAGAAAAAATGCAACAAAGAATAAATCTGCCGCATTTAGATATTTAATAACCTGTCAGAAAATCATAAGATCTGTTTGTAAAACTGCCTTCATGTCATTGTATCCAATTTCAAACAAAAAGGCTCAACTAAATCAACAAAAACTAAACTCTGGGACTACAGCACCATATGCTGACAGAAGAGGGCATCACAATTCGAGACATAACAAAATTCCGCAAGAAGTGATTGATGTAATCAAACAGCACATTTTATCTTTTCCTGCTGTCTCATTATTCCAGAAATAAAAATGCCAACAAAATGCATTTATCTTCCTTACTAAATATGTCAAAAATGCACGAACTATATGAACAATATATCAAATAAAATGAACTGGATAAAAGATTTTCAGTGACAAAGAGTTTCTACTGTAACATTTTCATTATAGAATTTAATTTTTCATTTGGACAGCCCAAGAGTGACACTTGTTCTACCTGTGATGCAGATTTGGGAAATAATGAGCATAAAGAAAACTTCCAGCTTGCTTTTGACGAACAGAAAGCAGACATGCAATATGCGCATGACAATAAAAACATATGTTATATGACCATAGACCTGCAACGGACTATGCCACTACCTAGACTTACAACTTGAAAAGCTTTTTATCTAAGGCAGATGTAGTTCTACAATCTTGGAATTCACAGCATAACAAATGAAGGTGATAAGGCCTATTTTTTAACTGGACTGAAAACGTAGCTACAAAGGGCAGCTTAGAAGTAGGTAGTTCTCTGCACACATTTGTGTAAATGTTACCGGTAGAAACAAGAAAATAAATCATCTTATCATGTGGTCTGATTCTTATCAATGTAGTCAATATCTTATTTTAAAAAAATATGTTAACTTATAGACCGGTTTCCGGAAGTAGGACATTCCTTCCTAGATTCTGATAGAGATTTTGGAGTAATCGAGAAAAGGCTAAGAAAAATTGGGAATTTGTCCAGTCCAGATCTCCAGATATGGAGACGTTATTCGGGAATCGAGTAAGAAAGTATCGATTGTTATCAACATAGAAAACCACTTTCAAGGATTCTAACAAAGAAAACATAAATTTGAGGGATGAGGTAAAATGGATTCGCGTTGAAAAATATGATGAATATATGTACAAAAGACACTGGATCCATTCACACCCTTCCTAAAAGTAGATATCCGTAAAAATACAAAAGTAGTTACAGAACCAGAATTTAACATACCAGTAATGGCTAACAAAACAAACACTTTGATCAAATAAAAAATTAACAATTTAAAATAACCTTTAATTTTTGTTGATGAGCCTTATAGAAATTTTTACACCAATATTATTTGTGAAAAGCAACAAGATGCAGATCTATTCAGAAAACAAAGTACTAGGCGAAGAACATGTTAAGGTTTCTTTGTAGTGAAACTCATTTTTTTTTAAATTTGTGTAAAAAATATCGAACTTAGTATTGAAATTCGGTTCGGTTCGTATGCCCCTTTGTCCGCTTCTCGTCGATCGATGCTGGTAGGGTTAATAAATGTTGAAGTTGTGGAGTAAAGGTGATTATTTATTGACAGCAACTCGTAATTACACAATATGGTGTTCGTTCGGTAACTACTCAATATAGACTGTGTTCATTTGAACTCAAATCCCCAATTTATAATCTCACACATAATAGATACATAAGCACCTTAGGTCATTGCTTCGTTCATTCACACCACCTAGCTTTTGCTTATAATACAATTTAATCTACGCCTTAATTGCGACACTTAGTTCAATTAGAAAATATTATTATTCGGCAATTTATTTAGTTGTAGGTAAATGAACTAATATTAAATTATCATACGATATGGTTTTGCAATATATATAATGCAAACTTATACACGGTGAAACTATAAAAGATTAAGAAGTTAAGAATAATGTGAGATTACAAATTAAGGGGTTAATTTGTAATTGAACAATTTGATTTACTATAATTGTAAAAATTGTACCAAAAATAGTTATTGAATTTTATTAATAAACAAGAACAATATATTGTGTTATTTTTGTGATTAGTTACATGTATCCTTTGTGACTTTAAACAATTTGGTACTTCTGCTATTTACTCAGTGGATCAAGGATCTAAGTACGTTTAAGTTCTAAAATTTTTTCTAATAATAAATGTTTTTTAATATTATTAATAAATATATTAGTTTTAGGACTACCTATCCTATAAGTTTAGTATATTTAAATCTTATAGTAAAAAAATTCTAGTATAAAAACTTTAACTTCATTTTTCTCAATAACTTGTACATGTCACATAGACGTGACAATGACGTCATAAACCAGTACAAATCGATATCAGTGACCGTTTACGATAATCGTGAGTTTTTCGCATTTTTTTATTGTATTTTAATTATATAGTAGTAATAAATAAATTATTATCTCTCTTCAATCCTGACCCCCGTGAGGGAGCGTAGTAGTCATCGTGATGACTTGTACTGTCCGTCTCCAAAGATCTGTCTCTGGTCATTTCTTTTAACTCATGCATAGGTCTTTCGCATATGCTTGTAATTTGACCGATCCATCTTGTTAGGGATCTTCTTCGTGATCTTTAGCCTTCTGCCTTTCCTTGGATAATAAGTTTTTCCATGTTTTCTGTGTTTGCTCTCAGAACATGTCCAAAAATATTTTAATTGTTAAAGATGGATTTTGCTGGATAGCAGTTTGCTGATTTTTAGCTCATTTAAAATTGAAATATTTGTCATGGAGTCGGTCCACGGAAGTCGTAACATTCTTCACAGATTCACATCCGTATGTCAATATTGGGATATTAATCAGTTGCAGCAAATTATTAATTAAAAATAAAATAAATATAAATAAATTGAAGTAAATTTTCAAATTGAAAATAGTGTAAATTAACTTTAATTTTTGTTGTTAAGGACTGTTCCCACGCATGCCAATTTAGAATTTTGATCTAAAATGTTTTCTCAATGGGATATGATTATATTCAAAACTCCATTAATATTGCCCAAGAAGATTTTTTTGTTATGTTTAAACGTTATGTCTTAAAATTCTTTGGTAGTTTTTCAACTTTAAGTGTAACCGTAGAAGTTAATGATTCAAATAATAAAAAAAAATTAAATAGAATAGAATAGAATATGCTTTATTGTCACTGAAAATTATTGAACAATTTTATGGACAAAGCTAAAAAATAAATCAGTCAAATAATACAAAAAGTATAAAACAAAAACAATATTGTAAAAAACAGAATAACACAATTTTAAATTAGTAAAATTATTGTATAACCTACATAATTTGTACAGACAACAACAAATGAGACAAATTGTAGCCACTGCTTGAGACACCCAAATGTAATTATAAACAATACTAATTTTGTTTCTTTGTTATACATTAAGAAACTCGTCAACTGAATAATATGGTCTTTCTGAGAGATAGATTTTTGTCACCTTACGAAACTTAATGAAGGATGTTGCGGATTTAATTTCTCTTGGAAGGTGATTATAAAGTTTCTTTGCACGATATAGAATAGAATTCTTTACTAGCTGAGTGGACGGGATCGGCAAATAAACGTTACAATCCGAATTTCTAATGGAGTAGCCATGGTCAGGTCTATCGGGAAAAATGTTTAGATGCTTTCGAATCAAACAAACCGTTTTCAAAATAAATAAAGAGGGAAGCGTCAAAATTCCGTGATTTTTGAAGTAGGTCTTGCAATGAGTTGTTTGTTTGAGACCAAATAGATAACGGATTGCTCTTTTTTGCAACTTAAAAATAGTATCAAATTGGGCCGCTGTACTAGAACCCCAAAATGGAAGCCCATATCGAAGATGGGACTCGAACAATGAGAAATATGCCATTTTGGCAGAAGATAAATTTAGTTCCGTCGAAACAGATCTTATTGCAAAGCAAGCTGAGGCTAGTTTCTTCCTTAAGGAGTCAGTATGCAAGGACCATTTGAGATCACTGTCAATGAGAATACCTAGAAATTTCACGGAATTTACGATATTGATTTGGCTCTCATTCAAAAGCAAGGGTTGCATGACTCCTTTATAAGATAATGCTACAGTCTTATCCACGTTAAAGCTAAGTAAGTTGGAGTCTGACCAAGCCTTGATTATAAGTAAATCATCGGTTATAATTGAATGAAGCGTTGAAATATCAGAGCTGCTCCAAGTAATACTGGTATCATCAGCAAATAGAAAAATTTTCCCTTTAAATTATTATATAAATTAAATATTTTAAAGTTACAGTTTTGTGAAAATATATATTCTTTGCAGATGGAACGAAAAACGTCATTATAATGTACAATATCCGGATGACGTTGCTTATCTAATTGATATAGTCCACGATTGATATGAATATAATTCGGATGCTGAGGGCGATTCCGATGTAGATGACACTATTCCATTGGAAACCTGTCAAGCAATGGAGACTCCGATGGATCAGTTTTGGACGAAAGTATTTTGGCAAGAACCGACTCTGCTTTAACAGAATTTACTTGAGGACGATTATCCACCGCAATACGATGATTTTCATTTTGAAAAAACTTTTGGCATAACCAAGTTTGCTAAATTTGGCATATATACTAGATCAGTCTAACTTGACTTATATACAGGGTAGTGAATCGTCAAACGGGCCATAGAAAATTCAATGGGAAATTCTTAATTGTTGAATTCCTGCTTCCCTAATTATTTTACACCAAAAGTCAAGAAAAACTATTTGTAGAGCACTAAAATATGTATCGAAAACAAATGTTAAAACTGTTCTACGAATTCAATGTATTCTGAAATTTTGCAAGAATATTTTTCAGGCCACCCCTTAAAGTCAGGCCACACGCGGCGTAAGAATGTGTATGACATGTTGCGTTTGGTCAAATTTATGTTTCTGATATGACAATATTTAAACTGCCAAAATTTTAATTTTGAGATTTATTGTTTAAAAAACAATATATGTAGTTGATTAAAAAATGTATTCAGTTGTGGAGAAAGTAGCAATAATAAAAATGTTTTATTCAGGCAATAGTGCGCGAATTGTCAGTTCTGTATTTAGCGTAAGATATTCCAATATACCAATTCCAAGGCATTCAATACTTCAAAGGATTTTACAAAATTTTGAAAATACTGGGAGCGTGATTTCTAATTGTACCTTTACAAACAATATTGCTGAGGTACCAAAAAATTTATAAAATCAAAATGAAATAAATGTAACAACAGTTGTAGAAAATCCTAGAATAAGTTCTCGGGCCATTGCAGACCAGTTTAATATTCATAATTCTACAGCCTTAAAATTTTTGAAAGGGAATACATTCCGTTCATATAAATTTCAGTGTCATCAAGAACTAAGAGAAGGAGTTGCTGAGCGACGAGTGGAATTTTATTATGAAATTTTAGAGAGGACTAGTGCAGACAGACAGTTTTTAAAAACAGTTTGTTTAGTGATGAGTGAGAGTTGATATAATAAATTATTTACATTAAATAATAAACCAAATGTTCAAAATTATAGGATTTGGTCAACAAAAAAAGCCTGAGGATATTATTGAAAGCCATACCCAATATCGTCGAAAAAAAATATCTGGTTAGGAATATTTAGACACAATATTATTGGACCATTTTTCTATGAGGAAAATTTAAATTCAAAAAAATTTTAGACTTGCTACAAGAAGAGATTTTACCCAGAGTTGCAGAAATAGCTCCAGATAAAGAAGAAATTTGGTTTCAAATGGATGGGTTCCCTTCGCACAATAAATGGGAGGTTAAGGAATTCCTTAAAAACAGCTTTAACAATTGTTTGATTGGACCTGACTGTATATTAAGTGGCCAAAAATCTATTCTGACCAAAAATTTACAGATATTGAAGCATTAAAAATGAGAATTATTGAAGAGTGTGCAAAAATAACGCCACGCATTCTGTCTAATGTTTTACAGATTTGAGGATTTTACAATCGAGTGGGATACTGCTTAGTACAAAATGGCTTATTGTTTGAACATTTGTTATTGTTTTATGTTTAGAAATATTATTAAGAAAGATCACAGTAAAACTATATTGAAATTCTTTGAATTTTTGTATAACCTGGAATTGAATTGGAGTGTATTATGATATCTTGTGTTAAATAAAGATCTGGCAGTGCTCGCACTATTGCCTGAATATAACATTGCGATTTTACGTGAACTGAATACATTTCATCAATTGTATTGCTTTGTAAACAATATAATTTATTGTTTACAAAGTGTTTATTTATTGTTCACTAGTAATAGTAGTATTTGTTAAAATTTGCTTATTTTAGTATTTGTGTATAATTTAATCAAAAAATAAAAATATTGACCATTTAAATATTGTCAAAAATCAGAATTATCAATATGACCAAACGCAATATGTCATACACATTATTGTACCTCATGTGGTCTGACTTTAAGGGGTGGCCTGAAAAATGTATTATATTTTTACAAAATTTTGGAATACATTTAATTCGTAGAACAATTTTAACATTTGTTTTTAATACTTATTTCAGTCCTCTACAAATAGTTTCTTATGACATTTGATGTAAAAGAATTAGGGAAGCAAGAATTCAACAATTTAGAATTTCCCATTGAGTTTCCTATGGCCCGTTTGGCGATTCACCACCCGGTATATGTATACTTTTTAATTTATTATAATGGGGTTTCATAAATTATCCAGTATACGTATTATTGGAGCAATGAATAAAATTTTCAAGTGTTAAAACTAAAGAATATTATTCCTCTCAAAAGATTTTTAAAGATTACAAGGCTTCTGCATTTGAATAATAATAAAATAATGCCTCAAAAGATAATATCGGTTATGAAAAGCTCTCCAAAATAAGACTGTTCGTTGATTACCAGCCAAAACTATTTATACTTCTTTTTAATCCCTATAGATTTTTATCTGTCAATGAGTCAATGATCAAATTTACTAGAACTCTAAAACAAAATATGCCATAAAATTTGGGTTATAGTGTTACTGGGTTTTGTATGGAAATTTGTATTTAAGGGGGGGGGTGCTGATCTTTAAGCTTACAAAACTGTAAGCCCACGTTAAAGGGTCATGCACAAACAGTCATATTTTCTTAAAGGATTTGACTACTATCTTTTTTTGATAAATTCTTTTCATCTATAACCTTACAACTGGTTATAACCTTAGTTAAGATGTTTCTTTCTAAAGGATTTTTTTACTTGTGCTACAATTCGGCAGACGAGAGAGATTTTTTTATAAAAACATTTTAAAAACCGACCCGGATTTAAAAACAGACCACTCAGATGGACTAATAGATGGAGATGTAGGAATATCAAAGTGGAATGGCAGAGAGAAAAAAATAGTATGCGCTATAAGTACGATGCATGAATCAGTGAAACGTGAAAAGGTTCTAAGAACTCATCACCAGTTGCAGATTATAATAACTGTATGGGCGGAGTAGATTACATGGATCAACTGTTACCTACTTAGAGCATTTCTTGGAAAAGCAGAAGGTGGTGAATGAGAATCTTTTATTATTGTCTGGAACTGTGTTACGACAATCCTGTTCAAGAGAAAAACCATTGCCACATTCATAATTTAGGTCTTAATTAGCATCTGTTCAGGACGTTCTAAACCTGTTCCATCAATTCGACTTAGTCGAGCAAAGAAAATGAATAATTCTTTCTTTCGTTGACAGCCAAAAAAGGAACTAAACAATGGCGAACGCAGCTCCATCAGGTGGAATCAGTGGATTCCGTGGAGATTTTGGTGGTACTAACCGTGGAGGCGGTAGGGGTGGTCCCAGAGGCTGATATACCAGTACCCAAGCTAGGACGTTTATTCAAAGATGGAAAGGTCCGTTCTCTTAAAGAAATCTACCTGTTGTATTTGCCAATCAAAGAATTCAAAATCATCAATCACTTCATTGAATCAGACTTGAACGATCAGGTATTAAAAATCATGCCTGTTCAGAAACAAACACGTGCTGGTCAACGTACATGTTTTAAAACATTCGTTGCCATTGTAGACGGCAAAGGACACATTGAATTGGGTGTAAAATGCAGCAACGATTTATAAATAATATAGCGCCATGATATTCACACTGCTGTTTACAATATTTATGCAGCACACAGTCGTTCTTATTCATGTCTAATAATTAAATCAACAGGAAGATTGTATGTAGATCAATAGTAATTATAAACATAAATAGCTTTACAATGTAAAATTTACTTACCTGAAAGGTGTATCATTTGTATGACTTCTCATATGATTCGCCAAATGTTCTTTCCTAGTATATTTCTTTCCGCAGACTGTACAATGATGAGGAGTTTCACCGGTGTGCCACATTACGTGATTCATAAAGTGTTCTTTTCTCGTAAACGACTTTTTACATAATTCGCACCTATGAGGCGTTTCACCTGTATGTTTCCGAACGTGATTTACCATGTGTTCCTTCCTAGTGAATGTTTTCGTACAATATTGGCATCTGAAATTGATAAATTTAAATTTTAGATATATTTACTAACTCAACAATCGAGTATAATAGACAATATTTGTATTTATATGATCATCTTAGATTAAAGTCGACTTTACACTACATGATTTATCATGTGATTTGTCATATGATTTGGTCATGGAGTGAAATTTACATGTTTACACTGTGTGATTTGTCATAAGCATTGTCATTCGGCTCGTCATAGCTCGTCACAGGAGAATAGGATGGTCCTATTCTGGATTTGATATACTCTGCCCACTATCTTTTCGTAAGAGTCACCTACGAGCCCAAAGGGGTCTGATCTGTTCTTCTTAATATCAGCTGTACTCAGTTGTTGCCGGCGTATTATTATTATAAGTCGGGAAGCCAATACAAGCAAAGATTCATTGTCCATTATAATAGTTTATAAATCTAATAGTTATTACCTATACTGTGTCTAATATCTATATGCCATAAACAAAAAGAAAAGTCAAAATAACCTCATTGTCACTCATAACACAAGTCACATCTTATCATTCAGGTCATGGCCAATATTTATAGTCGGTACTTAAGTATCGGTCGATGCTTGAGGTCGACTTTGAGTCGTTTTTGTTTTATAAACGGATCTCGAGCACGAACTGGAACTTGAGTACGCAAAAAATGACAGCTCGTGTTCAAGCATCGGATCGACCTGCCTTGAGCACGGGATCCTAACCGAACTTGTTTGTTTATATGTATGAATATTTCCAATACAATATTTTTTTTGTTTTTTGAGATTAGTATTGTTGTTCAACTTGCAGGATTGGTAGCTTATTATTTGATCAAAGTTGATTAAAAGTTAGAATGGAAAGAGGACAAATTCCAGAATTATTATGAATAGTGAATATGTATGCAGGACAGGCACTATCTACTTGCTCCAGTATTACAGCCAGGTATTTATTGATAATTGGCTAAACAAAAAAATAGGTTATTTGATAGATACATGTTTTTAGGCAATTATCAACAAAATAGATTTAATAGTGCACATGTAAGAAATGTTGCCAAAAAGATATTGGAACCTGGAAAATATGGTTTCTTTGTCTTCAATGAGGCCTACAAACCAAATTAAATACATATCTTGCATAATACGTGCTACGGCAGTACTTTGCAATATATGTTTACAGGAAAATAATGATAGTGATGAGGATTTTCTAGAAAATACTGATTTGCCAGTAAATAGAAATGTTAATGATTTGGATGAGGTTTAAATTTTAGGAGACATTTTATTCAACAATGTTATGCATGAGAATGTGAATATAATATTGAATACTTATATTATGTTAAATATATTCTTTTTTATTTTATTGTATTTATTGTATCAAAATGTATTTTTTTATATTCTAATTTAAAATAAATTGGGGTTATTCTATGCTCAGACAACTTAAGCAAGTATATCTTTACTGAGTTCAAGGTGTTTTTCTCCTTTTAATAAATGTTTATTCCTTTCATAAAACCTTTCCTTATCGTTTTCAATATAATATATACCTTAAATACATTAAGTACAAAATAAGAATAGTTATATATAAATGATTGTTTTAAAATCCATAACCATAGATTACCATTAACATTTGTAATAATTCAAACCTTTTTTGGAAAATGTTTTTTTTTGCAATTATAATAGCCACTACCCTATTAGTAGTAGGAGTGTTTTGGTATTATTGTTACATATTGCCATAAGTACATTTAAGATTACTTACCATTTGAAGCACAACAGGTGTCATATTACAAGTATTACTTGAAATTATTATTAAATGTATAGGTAAGATTTCTCAAAATTATCATATATAACACCTCTTTATTTTCTTATTTTGAACTGGAAAAGCAATGGTGGGAGTCAGATACTTCTGACGTTACAGTAATTAAACTTGTATGTCCTCCTAGCAGGTGGGCCTCCCTTTGTCGTGCAATTATACTATGAATATATAGTACTGTTACGAACATGCTTTCGGTACGATATTAGGAGTTAGTTTAGTTGATAAGAGAGTACCGAACTGTAAACTTATAAATATAGTTAAAAACGGTACAGTATTATGTACCGTAAAAACGGTACAGTACATAGATTTACCTCTTCCAAATACTTCTATGCTGTTCCAAGGACAGTCAGTGCTTACATATATGTCAGGAACAGCACCTTTCACAAACCACAGCACTACATCAGGGTTTGGCAAAGGGCCACCACCTGTAGCCAGCATACTATTGTTTCTTTGCATTTTCTATGATAAAAACTTTGATTAAATGCATAAAAGTATTTTACCTCTGTTTCAATTTTATTTACAATTTTCGTAGCTGTTCTGAAGTCCTTAATATATCTACCTTAGGTTGGCAGTTTATAATATGCTTGTAATGTACTCCCAACCCTTCTTTTTTCATTAAGGAAGCACCGAATGTCCTTTTATTCTCTACAGTATTATTTTCTTCTACCAGCTGGATTAAAAAAACCCTTTTGTTGAATACATTGCACATAATGGAAATTTATTCCCTCGAATGCATATTTTTTATAATATAGTACGTACCATTAAATAATTCATTAAAAATTAATTGTTTTTATACACAACATGCCTCTTTTTCAACAAAGCTAAATTTGGCGCTAAAATATTTAAATAAAGTTTAGTCACAATGATAATAATTGACAGAATCTTCTTTTTATTCGATGTCATCAATCAAATTTACTTAAAATCCCTAATTTTCGTGCTTGAGATCAATCTTGTACGAGAATACCCGAAGGATCATTTACAGTACACAACAAAGACTTGACTTTGACGTAAGTTCGACTTGGCGGAGCACGTACTCAAGCACGAGCTTAAGTACCGACTATAGATACGGGCCTCAGTGTAAACATGATTTTTTAGAACATTATAGAAATCAGGAATCATAACCAATCTCATATGATATTGTCATACATTAGAATTATGAATTATAATGATAAAAAGACGTCCGACTAATTTTGTCTTTAAATTATGAGTTATGTTAATTGGATATCGCAAAAAAAGGAAAACTAGAGATACAATCTATAAGATCCTTTCTTCCGTAACAAAAACCTTCAAATACCACATAAATTATTTTTATCAATAATTTTTACCCGACCACATTAATAAATAAGATTTTGTTTAACATAACCCATAATGAAGACTTGTCATCTTCTATGCCTCTAACTGTTGATCCTGATGACTGAAGAAATGACAGGATTTCTAATACTCGTAACTTTAGATAGATATTTTTCAATACCTACCTTAGATTAGATATCACTCCAGAGTTGAATAGGATACTGAATAATTTAGAAAATAATAACAGTAGCAATGATAATTGGTTTAACATCAATATGGCTCACATATCCGCCTTAACAATTAACAACCTTTTTTCAACAAGGACAAAACAAAAAAGATATGCTTAGTAACATTGTCTGTTAGTAACATGTTCTCTAGAACATGTAATGTTCTCTGTTCTTTATGTGATAAGTTATACATTGATCAAACTTCTCAGCTACTCAAGTGTAGAATCACTCTCCATAAAAGTGATTCATGCCTTCATCCAGACCGTTGTGCATTAGCTAAACAGGTCTATTCCACAGGTCACTCCATGGACTATGATAGTACCACTATTCTTCATCATGAGAATAACAAATTCAAATGGTAATTTTTTGAAAGTGCATATATTCCTTAATGATAGTTCTATCAATGTTAAAAGTGATATTAAGAATCTGATTGATATAAATTATCTCTTATTCCGATCAGATACACGTCATATATCGAGTTTACATGACACCAACTTGACTGACAACATATAACAAGAATTAATAATAATAGTTACAAAATCGAGTATAATAATACGATCCAACATTCCTCCATACATTTAAATATTTTTGTTGCTGATTAATTAAATAATTGTAATAATAATAAAAAAAGAAATGTAGTTGTTTAGCATGACATCAATTACTGATGATCCATAAATTTTAAAAACACTTTTAATATCTTTCACCCAACTCTACTTAGTATGGTTGCAACTATGTGTATGGTCAGAATGGTCTTTACTACTTGTTGCCATGAGAATTCGTTCACTATAATATTTTAATATTACAGTCATATAATTTTGATAATTCAATATGTACTATCATTATTGTGTAAATTACTGAATTTGGTCCCTTGAATTAGACTTCATCTGATTACGACCAACCCATATATTCTTAAGTTCAGTGTTGTGTTGGTTTTTTCCTTTCCAACAAAAAAGACGCTTTTTACATACTCTTATTGATATATTTCTTTACTGAAGACCTGAACTATTCAATCCAGCGTACTGGTAATAATACATTTTACATAGAATAATGACCAATTGATATGTTCTATCTTTCAACACTTAAGAGGTATTATACAATATTTAAAACGGCATACAAGCATAACGCATTATGACATACAGTACAGAAAATTGGATAATAAATCATCAAAGACATAGCACTACGAACCAAACACAGATGAATCAAAATAGTGACAGACCGGAAGAAGAAGAAAGCCCGAAAGATCTTTAAACAATTTATGTCGATAGATTGACAATATCGTTATTACACTTTTAACATCTATTTTTTTTTATTTCCACTGCATTTCTCTGAAAATTGATTGAAAATTCTTTTCCACTTACCTATAAGGAGTCTCTCCTGTATGACACCTTGTATGGTTATCCAGATGTTCCTTTCTTGCGAACGTCTTAGAACAGATACCACAAGCATAAGGCTTATCAGTCGAGTGTCTCTTCATATGCCTTTCCAAGGAAGCGTCATTGGCAAAAACGTGAAAGCAAACAGCACAAGTAAACATGCTTCCCCCTAAATGGCACTTGCCGTGACGCGTTAGCTCCTGCGCATTTGTAAAGGCCTTACCGCACACCTGACAGGTAAACGGCTTACGTTCTGTATGGTAACGCCTGTGCACAATTAACTGATACCGAAACTGAAACATTTTGCCGCATAAGTCGCATGAATGGTTAGCTACTACCGTTGAAAGATTTTCGTTGGTGATGTTACTCGTGGACGGCTCTTGTTCATCTTTAGCAGCGATGATGATATTCGAATTAGCGATGTTCAAGTGGTTAGAGTTTTGAGTAAGATTTTGCGTGTTGTTTGACAGATCTGTACCTGAAAAAAAATACATGAAATGTTATTAGACAGACAATGTATACAGTGTACGTAAAAGTTTATGGTCGGTATAATAAAATTTAACAGGATAACTAACACATATATAAAATCATATTTTCAGCGAATAAACAAAGATAACGATGATATTTTCCCTTGGTCTCCCCTCCATATTTCTCATTGACGCCCATTGCCCATTAGTGAGACGATTAGTTCCGATCAGAGATATTTTACATATCTCTGGTTCCGATCCTAATATCCATAAGAAACTAGAGGTGGGCCATTGACATTTTTATCGGAACCGTTTTTCGTAAACTGTAACTAGTTGATTGTTTACCAGTAGTTTTAAATAAGCGAGTACACAAACAAACATATTGGCTATTATCGTTTATGTGTATAAGTATTGAAGTGAAAGAAACTAACGAAGGATATATTTATTATAACTTGAAAAATAAATTAAACAATACATATAGTACTTACATTTACATTACACATTATTAAATCGCGAATCGTCTAAATTGACATTTAAAAATATAAGTTTTTCCACTTTTCTTGTTAACCGTGTTCTTCTTTTATTTAAAATTAAACCAGATTTTGAACATGTGTTCACACGGAACAGATTTTGTTACAATACTACAATATTTTATGAATATAGTGGTTAAGTTAGGATATACATGGCGATGGTTTTTCCACCACTGTAATGTACAGTTCCAATCTCCGTTCGAAATTTTTTGTGGGTAATATATCATCAGACAAATACATGTCGACTTCTTTTATATCTCTCGATACAGGTGTATGTTTAGATGAGTCATGTCCAATTAATTCATCAAAAATACACCATGGACTTAAATCATCTTTATCAGTTTCTTTTTCTTGTACTGGTTGATTTTCAAGATTTACTAAACTTATGCAAAGACACGTTTCATCCGTTTTCCATAGTTGAAGAACGAGCTTTTAAAAAGTTTGCAGGGTGGATTCCTGGATATAAACCGCCAACAAGAAAAACTTTGTCAGCAAATTATTAGATCACAAGTTGTTAAAGAAGTAAAACATATCTATATTACTACTGACCTCTGGACATCTGGAGTAACTGAGAGTTACATCGCATTAACAGGACAATATTTAACCGAAAATTTAGAATTTAAAACGGTTTTATTAGGCTGTTGCCATTTTTCTGGAAACCATAATTCAGAAAACATCGCTTCTGAAATTAGTGAAATTATTAATCAGTGGGGTCTAAAACGAAAAGTAAACTTTGCAGTACCTGATAATGCCTCAAATATGGTCAAAGAGCTATTAAAGATGTTTTGGAATGAAAACATTTAAATTGTTTTGCTCATACGTTAAATTTATTGGTGGAGGACGCACTTAAATGCTGTCGTGTACAAATAGATAAAATAAAAAGTCTTTTTTTCGACAATTCGACAAAAAACACATTTCAAAAAAAGTACCTTATCTTCAGAAAGGCTTTTAAAGTATCAATTAGAACATAACAAAGTTCCCAAACAGCCAATCAAAGACGTGGAAACTAGGTAGTACTTCACCTATTACATGTTAAAAATAATGACCGAGTTAGAAGAGGCAATCCGTTCCATATTGGTATTAGTTAATACAGACTTAGACTTAGACCAAATCTAAATAATGAAGACTGGATTATTTGTTCTCAACTTTCCCAAATTTTACGGCTTTTTAAAGAAATAACAAGTACAATGAGTGAATACTTGAAGGGTAGTTCAGTGATTGTTATGGTTACGCTGCCTGCAAGAATCTTGCAATAAAATTTTAGCAAACGGTAAACAATATATCCTTCATTAGTTTCTTTCAGTTCAATAAATATTCACATAAACGATAATAGCCATTAGGTTTGTTTATGTAGGTACTCTCTTACTTGAAACTACTGTTAAACAATCATAGTAACTTGTTTACGAAAATCGGTTTACGATAAAAACGTCAACGACACACCTCTACTCGTTACCTCTGTCCACGCGAGACGAGACGTTGAAAAATAATTTTGTATGAAGTTTTTTTATTGTGACATCATATGCAGTTTATTATTTTTATTGGAAATAAGGCACAATGTGACTTTAAAATATGTTTAGATTTTTAATTCGGAAATTGTACTTAAAATACGAAACATTAATAAATTTTATTTATATAAAACGATTTCCGAAGTGAAAATCAAAATGTTATATTACACTTATTGTAAAGTAAAATTGTGGCATATTCCCAATAAAAAACAGTAAGCTGCAATTTAAATCCATTTCGCCCAAATTTGATTACCTTAGAACATTGTTCAAATGCTAAAAAGACAACAGGTCAAATAAAACCAATGAATTTGGCAACGTTGAACTTCCCCTTTTTTATTATATTCACGCATGCATGTTCGGCGATATAAAGGGCGGACCTAATATACCTATCTCTTTTTAAACAGGTGTTTCTCACTCCATCTCACGTAAGGTCCATACCGACCATAAACTTTTACCTATACTGTATATGCTTTCTGTGGTTTTCCAGGTTTGACTCCGCGTTGAATAATTATCGTTTTGAAAAAACCATTGTTTTGACGACGATTCGGCAAGGTCACACTCGCCATTGTCAGTAAGTAAACTGTTCCAGCGCTAGCAATGTAGTAGAAATGATACTGGAACCTGTCCGAAAGGAACTCGCAATCATGGCATACGATATCATTATTTTATATTTACTATAAAAATAGGTCAACTGTTGATCGAATAAAGAAAACACAAAGAGGTATGTATAGAAAGGAAAATGCCAAATACAAAACTAGAAGATTAAAATACAATTGGGTGGACTATCGAGAACACTTAAAGAGATATCGGAAGAGGAATAGCAAATCCAAAATGGCAATTTTCAAGATCCAACACCAAATATAAAAATGAAAGGAGCAGCAATCTATTCATAGATTGGAGGCTTTGAAAGAACAGGAGCGCAAAAGACCTCCTCAAACAATTCGCAGTCCCGAGACTGAAATAGAGAAGAAAAAATTAGGGGAGTCTTATGTCCACAATTGGACGAGTTTTGGGCATGTCGAAAATTATTGCAAGCAATTAGAGACAAATCTGACAGTTGCCAGGATTGTATTAGCCTTTCATATATTGTGGAATTACAGTGATATTTTAATTCCATTTGGATTAAAAGACAAAACTTTTGTTGCAGATGTTCTTCTTCTTTTTGTGCCACTCTATCGGAGATTGGAAATCATCAAGGCTATTCTGACCTTGTTTACGGCTGACCTAAAGAGTTCATTAGTGGTGCAGCCAAACCACTCTCTCAAATTCCGCAACCATGACATTCTTCTACGGCCTGGATTCCGTTTTCCTTCTATTTTTCCCTGCATTATATTTTGAAGTGATGCGTATTTATGTCCTCTCATCAGGTGACCAAAATATTCGAGTTTTCTTCGCTTTAGCGTTAACAAAATCTCTGGGTCTTTTCCTATTCTTCGTATTACTTCACAGTTTGTTATTCTTTCAACCCAACTAATCTTCAGCATTCGACGGTAGCACCACATCTCGAAACTTTCAATATTTTTCATGTTGTTCTGTTTGAGAGTCCAGGCCTCTACACCGTATAATAGCGTGTTAAATACATAGCCTCTCAGCATTCTTAATCGTAGAGGGATGCTTATATTTCTGTTGCAGAAGAATTTTCTCATCTTTATGAAGGTGGCCCTGGCAATTTCGATACGTCTTTTTATTTCACTGTTTTGGTCTCCAGTTTCGTTTATTAAAGTCCCCAAGTATTTGTAACTTGATACTTTTTCAACTTGAGTGCCGTTTATACTAATATACGCTGGTTGTATCATGTTTTTACTGAAGACCATATACTTGGTTTTTTTAATATTGATATTTATACCATAATTGTTGCAAGCAATATTTATGTCTGTAAGTAATCTTTGTAATTCTTCTACTGTTCTTGCAACTAGTACAGTGTCGTCCGCGTATCGAATATTATTTACAATCTCTCCATTAATTACGATTCCTCCGTTTGCTTGTAAAAGGGCTTCCTGACAGATGCTTTCACTATATACATTAAATAGCAGAGGTGACAAAATGCAACCCTGTCGTACTCCTCTACGTATTTCTATTGCTTGTGATGTTTCAGTTTCTATTTTGATGTTAGCTTTCTGATTCCAATATAGATTGAGAATTATTCGCAGATCTTTATTATCTATGTCCTTCCTTTCAAGAATCTCTCTAAGCTTATCATGGCGTACTCTGTCAAACGCTTTTTCAAAATCGATAAAACACGTATGTACCTCCTGATTAACGTCTAGGCATCTTTGTGTGAGAACATTCAAACCGAAGAGAGCTTCTCGAGCACCAAGCCCTTTTCTGAACCCCATCTGTGTATTACTAATATCTGACTCCAACTTTTGATAAACTCGGTTGTGGATGATTTTTAGAAATATCTTTAGTAGGTGGCTCATTAAAGATATTGTTCGATGTTCTGAACATTCTTTAGCATTAGATTTCTTTGGCAGTGTAACGAATGTAGACAACAGCCACTCTTGAGGTATAATGCCAGTATTGTATATTGTATTAAATAAGTGCAATATTATACCTATTGATTCATCATTCAAGAGCTTTAGCAATTCGGTAGGAACCTCATCCGGTCCATTTGCCTTCCCAGTTTTGGAATTTTTAAGTGCCATTTCTACTTCACATTTTAGAATTTCAGGTCCCGTTTCGCCATATATCAGAACAATGTTATTTCTGTTGTCCTCAAATAATTCTCTTATGTATTCACTCCATCTATTAATTTTCTCTGTTAAATCTATAATAATCTTTCCATCTTTGTTCTTAAGCAAACTTATTTGACGTCTTCTTTGGGTTCCTGTAATTTCTCTTACTTTTTTATGTATATTGAACGTGTCATACTTTCTTTCATAGTTTTCCATTTCTACACATTGTTCTGTAATCCATGATTCTTTGGCATTTCTTATTCTTTGCTTTATGTTCTTATCAACCTCTTTGTATTTTTCTGCATTATTCTTCATTTTACGTCTTTCATCCATTAGTTCTAGAATGTCTGGTGTCATCCACACCTTATGTTTCTTTGCAGATTTGGTTAGGTGTTTCTTTCCGTAGTTCTTATTATAGTATTTATATACTTAAGTTTTTCATCTATGTTGTCTGTTCTGCGGATTTGGCTTTCTGCTACACTGAGGCTGGTGTTTATTTCTTCTCGCACTGTTTGTCGTAGATGTTCATTTTTAAGCTGGCTTAAGTCTAATGCTGGAATGATGGCTTTTCTTATTTTCTTTGGTCTAGCTTCTATCACAGATACTACTGGATTATGATCCGAACCGATATCAGCTCCAGGGAAAGTTTTAGTAGATTTTACGGCATTACGGTATCTTTTTGTCACCAATATGTAATCTATTTGGTTTCTGACCACTTTTTCTTGTGTATGTTGAGGTGACGTCCACGTATATAGTCGCCTTGGGGGTAGTTTAAAGAATGTATTAGTTATTATTAAATCTTCGCTTTGACAAAACTGAACTAAACGATCACCCCTTTCATTTCTATTACCTAAGCCATATTCACCGACATTTTCTCCAACTTTACCCTGACCTACCTTGGCGTTCAGATCGCCCATTACTATGTTAATGTGTTGTCTCTTTGTTGTTCTCATCACCTCTTCTAAGATATTATAGAATTGTTCTATTTCCTCTTCGTCTTTGTTTGCTGTAGGAGCGTACACTTGTATGATGTTTATCATGTTCTTCTTATCTTTTAATTGTATTAACATCACGCTCTCTGAGAATGGAGTAAAGTTTACTACAGCATCTTTCCATTTTTTGAGATGATGACTCCTACTCCGTATCGATGGGTTTTGGTGTCACTTCCGGCATAATAAAACATACCATGATTATTTGTGGGACATTTGCCGTTTCCTGGCCATTGTTTATCGCTCATGCCTAATATGTCTATACACAAACGATCCATTTCCAACACGACGTTATCTAATTTTCCCGAAGAGAATAAGTTCCTTACATTCCATGTAGCAATTTTTATGGTTGTCTTTTTCTTTTTACAAGGGTTTCGCTGGTTTACGACCAAGAAAGCCTTGTACTTATCTATTTCTCTTTCTCTGCCGGATCTTGGTATCCGATGTCCATGATCAGTACTTTTCCTTTGCATGTCTACCATGATGATTACTACTAGGGGTACTCTATGAGTCTTTAATGCAGTGGTTCCCCGTTGCCTTCTGCATCCTTATGCCGTTGACCATTTTCTGCAGATGTTGCAGAGACCCTATTCCTTCGCATTTTCTCTTCCAAGGTTTAAAGTCTGTTCTAAAAATATTTTAAAAAGCATTGGCGATGTGGAGCAGTCCTGTAGCAACCCCTTGTTGTCTTAAAGTTGTTGGAACATTATGTTCCCATCTTTACTCTTACTGTACCACCTCTATACATATTTTTCACTGCTGTTATCAACTGCTATATCTAGATCTTCCATAGTGTTCCAGAACTTGGCTCTTGGTACTGAGTCATATGCTTTCTTTAAATCAATAAATACACAGTGGATTGCCCTATTTTTGCCACTTTCTTTGCAATCGTGTATTGAGTAAATGTGTATTAAATTTAAAATGTTACACTACACTATTCGTTATTATCGAGGTGATTCTTACTTTATACGAATTTCTACATATAAAATGTTATTATAAATTTTGTAAAAGCCTAATGCAAGTACTTACCTTGAGTGCCTTGTAACTTTCCAAATATCTCGTGATACGCCAACAACTGATTAAGATCATCTACATTCACTTTATACATATTGTTAACGATATCAAGTCCCAATGTCTTTACCAGTTCTTGTTCTTGCATATTAGTCTGTATCTTCACTATACTTCCATCGGCCGTTCTCACATCCATTAAGTTGCTTTTCAGTTCTTGCAAACCGAATTGAGAACTTGATACTAATTTACAATTGGGGAAGGCTTTTTCATCTTTGACTATTTGTATAGTTTCGGTAAGAGAATCTTGATGATCATTATTCGATTGGTTTTGGTTGTTATCTACAGAATTCTCCAGTCGTACCTAAAACAAATTTATTTTTGTATATTGATATCTTAATTTTGTATATTGTATAGAAGTCTCTTAATGCACGTTGAGAAAAAATTAAAAGAAAAGCATGAGTATATAACAATTTTTGGATGAATTAGCAGTACTTCTTAGCTTCTGTATGTATCAGCTAAATCAAAATTATAACACATTACATACGGAGCATTACAAGCAAGTACCAAGGTACATATTATGTTATTTTACTGATAATCCATCATTAAATTGATAAGTTTCAAATAATAATGTCTTAATTAATTTCTATTAGAATTTGATATATTATTCTCTAGCATTTACATAAATGACAATACGTCGACTTAATCAGAAAAACCCGTAAGTCCACTTTTTGGCTAATTGGACATTTTGGTGCCATCCTGTAGAAAAAAAAATAATGCACACTCTGGTAAAATCCCGTAAATCCGCAAAAATTCTTTGAACAGTTACTGTAATAATATCTTTCCCCGTAAGTCCATGCCTATTAAAAACCAAAACGTAAAACCCGTATCTCCACCAATGGTTACGACGAGGTTATGTAAACAAAGCAGCGTGCTGCGAGGTCCACTCGTTTTATCGATTGTTGTATTATAGTTTAAGTGTTGGAAGAGCCACAATATGGAAGGCAAGTATAGAAACAATTTACCTTTCTGTTTGAAAAGTTTATTTTATAGCAATTCCCTATTTTAAGTTGATATTGGACTTACTGGTTTTTCTTTGCGGAACAAATAATAAATAATAATATTAGAGGGAGTTACGTGTTTTTCGTACTAATGATCTCAGTGGCTAAAGAACATTATTATTATTTACACCCTCACACACACATTCACTGTTTTAATGTTATTGAAATTTAATTAATTATACCAGTGATTCTCAACCTTTTTTTAGTCATGGCACACTTTCAATCATTTCAATATTTGGCGGCACAAAACGAAGTTTAAAAGCTGTTTAGTTAACTATAATAACAGTGTCCAAAATGACATTATGGCTATTTTTGAACATTTCTAAAATTTGACGGCACATTTTAATAACTTCGCGGCACAAAAAAGTGCCATTATTAATATTATTTTTTTATTTGGTCACAGAAAGAAAAATGGAAAGCGGTTTGTGCTTCTTCAACAGCAGAAGTCAGAAAATTAGGTCACTTTTAAGTTCTCGTACTCAGGATAAGGTGGAGTCAACAGGCACTGATAACAAATTACTTCTCTTAGATATTCCTGAAGTTACCCACGGAATATATGAATCAATTTTAAAAGAAGACGAAAGTACCGAGAATATTAAATTAAGCTGCAGTACGTCAAGCGATAACGCTATTTCTCAAAATGAAACGGAAGTCAGTATTTCCATAAATGGCAGAAATCCTAATCAATCTGAGGCGTCCAACGTAGAAAATTATGAAGATACTTGTTCACTTGCTAATTTGGAAGATAATCCCTTGTTTTATGTCGAAATAGACGATCATAATATCATTAGTACGGTAGGCCACACTATGGAGCTAGACGAAGAGTTATTGGCAGCAGCAACCAGTCAAATTGATAGTTTTAAGATGATTAATGAAAACGAAGATGATATACCGGTATTAGAAAGCAGTAATAGAGTAAATGAAATGCCTGCGATTGATACTGATACTGAAATAACTAATTTAGTAAAACCCGATGAAAATCGTCATGAGGAAAATACGTTAACTTCAATGGAGAACAAGACTGACAAAACATCTAGAGAAGTTCTTAATACTCCAATGTTACGTAACCCAAATCAAAATAGCGTAGGTGATCCAGATTTTACTCCTGAATTAAATGCTGCTAATACAAGTAGTGACAACAACTCAAATAAAGCTGTTGAAAGAAAACGAAAGAAAAGGCAGTTTGTTAATACCGACGACTGGTCTGAAAATAAAAGAAAACAAAGACGAGAAAGGGGAAAAGAGTATATCGGGCGTAAACTGATTGAAGGAAAGTGGAAATATGATATAAAGAGAGAAGCCAAAAAAATGAAAGAACCATGTAACTGTAAAGCATCTCTAAAGGGTAAATCACTAAAATGCAGAATGTTTTCAGAAGAAGAAAGAAAACAAATATTTAATGCCTTTTGGTCAGATATGGGATGGAAGGAAAGAAAAATGTATGTGTCACTTTTGATTGATTCTAAAGCACCTCAAAGAAACAGAAATAGAACTACAGAGTGTAAATCAAGAAGAAATGAGACATTGGTTTATTATCTAAAAATTAATGAAGAAAGACAAAGAGTATGTAAACAAATGTTTTTAAACACTCATTGTGTGAAAGAAAATATGATTTTAGACTGGTTAAAGAATTCGAAGGTAAAAGTAAAAAATGTTGAAAAGGCTGTGATTAAAACAAATCGGTACAAAAATATGAAACAGGAACTAAAACAGTTTTTCAATAAAGTGCCAAAGGTTGAATCTCATTATTGTCGGGCATCATCGTCCAAATTATACCTAGAGCCTAACTGGCATTCAAAATTCTCACTGTATAGCTTCTACAAGGATTGGTGTAACCAGCATAATCAGTCATTTCTGTCAATTGCCTCATTTACACACGTTTTTGAAGAAATGAATCTTTCTCTTTTTCGAACGAAAAAGGACGAATGCGACAAATGCGTGGCCCATAAAACAGGAAATTTAACCGATGATGAATTTAATTTGCACCAGACAAAAAAGGAAGAAGCAAGAACTGAAAAATCCACAGACAAAGAATCTGACAATAAGGTATACTGCATGGATTTACAATCTGTTTTGTTATCACCCAAGTCAAACGTCTCATCGCTGTATTTTAAAACCAAACTTATTGTACACAATTTTACGTTTTTTGATTTAAAAACTAGTAATGGATATTGCTATATCTGGCACGAATCTGCAGGTGGTGTTACTGCAAGTGACTATGCTTCTATCATTTGTCAGTTTATAGTTGATCATGTAAAAGTTGATATGAAAACTGATCAAAAGCTTATAATTTACAGCGATGGTTGCACGTCGCAAAACAGAAATTCTATATTAGCTAATGCTCTACTTAATCTCTCTATAACTTTAAACATAAATATTGAGCAAAAGTTTTTAGAGAAAGGCCATACCCAAATGGAGGCAGACTCGATACACTCCACTATAGAAAGACAGATTCGGACGACCAACATAAATGTACCAGCCGATTATGTTAGAATTTGTATGAAGGCGCGACAAAAACAAAAACCCTACAAAGTCTACTATTTAGAATACAGTTTCTTCAAAGATTTTCGTAAAATTCAATTTATGACTTCCTTGCGACCGGGTAAAAAAATTGGTGACCCTCTGGTAACAGAGATTCGTGCATTACGATACACCCCTGATGGCTCTGTTTTTTATAAACTTAGACACCCAGACACTTTTGTTGAACTTAATTTCAGTCGTGTGTCCAAAAAGAAACGTATTGAGACAGCTTGTCTACTAAACAATCTCCCCAATTTGTATGATTCACCAAGACCAATAAAAAGAGAAAAATATCTTCACTTGCAATCCCTTAAAAAGAGTCTTGAAAGTGATTATCACTGTTTTTATGACAATTTGCCCTTCAACTAAAATGGTTTATTTTTACGTACCTGCTGTATTTTCTACATTTTGTACTGTCTGCAAATAGTTTAAAATAAACAGAAAGTAAATTTATTTTGTTTTTTTTTTGAACTTGTATCAAGCAATAGTAAAACACGTATGTTCAAGTTTTTTAAGAAAAAATGTTGGAAAAACACGTAAGTCCCTTAAAACTAAAGAAAACTTGTTTTGTGCTAAATAATTTTTATAAGTTGTGAAAGAGAGTTTAAAAAACAGTTGTACACATGTCTGGGCATAATTGAATAAATATTTAATTTTTTATAGCGTTTTTTAGCGCTCCTATACAATTTTACTTACGGGACTTACGGCCTTTTCAGATTAAGGCGACGAATACCATTTGCAGATGAGGGTCAATGGTTGATAACGAGTCTCGGGGTCTGTCTGAAGAGGTTGTCAAAGTCTTCACAGACCAAAACTCCGAGATTGCTCACTGGTGTCCCCGAAGTCAATCTTTTGCATCGCATTACGGAATGTAACCTATGTAAATGTATGTAATGGACGTATGTTTTGTACCCGATAGGAGAGGCACAAAATTAGTTTTTGGTACGTGGAACAAGTTGGTTAGGTAAATAAACCCTGATAGAATCTTAAAAAATTACTGATAGAAAAACATGATAGAATCATTCCGGTCTTCCTGTTAGGTAACTAGATGTAGGGTTAGGTCCCCTGCTACATAAAAAACTACTGCGAAATATCTTTGGAAAGGACATAATCGAATAGTAAAAAACAAAAGATAGGGAGAAATATGAATGTTTTACTTGGGCCACAAGGATGCAAAGTAAAATTGTAAAAAGCAATTTTCAAAAAGAAAACCCTAAATATTGAAATAATGATACAGTAACAAACAGTGAAGGAAAGAGTAGCAGCAGTAATTATATCCGAAACTCACTATTCCTGTGAAATATGCTATATCTGACGATGAACCACACTAGACAGCAAGTTTTTCAGAAATCCTTAATGACGAAATAACAATAATTGGTCAAACACGAGAGATATTTATATTGGAAGATTTCAACATAACTGGCAAAGAAAACTAGTAATATTATAGGACCATATGGAGTAGATATTAGAAACTACAATGGAGAAAGGCTTATAGAACGTAGAATTTATAACTAAAACACAGGATGTGATATACAGGGGATCAAGTGACAGAACTGATTATTACTTATTTGTTAAAAGGGAATATATTTTTCCTTATTATTGAGGAAAAGAAACTAAGTAAGAATATATGGTGGAGTCATGAAATAAAATAAATAGTCCAAAGACCAAGTTTTTAAATACGAAACAACGGATATATCAAGATTATTTAGAAACAACTAGAGACGTGACGCACAAGATAATACAAGCAAAGAGATATAGCTGTGATAAAAGATGCAAATAAACTGTTGCATACATAGGGGTTCCAAAATGTTCCGGAATTCTGGAAACGTATCTAACAAATAAGAACACCGAATAGAGGAAAAATGAATGTACAATCTATCACAATGCAACATTGGATCGAACACTAGAGCTTCTAAGCGCAAACACCAAAATTTACTAGGAAGATGCAAAAGAAACAGCTGTATTTAAAGATGGAAAAGTAAGATGAAGAAACAATCACAATTAAAAAAAATAAAAATCCAGATCCAAAAGGAATTAACGTAGAATTGCTATAATATCAGACTGGAAAATTATACCAAAACCTCAGTGTGGTATGTGAATCTATATCTACCTTCTAAACAACTGAAATTAGGTTATATATCTTCATTGCACAAAAAGGGAAGTATGACATACCAAAACCTCAGTGCGGTATGTGCATCTATATCTACCTTCTAAACAATTGAAATTAGGTTATATATCTTCATTGCACAAAAAGGGAAGTATGACAAGTCATTTCTCCATTGCAAAAGCTATAGAACCATGACGATAACCAGTAAAATCACTAGTGACATACGGAAGAATTTTAAGGTATCTAATTTAAGAAAAATGTAACATCTTAAAAGAAGAACATGGTGGTTTAGAGCAGGTGCTTCGGTATAATAAACGGAAAACATATCTATTCATTGATCTTTAGAAAGATTTGTTATTATAATATACCTCAGAATAAAATGTGGAAGTACTGCAAGGGACAAGTATAAATCAAAGATTAATTAAAGCTATTCAAACTCTCTATACTCAGTCAAAATCTTGTATAAAAATTGAAAACAAAGACAAATTTACATAACCATTCTATAGCCAACAAGGTCTCCTGAATTAAGTCCAATTAAAATGATATGGGACTCTTGACAATTGAAGCAAGAAGTGCAGCATCTCAAATAAAACCGAGTTCAATATCGCCCCCTTTTTTTTAAGAAAACTAATTTGTTACTGAAACCTATACGTGTGTAATTGTGAACATTATTTTTCCTTATTTATTACTAATTATTTATCAACATTGCTAAATTACTCTTGACAATTGAAGTAGGAAGTGTAGCATATCAAATAAAACCAAGTTCAATATCATCCCTTTTTTTTAAGCAAACCAACTTGTTACTGAAACCTATACGTGTGTAATTGTGAACATTATTTTTCTTTATTTCTTACTAATTGTTTATCAACATTACTAAATTTTCAAACATATCTTCTTGAACTACTATTTGTATTACTATATTATAATTAAAACGCTTATAGACTAAAAATGAAGTGGTAAAACCTTTGGACCAAACACATAATAATGCCACCAAAATACTTCTTAAAATAGAATAGAAACCAAATAAAATATTTACCGCATTTTCTAAAACTTGCTGCACCTGTAAATGCTGTAGCTGTTGAACAGTCAAGGGTTGCTGCCCTAAGTGGTTTTCTGATAACTGAAGCTGAGCTGCTTGTAATTGAGCAGATAAGAGGTCTTTCTGATCTTTAGTGTCTTCTATTACCGAAACTAAGTTATCCTGAACCTGTACTTGAACCAAATTTTGAGCATTTTGTTGGTGTTGCTGTTGTTGTTGCTGCTGCTGCTGTTGTTGCTGCTGCTGTTGTTGTTGTTGTTGGTGATGTTGCTGTTGTGATTGTTGGCTTTGGTGTTGTGAATGAGAAATCTGAAAAATAAAAGAATACAAATATAAGTATATTAGAAAAATAAACTAATGGAAAATGTGTACACCATACATTATTAACACATATTAATTGCAGCAATCTCCGTGTGGATATTGATGAGAAGCGGCTCCAGATGGAAAATAAAATACCAACCGTGAACCAAAATGGGCTAACATATGATAACCCTGACTGATGAGTTTCTAGCCCTCCAGTATGAGCGAGTTAAGCAGGAGGCTAACACTCTTATTCCGTAAAAAATATTGATACGAAATCCAAAGCTAAATATACCGGACGGAACTTACGGAAACGACCCAAGCTACGAAACAAAGAAAATGAGCTAAAAATTTTCACTTGGAATGTACAAACATTGTATCAAAACAGTGTTTGTGAATAGTTTGTGAAAAATTGACCAAATACAGGGAGCGTTCATGAGCAAGGGATGTGGTGTATAAGGATGTGGTGTATAAGAAGTAAAAATTAAGTGGCCATGATGTAGATCTCAGCCGGGCTAAGATGAACAGGTCATATGGTCAAAATTCCACAAATGCAGACAATTAAGAAACTACCAAAAAACCACAGGTGGTAGAAGACTTGCGAAAGTCTCCTGCCTTGGGGAAAGAAAAAGATTTGAGAAAGCTGGGAAAAAGAAGATGGCGATCAGTAGCTCAGGGTTGAGCTGCTTAGTGGCAGATTGTTGGTATTTATTTTGTACTAATAGTAGTATGTATATTCATTTTGTATTAATTGGATTCAAGTGGAATTATCGTCTATATATTAAGTGCTGAATAAAATATTCAAATAAAGTATGACATCAGTAATAATTATTATTATTCATATAAATACTCACCCTTATATCTCTGGATAATTGGTTAGCAGTTTGTGATGACAAGTTTTCACTGGTATGATGACTAGATACATTGTGAGCATTCTCAAGATGAACTGAACTTGCAGATAATCCGAGGTTACCCTGATGTGAGGTGGCAATGCTAACTGGAATCTGAGTATGTTGTTGTATGAGTAACGGGTCTGCTTGAAGAAAACTGTGTTGGCTGAGTACAGCATCCTAAAATAATACAATTGTCGATTATTAAACGATTAGTGTATATAAATATCTTCTTTTAGTTTACTTCCATGGTTGGAGGTTAGTGATTGTGGATTGGTGTTTTTCATCTTAGAAGCAATAATCTCGTTTCCATATATTAAATATATAACAGCAAAAAAATCGTAATTTAAGAAGGCCATGTAATCGCTTATTTATATGGATCTCATTTATGGCTTTGGCATTGTGAATGTTAAGTTTGGTTTAGCCTATATTCTGTAAAAAACAAAACAACAAAACATTGGTTCGCTTGTTGCAGATAAGAGTTAGAGTGTGTTTAGACTTATATAAAAAAATTTAAGTAATTTTTGTATTATAAAAAGGTTTCATATAACGTGTATATATATATATATATATATATATATATATATATATATATATATATATATATTATATAAAATAACTTTAAAAGGAAAAGACTCTAATTTTAATTTTAATTAATTTTAATCTAAAGACTCTTGTTTTAGGAAGCAACTCTAATATGGCTTCGAATGGACGCAAATAGCGACATCTGATATTAAATCCGTAAACTAATTTTTGAAACCAAATTTAGATTTTTGCTTTAATTTGTGCCTTCTAAGAATAGCAAGGCAAAACAGACATTGATAAAGATGATATTAGAGACATGGGGATTCTAAAATTTCCATTCCACAACATATCTCCTCAACTAAGCAAAAATCAAAAAAACAAAAAAAAGGAAAAGACAGTTATTTGATTTCACGTATAGTGCGTCTGTGTATCCGCTTATAAGTATTTCGCCCTAATAGGGCTTTTCACAACGGCAATTCACAATCGCTCTGAACGTGAAAACAAATCTCTTCTGTTTTAGGAATTAACTCTAACATGGCTTCGAATTGACGCAAATAGCGACATCTGATATTAAATCCATAAAGTAATTTTCGAAAACAATTTTTTAAAAAATAACTTTAATTGTGTATAACCAAAAAAATTGAAAAATTTTTATATCAGATATAAAGATGAGAAAACCAACTAAGCATTTTTTTTACGTCCACCACAACATAAACAAAAACTCAAAAACTTCCTTATTTTTGAATTTACAGCGTTCTAACATTTTAAAATTACAAATTCATAAAACGAGTTCTCTTGCTGGTAAATATTTAATAAAATGGAAACACTTATAAATTTAATCTTTGAGCTGTTTAAAACAAAGAAAAAAAAAACATAAAGATTCTAAACTAGTACAAAGTTTTCTGGGAATTTTGTGTATTCTATTTAAAATTTAGGTAATGGCCAATCATAATATGGAAGCAAAGTAATATATGATAATTCATGACAATGTTTAATAAATACATTATTTACAATTGTGAGATTATTCAATATTTCATTATGGAGTATCTAGGATTTCGGTGCGAAGTCTTTAATTAAAAGTAAATTTTAAGACACTGCGAGTTTGCTACTGAGAAGTAAGTTTTGTACATTATATCACTCTAATTGTTTATGTGTTCACACTTCGTATCCACATCCAAATCCAAAAGGTACAAAGACATATGCTGGTGCAAAAGAGGCTGGAGTGTCAACTCTTGAATTTTTCAACCCATCTGTGAACAGTCGATGATCTAGTGCTTTATTACAAAAACCGTGACGAAGTCGATAAACACATCGGTGTTTAGTTAGGCCAATATTAAAATTACATAAAATGATAGCACGAAAATTTTCTCGAGAGATTTCTATTTGTTTACGAAATTGATTGTTTTAAAAGAATTGTTGCTGATAAACCACGCAGCGGATTTTTAATCTTTTCATGTTATTTTACCATAAAAAATGTCAAAATTTACGAAATTCATATTTACAAAGTCGAGTAACTATCGCTAGATGGCTCTGTGCAAAACTTTTAGTGTACAGTGAAGCGTATGTAGTGTGAAATTTTTCGATTTTAAATCTGATTATTTTCAGAGATGAGTCTAATGAGCAGTATATGTTAAACATATAAACACATTTCTTTAACGCAAAATTTTTGGGGCCGGGGGATGCGATCTTCTTCTAATCGGCGTAAAGCTGAGCGGGAAAAGAACAAATCTCAGGGGACAAGTTTTGCACGGAGAGTCTTAGGACTTTGCACCTCCTTAAACTATCCCAAGACCGCTGGGTACCCCCAACAATGATTGGGGGTGTGTAATCAATCTTTGATTGCACCCTTCACGTGGTGGCCCTGTTGAAACTAAACTCAGCGGATCTAGACTAGATAGTCGATAAACAATCCCCACGCCAAGCCGTGAGACACCGTGGTGAAGGCTGTAAGGCACTGGGGTGACAGTGTCGCAAACGGTTCCTTTGGGGCAACAGGTCGCACCCCATAGTATTTAGACCTTACCCTCGCAAGCGGGGCTCTGCGAGGGGTTGACTGTCTTTCCCTAGCTACTCGTGGGATCAATATGGAATCTCTAAAAAAAAAAACAAAAATAATAAAGATAAAACTCAGGGCGAAAGGGTTTCCGAGGCCGAAGAGCCAGGGAACTCCAGAGCCAAAATCACAGTTCCTAAAGCTGGAGGGCAGGGAGCTTCTGGAGAAAATCCGAACGCCGAAAGGCCCGGAAGTTCTAAAGAAATCTCCCAAGCTGATAGGCAAGGAAACAAAAAGGCTGTCAGAGTAATAGCGTTGGAAGACGTTAATCTCATGACAGATGAAGAAATTAGGGCTGCAAGGCTATCTGGCGTCTCTAAAGCCAAAATCAGTAAGCTGGTGAAACAAGGCCAAGATTACATTCAAGCCAAAAGGGCTATAATCAAGGCCAATTTCATCAAGGCAGCTGAAAGGGCAAAAGAGATGCCGTCAAAGCCATTAGAGGCCATGACAAATATACAAACCCAGAAGATCGATGGCTCAAAAAGGCTAAGGTCAGACGGAAGCACACCACCCGAAAGCCAACGCAAAGGGAAAAGGCCAAGAACCGAAGGTGTGACTTTCAGCGAAGCTGCCGCTTCTGTTAAGGTTGCAGTGGTATTAACAGGATTCCCGGAAGCCAAGATGGATGCAGACAAGCTTAAGGCAGTCGAAATAGCCATCTTGGGTGCGTATGACAAAATTCCGGAAGCAGGACCACAGGTTCGCTTCCTGAAGAGTACATACAGGCCGGGTTTCCTGGAACTCAACTGTGCAGACGACATAAGTGCTCGGTGGCTAAAGGAGGTGATTCCAACCCTGAGGCCTTGGGAGAATGCATCTCTCAGGGCTGTGGAGGGGGAAGACATACCCAAGCCGCACTCATGCACTGTCTTCGTACAGGACGAGCATGGGGAACGTCTTGAGTCCAAAAGGATCCTTAACAGATTAAGGATAAGTAACCATGGGCTCAGGACAAATCTATGGACAGTCTGGGGTAGTAAACCTTCAGACAAAGGGGTGTTATGGACCTTCTCAATGGATTCTGAATCTCGAGAAGAACTCCAGAAATTAAAAATGTCACCCTTTTTCGGAGTAGGACGGTTAACGTTCCGACCCAAAGTAGGGAAGACAAAAACACGGAATAAAAAGCCAGTAGCAACTCGTTCCAATGAAACAGGGGAAACCTCCCTACATATGGAGGTTCAGGAAGAGGAACAACCTTCTTCGGGTGAAGCTGACATACTCATAAGGACTAGCGTCCAAGGGTGTGTCGGACCCATGGAAGAAGGAATGTCCACAGATCCAGAACCAGCCATCTTTTCGCAATGAAGAGAGAAATAAGACTCCTGCAGGCCAATCTTCAACATGCAAAAGCCGCATCGGCAACGCTTGTTAGAAGGGTAGAACAAGAAGGCATTGATGTGGCCCTCCTACAGGAGCCTTGGAGGATAGGTGAGAAGATTGCTGGCCTATCAACCAAACAAGGTAAGGTTTTATACACACCCAAAGCTATAAGGCCAAGGTCGTGTATAATTCACAGTAATAGAGTAGATTGTACACTAATCCCGGTGCTCTGCACCGATGATATTGTTACAGCTGTTCTAACTATAACCACGGAAGTAGGAGAGAAGAAACTGGTGGTGTGTTCAGCCTACTTTCCAGGTGATGAGGCTTTGTGTCCACCTAGCATTATAAGCGACATAGTTGCATATTGTCTAGGAAAAGGATTACAGCTTATTATAGGATGTGATGCCAACGCCCACCACACCATATGGGGAAGCACAAACATCAATGCAAGGGGTGAGTCTATTTTGAATTTCATCTTATCTGAAGGTTTGGTTATATCTAATATAGGAAACAAGCCAACTTTTGTCACTAAGGCACGCAAAGAAGTGTTAGATTTAACACTCTGTACAAGCAAGGTAAGTGATATAATAACAAATTGGGTTGTGTCTGACGAACCCTCATGTTCGGATCACAGACATATACGATTTGACCTTGATATTTTTCCATCGGAAATTAAATACAGAAATCCTAGAGATACAAACTGGGTAGGATATAGGGAGTCCCTCAGTAAAAATCTCGAGGAAAGTATGATTTTGTTTAAAGGCCCAGAGGCTATAGATTCAGCGGCAGAAACGATAAGCGAAGCTATTACGGCGGCTTACCAGGAAAACTGTCCAGAAAAAACAAGGAAAAGTACGGGCAGTAATACAGTCTGGTGGAACAACGGCTTAAAGAGGATGAGGTCGGAAGTCCGAAGCCTATTTAATAAAGCCAAAAGTAACCAAGATTGGGATGCCTACAGGTATAAGCTAACGCTATACAATAAAGAAATCCGGAAAGCTAAAAGGAATTCATGGAGAGAGTTTTGCGAGGAGATTACAGATATCCCGGCATGTTCTCGAATCCATAAAGTCCTGGCAAAGGATGGTGCTACAACAAAAGAAGTAGGTTTCCTAAAGAAAGCTAATGGCAAATTTACGGACACCAAAGAGGAAAGTCTTAGAGAACTGATAAACACGCACTTTCCGGGCTCAACAATTCTGGATGATGCAGATAGGCAAACCAACGTAGACCAAAGGCTCACTAGGCCAAGGTCTACAGATTGGGAAATAGCCACAGCAATCACAAGACCAAACAGAATTAGATGGGCTATAAATAAGTTCCGGCCATATAAGTCTCCAGGGACGGATGGCATATATCCAATACTGTTGCATATGGGATTAGAGGTATTGATACCATACCTATGCAAGCTCCTCAAAGCCAAGCATGGGGGGTAGTACCGGAAATATGGCAAAAAGTCAAAGTCATATACTTGCCTAAGGTAGGTAAAGTATCAGACCTAACACCAAGGTCATATAGACCAATAAGCCTATCTTCTTTTCTATTAAAAACGCTGGAAAGGCTTCTTGATAGGTACATCAGAGACGAAGTGCTAAAGGAAAATCCTCTAAGCAATCGTCAATATGCATACCAACCTGGTAAATCTACGGACTCGGCGTTGGATGATCTAAATAGGCTTATCTCAAAGTCAATGGAAGACAAAGAGATAGCAATGGCCGCCTTCTTAGATATAGAAGGGGCATTTAATAATGTTACCCACCGGCTCTTTGATAGGAGCTATGAGTAGACGAGGCGTACCTGCGGTAATATGCAGATGGATAAGGGCATCCCTAGAGAATAGGATAGTAATGTCCACTCTGGGTAAAGCAACCATCAAAGCAAAAGTAGGTGGAGGCTGTCCACAAGGAGTTCTGTCCCCTCTACTTTGGGCAACCTTGGTAGATGATCTCCTCAGAAATTTGTCAACAGAAGGCTTTTATTGTCTAGGATATGCTGACGATATAACAATTGTCGTCAGGGGCAGGTTTGCTCAGGTGGTGTCTGGGAGAATGCAAGCAGCCCTAAATATAGTTGACGACTGGTGTAAAGAAGAGAGACTGATAGTCAATGCTCAGAAAACACAAATCGTCAACTTTACCAAGAAAACAGCACTACAAGGCCTAAAACCACCGGTGCTGGGAAGAACAGAGATTTCATTTGCCAAAGAAACAAAATACCTTGGGGTATATTTTGATCATAGGCTTACATGGAATACTCACATTATAAAAACCACACAGAAAGCTACTATGTCCCTGGGCAGATGTAGAAGAATGTGCGGTAAAAATTGGGGGCTAAACACCAAAATGACTCTATGGTTATATACAAGGGTTATTAGACCCATGATAACCTATGGCTCGGTGACGTGGTGGACAAAGACGAAGCAAGTGGGAGCAATAAGGCTGCTAGGTAGTACACAAAGGCTAGCATGCCTGTGTATTACGGGGGCCATAAAAACAACTCCTACTGCATCGTTGGAAGTCCTGTTGAATTTACCACCACTTCATATCTTTATACAGGGCGAAGCCAGATCAGTGATGCACAGATTAATCCATAGTCAGCGACATATAAGCCAAACGCATGGTACTGACAACAGAAAGCTAATCGAGGAGCTAAAAGCCGATATTGTGATGGGGAAGCCTATCGATGCAACAGCTACTAGATATAGCTTTAACAATAAATTCACAATTAAGATACCGGGCAGGGAAGAGTGGAATAAAGGGGTACCCATAAAAGCTGCTGCTACCTGGTACACGGATGGCTCAAAAACAACGGAGGGTGTTGGAGCCGGCATAGTAGGGACAAATCAAGGGATACATTTCCCGGTAAGTCTATCTAAGGATGTGACAGTTTTCCAGGCGGAAATAACTGCAATTCATCACTGTGTGGAAGAAATAGAAAGGCAGGAAAGAACGTTCTGTTCAGTTGCCATCTTCACAGATAGTCAGGCAGCGCTTAAGGCACTCAATTCTGTAGAGGTCAATTCTAAGCTAGTATGGGATTGCGTGTGTGCCCTAAATAAACTAGGAGACCGTAGCAAGGTTACGGTAGCCTGGGTACCGGGGCACGAGGGTCATAAGGGCAATGAAAAAGCAGATGAAATGGCCAAACAAGGCTCATCAATGCCATTCGTTGGACCGGAACCCTTCTGCGGCGTTGCAAAGTCAGTAACAAGAACGGCTACAAAGGAGTGGGTAGCTCACAAATCTCTGGAATGGTGGAGGAATTCACCAGGACAAAGACAGGCAAAACAGTTCATTAGAGAACATTCGCCAAAATTTACGGCAGACCTAATTAGCAAAGATAGGAAAACAGTCAAAGCCATAGTAGGTCTTCTAACAGGGCACTGTAAGCTGAATAGGCACTTGAAGCTAATGGGATTATCAGATGATGACCTGTGCAGATTCTGTCACCTCGAAGAAGAAACGGCAGAGCACATTTTATGTCAGTGTGACAGTCTGGCAAATGTGCGGTTTTTTGCATTAGGAGAAGAAAATCCACCGGCAAACAGCTACATGGAAGGTACAGTCTCGAAGCTACTAGACTTTATAAAGAGGGTCAGGCTAGAGAATGTTGTCTAGGACTAGAGGGCCACAATAGATCTGAAAAGGTCGCAGTGGAATAGGCCGAAAGGCCACCTCTCTTAATCTAATCTAATCTAACGCAAAATTTAATCCAAGAAGATAATTTATGAAAAAAAATTGTGTTATCATCAGCCGAGGTTGTAAACCAGAAACGTGCAGTATACGAGGTTCGTCTTTTTAATTTTTCATATAGCCGCTTAGAGAGCGCCACCAATAAAACCTTCAGACATAAATGTAACCTCAATCTTTTGTTGACATAAATCGAGAGTTCCATTGCGATACAAGATACAGTGAATATTTGAAATTAGCAAGTTGGTCAAAAAATGAATCTTTGCCGAGAACATTTTTGAGCAATAATTTTTCATAATTTTCGGAGAGAATTATTCCAACTACAATGTCTTGCTGAAATGATTTCTGTGTTTGGAATGAAGCATCACACCAGTTAACTATTTCTCGCTGGTATTGCGAATTTCAACGTGATCGTTCCAGTCTCAGCGATCAGCCTTGCAGGCCAGGTACACCCGAAACAGCAGTCACACAGCAAAACATTGATGCAGTTCGTCAGTTAATTAAGGATGACCGCCGTGTAACATCCCAGGAGATAGAGGCAACTTTGGGCATTTCAAATACCTCGATCTAAAAGATCCTACATGAAGAACTAGGTGTTACGAAGTTGGTTTCCCGTTCGTTGGCATTTGCTCATAGAAGAGCAAAAAGAACGGTTCAATAAAGGAAGCTCAAAAAACGTTTATAGTATTGTTAGTGGTGATGAATCTTAGATTTACTCCTACAAACCGGAAAATATTGGTGTTTCAAGATGAGGAAAAGCCAACAAAAGAGATCCGTTCTCGAAGTATGTCAAAGAAAATGGTCGCAACTTTTTTGTCAAAATCTGGTCATGTGGCAGCAATAGGGAGTTTTTGTAACTACCTAACGTAAAGTATCCCCCTATACGTAAAGAACTAATGTATCGAAGAAGATAAACGTTAAATTGAGAGTTAAAGTTCTGCACGTAACGTAACGATGGTGTTGCCCTCATCGAATAAGTGATAAACTAATAAGTTGTCAGTGCCAGTCTTGTCCTTGTCGCTAAACTCTATTTTTGATATTCAAAATAAATAACAAATATTTTTTGGACAATTTTTAATTTTGAAGATGGGCGCAATATTAAATGTAGGTGATTTCACTGAAGATGAAGAAGACGAATACATAGAAAATGTCCTTCTTCTCCACATCTTGCATGACTATACGGCCGCTTTAATTTAGATACCATGTGTGATATAATGTAAAAATATTTTTCGCTTTTGGATTAAATTTCACCTTTCTGGATGATCGTCATGGTTCTATCCTACGACTTCCTTCAACAAAAACAAATCATCTTTATTGCTGAAGTGAATAAATATCAAAACAAATATACTAAACTACAAAGGTGAAAAAAAAAAAAACACGTGCCACGTGTGCTGATGAAATGTGGATGTTGATATTTTGGTAATCGCATAAGATCCCCTTGCGCATTCGGTTACGTTCGGCTCGATAGGAGTGCGTATGAACGTAACGTACCAGTGCGTTACATGCTTATATGTCAAAAAGATACGTTACATATACGTATTTGCTTGCACAAAAACTCTCTAATTACTTTAGAAAATTGAAGAACGGTTAATTCTGATTGGTATATAACCGTTTGTTTGCCAGAAGTTATCGCGAAACACCTACAAAGCAACACACAACGGCGAATCATCCCACATCAGGACAATAGTCACACTGCACAAAAGAGAATAGAGTTTTTGAAGCTTCAAAACATCGAAATGCACCCGTATAGCCTCGACCTAAGCCCTAACGACTTCTTCACGTTCCCAAAGATCAAGAATTCAATGCGTGGGCAGCGATTCCAGTCGCCAGAAGAAACCATTAATGCTTTTTAAACAGCAATTTTGCAGGTGTCAACTGAAGACTGGAATAACTGTTTTACCAATTTGTTTGAACATTTGCAAAAGTGTATCGATCTTGGTGGGACATATTTTGAAAAACAATAAAGTACTTTAAGCCTATATATCTTTTGTCTTTATGGCTATATGCAAAACTAAAAGACAACCCTCCTACAGTTCACAGAAGGAATTTATTTACTATTATATAAATACCTACTCGATCTGAAATATGGGTAACAACAATTTCATATATCTCGCATAGTTCAAAAATCTAATTATTTTTTAATTAATTGTGCAAGTATACTGACTGGATATAAAGTAGCTAATAGACAGCTTGTGGTGTAGTGTCCTAAATCTCATGCTATCTTGACCTAATCCGTGTCCGACCATTATCCGATAATTCCTATAATGCAATTGAAAACTTTGAAATTATGATATCATGTTTTCCAGAAATATGTCAATCTATCTAAATACACATTTGAAGTTATTTCAGTTTACTTTGAGTCGCAAACGCGTCATAGATGTGTTGAAAAAATGTTGTTAATGTTTACCCCAGTAAAGTGTTATGTGTTTAATTTACTAACAAAGACTGCAGAAGTGTCTGCAGAATTTGCACGACCAACAGATGCTATTTTGGACTGAATCTGCTTCTTAAGTTATATAGAGATCAGTTATATTGAGAAATACAAAAGTCAAACTCTACAAAACAATGATATGCCCAGTCCTAATATATGGTTCAGAGACCTGGACTCTTAATAAAAAGGAATAAAAACATGTTGGAATGATTCGAAAGAAAAATAAGGCGAATCTATGGATCGGCAAATGACAATGGAGAGTGGAGAAGTCGATACAACTCCGAACCTTATAGAATATAGCAGAAACCAGATATCTTCTTGTTCTTCTTAAGGTGCCGTGAATTTCTGCGTAGGCGTCCACCGTACATCGTCTTGTCAGATGAGATGTTAAATATTCAGGATTAAATAATTCTGTTTTTAGCAGCATTGCGATAAGGACGCTAGGACCCATGTAGTGTTGTAAAGCCAGTGATGATGACAAAAGTGTTAAATGTGCATGATGCTAGTGCCACTTGCTACAGTTATAACTATAGTCTCGACGTGCTAATGGATCAGAATTTCCTATTTACAGGTTTATTAGGTACAGGAAAAATGGAATACAGCACCTCCTAAAAAATCGACACGAAGAACACCACTTGACATTGATGAACATATGCAAAATATATTAAGACGAAAAGTGCATGACTTTGATTTTATCAAAGAGATCTCAACACTTTTAACAGCATTCTAAGGGTTTTAGACGAAGACGAAAATTTGCCTCATATAGGACGAAAAAGCTTGTGGAGAATATGACACAAATTAGATTGTTGACAATGAACAAGTATTATGTTGGAGACGGCAGTATTTACGGGATACTGAAGGACATTCAGTTCAAAAACTATGGCAAGACAAAAGTATTCAAATTAATCGTCAAGCTTTCATAGAAGGCCTATCTACGGGGCAAAGTCCGCCGACTAATAATAACTAAAACCGTGCCTTAACGATAATTTACTGGAGTTTCAGTCGACAGCAACCAAAGACTACCATGACGAGATGAATGCAGATGTTTTTGAAGAATAACCCACAAAAATGATCGGGTGGATTCCAGAAAATGCTATAATCGTAATGAACACGTCACTTATCATTCACGATTAACAAAAAAAATTTATCAACCTCTTGAAATAAGGCAGAAATTATAAACTGGTTAATCGATAAAAATATATGCACCATTTGGAGATGGCATGTTAAAAAAGTAACTTTTAAAGGTAGCTTCAGATTGTAAGTTACATTTTAAAAAATTTAGGATCAATAACTACAGATTATGTGCAACGCGCCGTTTTTTATTTACTATTTAAATATTCTTATATATGATAAACAAACAGCTGAAAAACTAACTAAAAGTTACATTTACGTACATATTTTGAAACATCTCTTTAGAAATTAAAAAAAAAAGTTTTAATTTAATTATTTACACTCTAATCTCTGCCACTGTCGAAATATTTATCTTTTATTACCTACATACTTTAAATAGTATCTAAACTTTACAGGAAAGTACATCAGAAAATACTGTCATTTGTTTGCTTTGTCATTATAATTTTTAGTACCTATTCTGTATTAAATAATTCTCTTTTTGGAATATAATAATGAAAGTATGTGCTATCAACCATTAAGAACTACACTACAACTACTTACCATTCTAAATAGTAAAAGTTATTTGTTCCGACACTTATATAAGAAGTTTGAGTAAAATACAGTGTTTTAATAAAATTTATCTATTACAATGTCAGGATCTCATTTTGTCGACATTTTGATGAATTGCAGGACAAGTGTGTTTTATTAAATCGTTCTTTTAGGTCCAATTATCAAAAGAAAATAATTAGAGAATGAAGCCAAAAGTTATGATGTTCTAAAAGTATTATAAACAGTGATGAGGACTACTTAGGAATATTTTATATACAAAATTTCTGTTATTTGAAATAAGTATTACAAATAAAAGAAAAACATAAACTTTCGATTATAAAAATTAATTTATTTTTTTATTTTATGGCCTGGACCATTAGTCACACAGGCGTCACATATCGATATATAAGTGTGTAGTGTGCGGTGCTGTGTATCCAATTAAGTCGGCACCATATGGAAAACTTTTTTAGTTTTTTTGAAAAAAGGCATCTTAAAGTAATTACTATTTTAGTGGGAATAAGCCACAATTCAACTTTAAGGCTTATCCTCGAAAATTGTAACCTTAAAATTCAGAGAGATACCTATTTCAAAAATATCTTTCTTTACAAAAACAAAATCCATTCACGAAGAATATTCTAAACGTCATCTTGTACTAGACGTTAGCTTTATACCTACCTTATACAACCCCCTATTGTGTAAAGTCTTGGGTCTATACAATAAACGAGTGGGCGGCCTTCTATTCAGTGCGGTTTTGAAATAATGTTGAATAAAAACATTCATGAAATTAAAATGAAAGAATTTACGTCTATTAGTAGAAGTGCGATTTATAAAATTAGTACTTGAAGCATAAATCGCGGGAGGAATATGTGCATCAGTTTTCAAATATTTATTATTTACTATATAATTTCTAAATTGAACCATTTTCACTTAATAATGTATCTGTTTTGACAACTAAATAGGTAATTAGACAAAATAATTATTAATTTCAAAACAGGAGTTTAAAGAATTAGAAAGAGGTAACCCGGGCCCAGTTAAATGGTCAAGCTTATTCCAGTGGAAGCAATAAAGAGGATTATTTTTCGTTTTGGCACAGCTGACATGCTCTCTCTAGCACTACAACCCATGAAACTGTGGTAAAAAGCATGCTTTATTTATACGGTTGTGAAACACGATGATTAACAGAGACAGATTAATATCGAAGAAAGATATCTCGTCGAACTTAATGCAATAAAGTATGAGAATAGAAGGTACAGTCATGGATGGCATACAACGAAAGCAGCTCAAATGGGTACAGGTCCAATAAATGAAAGACAGTAGACTCCTAAAACAAGTATCTGTATGAACACCTACCGTAATCCAGAAGAGAGGATTACCTTAGAAAACACGGATGGAAGGAATAAGAAACTGAATGAGCTCGAAAGAACTTAAAGAACAATGGAACAACCGAATTGAATGAAAAATGAACGTCGGACGACATTTTATTTTAGGTACATTTTTTGGACTAAAAATAAATTTGAAGAAAACCAAGTTCATGGTATTTACAAAAGCACAAAGCATCAAAGTTAAGCTAGTACTAGATAATACAGAAATTGAACAAATATCTTTGTACAAATACATTGGAGCATGGATCACAGAAGATACTGATTAGACAAAAGAAATAAGATGCCGCATTGGAATTGCACGGTCAACTTTTAATAGAATGAAAAAACTTTTTTGTAATCGAGATATCAATATATCGTTTCGGATAAGAATGCTTTGATGTTATATTTTCTTTACCCTTATATATGGGATTCAAGCTTGGTCACTTAAAAAATCCAACATTAAAAACCTAGAAGCATTCGAAATATGGTGCTACCGACGTGTTTTGAAAATATCATGGATGGATCGCAAAACAACCGAACAAGTTCTCAAACAACTAGGAAAACAATGCCAAGTTTTAAATTCCATAAAAATCAGGAAATTAGAATACTTGGGGCACATCATACATCACACATCAAGACGTAAAATCTAGTGGTTACGCAATCTCCGTGAATGGTTTGGATGCAATTCAACTGAACTATTCAGGCGCATATTCAACAAAATGATAATTGCCAGAATGATTTCCAATCTCCGATAGGAGTGGAACTTGAAGAAGAAGAATAAGTACATTATTATTATAAAATATTATATATATTTATATAATATATGATATACACGATATTGAAAGAGGTTACAACAAAGACAATCAACAAAATCTACATCGACAACTACACAGTGAACACCCAACAATAATAGAAGTGTCAAATGCCGTCCTAAAACTCAAAGACAATAAAGCCACAGGAATCGATTAACCCATTTATGCCCACAACTATTTTTGTCAAATATATCAATGATTTTCTCAAGAATGTAATAAAATACCCTAAAATGCATTGAAAAATTACTAAAAAAATTTTTCAAAAACGGCTTTTCGAAAAATATGCTGGGTCGTTAACGACCCGTTGGGCACATAGGGGTACAAAATAAAAATAATAACTTTTATGAAATTATGTACATTTTATTTTACTTTCTCCTAACAAATTAAACATTTACTCCCTAAAATGAAAACTATGAAGCAGGCATAGTTTAATTATATTACTTAAAGCTTAAAATAGTTTGTATGATAATCTTTGAAGCATTTATCATGAAGTGGAATTTCACATCTATCGCAGGCTTTTGTAGTTTTATTTGAACATACACGACATCTTCTTCTTTGAGCACCAGTAATAATTAGATGTTGTGTTGATGTGGACGGAGCAGGAATTATTGCAATATTTTGAGGTCCAGTAGAACCTCTGCAAAAGTCAACACTACACTTTCTCCTAATCCACAATTTTTATCAGCACCAGTTGTTAATTTTCGGACTTGATATATGTCAAAATTTAGGCAATATCCATTTGATAAAGCCATTACCCATGCTTTATAGCCAAATCTTATTGGTTTGCCGCGAATAAATTGTTTGCACCCATTACGACCAAAGTAAGGAATCATAGATTCGTCGATAGAAATTTGATTTTCAATGGGTGCAAACGTTAAAAACTTTGTATTTAATTTTTCCATGAAAGGTCTAATCTTGGCCAATTTATCATTTTCAGCAAGGTGATTGTTGTCTGCAGCGTGAAAAAATCTATAGATTTCGTTACTAAAATATTATGTGTATCATCTGAGTTTTCCCAATACATTCTTCGCCTTGGTAATGGAACGTAACCACTTAAAATTAAAATTCCCAAGAATACATAAAATTCGTCAATGTCTATTGTAATATTTTGATTTTTCGAGGCAGCATAATTTGTTGTTTCTTTAATTAAATACTCTATTATTTCTCTGCTCATGAACAATTCAAAAATTCAACTGGATTACTTTCAGAAGTAAGTGTCAAAACTGGTAATCTCTGTAGATCGAAATCCGCACGTAATGTTGGTAAATTTATCATGTTCGACCATTTTCGGGGCGTCTTCTTTAGTTTCTTTGTTCGATGTTGTACTGTAAAATCAGATACTTCTTGAAGAACTTCATTTTCTATGTTTTCCTCATCACGCTGAAATTGTACTTCAGCGCAGGCATTTAATTGACCTCTATTTAGTCTATCCGGATCATTACATTCCTCGTCTCCAGAATCCGAATCGGTTAACCAGCCATTATTATCTGGAGGCAAAATATATATATCATCCGGTATAGTCTCACTGTTTTCAATTTTTTCTATTTCCTCCAGAATTTCTGCCGTAGATAATGGTTTATTACTGAAAAACATTTTCCCATTATGATGTGTCATATTCCCAACGGGTCGTTAACGACCCATCAAAATATAATATTATATTTATGACATATATCAAATTATTTTCATACTAGTAATATTATAATGTGTTAACACAACTTGTGTTTAACTATATAAAATGAATTTAAATAATCAAATAATTTATTTAAATGTACTTACAAATGTTTGAATGAAGCCATGCTGTGAACGTTATTCAAGTTCTATTTTGATGTACACTCTACGAACACTACGAGCGAAATAAACGGTTTTGCACTAAATAAACTGCTTACTTGCATAGTCAGGAATGAACTTGTAAACATACGGCGACTGGTAAATTCGACATATTTGTTTGGAACATATTTTTGTTAGTTGGGTCGTTAACGACCCGTTGGGCATAAATGGGTTAAATCTGTTTTTTTTTTTGCAGTAACCCATAAACTAATAGTACTTATATGGCAAAATGAATTTGTACCAGAAGAGTGGCTAAATGAAATAATATACGTTGCATAAAAAGGACGATTAACTGGATTGTAAGAACTATAGAGGCATTACTCTGTTAGCATCTTCACCTGTTAGCACCCTGCTTGGCAGGGTCACATATCAGATCAATTTACGGTTGCAAAAGGCTTGAGACAGGGAGATCCTTTATCCACTACATTATTCAACTTAGTATTAGAAACTGTAATCAGAAAATGCAGCATGAGGATGGAAGAAACGATCATGAAAAATGAGCACCAGTGCTTGGCATTTGCTGATGATCTAACGATCCTAGCAAAAACCGAGTAAGAATTAAGAAGAGTTGTGAAGAAAATCATCGAAGAAGCACAGAAATTTGGAGAGGAACTAAATGAAGACAAAACTAAATATATGATCATGGAAGGAACAGAAGGGAAAAAAGAAGGCTTTAGTGTGAGGTCAGTAAGTGGTAAAAGCTATAGTTTTAAAAGGGTGGACAAATTTGAATACCTAGGTGTAGTTTTCGATGAAAATGGAAAAGAGAAATGGGAGCTCGTAGCCAGAATAGCAAAAGTGAATAAAAAATTAGGTGGTTTAAGAGTCCTACTGAACTCAAAATACGTTTCTAGACAAGGTAAACTCAGAATATATAAAACAGTAATTCCACCCACAGTAATATATGCCGGTGAGCCTGGACATTAAATAAGAAGGAAGAGGATACTCTGGAAAGATGGGAAAGGAAAATATTGAGATGCATATTCAGAGGACGAAAGCCAGAAGATGGTTGGGAGAGAAGAACCAACAATGAATTAATGGCTTTATACAAAGAACCTACTATTACCAAGTTCGTCAAGGCACAAAGAATCAGATGGTTGGGACATGTAGAAAGAATGGCAGCAAACAGAATTCCTAAACTAGTAATAACCAGAAAATTAATCGGCCCCAAAAGAAGAGGTAGACCCAGAACGAGGTGGATTAGTAAAGTGGAGGAAGACCTTAAACACGTGAAGGTGAGGGAATGGAAAAAAAGCACAAAATAGAAGCGAATGGAAAAATATTGTACACCAGGTCCTTCAGACTAGTTAAGAATGTTATTAATACATATTTAAGTTAAAGTTTTGTTTAAAATAATTGTAATTAGTTAATATGTATTAGAATTATGTTGTAAAAAAAATGCTCTAGGCCTTAACGGCCTGTTGTGCGTATAAATAAATAAATAAATAATAGAGTGCAAAAATCGAAAGAATCGCGTTTTTTTGCATTAATTGTTAATCATTAAAAAACGGTTCCGAACTTTACGCAGGAAACAGGTAGGTTTTCTTCTTATAGGTCTACAATAACTAAAAAAGTTGTCAGCTACCTGGATTATTGAGTGTCACGAGAAAATCCTTATTAGCCTGGACTAATATGGCTGGACAAGCAAGTGAAGAAACAAACTTCATATATTATGTAAACTTTACTAACAAAAACGTTGAAAATAAATTTTCCTATAAATATAAATAATCAAATTCCATATTCAAATACAGCAAAATATTTGGGTATTGTCCAATAAATATAAATATTCAAATTCCGTATTCAAATACTGCAAAATATTTGAGTATTACTCTAAGATTTTAAGTAAAGAAGAAAAGAAAATAATAATTCTGATTGCAATACAAAAAAATAGTATTATTATAAAAACATTATAAACATTTAGAAGGAAAATTTTACAAATCAACAGAAAATATTTCTATTCATATAAAAATTTAATCAAATTATAGGTACTTATTATAGGTACTGCTTATTTATATAAAATTTCCTCAATCGGAACATAAACGTCTTCGTGAACTACCCATTTTAAAAACAATTAACACACTGGTTTGTCAAAAGTCGAAATAAACCCTAATAATGGTATTCAACATTATTTTATGACCCACCTTCGAGAGGGTATTATACTTCTTACCTAACCAACCTAACCGTGTCGGCGAGAATCTAGAAACTATCGACAAGGACAGCCTGTACTGGCCGAGAGAGAAAGTTACATTTAGCAAAATTTGAGATTTTAAAAAAAGTTTATACCAAATAGCTGCTTTGTGTTACACTTTATGTTAAAAATAAAAACAGATTCGGAAAGTGGGTCAAATTCTGTAGTGCCCTATTTCAAAAAAAATTTTTACATTTATTTTAACCAAAAATATTTGAAAAAAAAATATTGTTTAAACAATTTATTAATTTACAACCAAATAGTGCACTAGAACTTTTTTAGACCTTCCATATAAAAAAAGAATCATCTCAATATCTGCCATATTTTTTGCGTTATTTGATATAAACTTTTACATTGGAACTTAGGTATGCCCAGAAACGCAAGGAACGGCCTTAAAATAAGGTTATTGTCAATAAACTTCTTCATGTTCAAAACCTAAAATCCAATCGTCAGATATTAAATGTTTTCATTCTCAATACGCAATTTGTCAAAAAATATGAATTGTGGATATTGATAACTAACTAGTTGGTGTTATTATAAAAAAATATTAACAATTCAGTTATAAGCAGATATAAAATTTCATTAAACCACATATAATAAGGCGCTCGAAAGAAGTAATCACTTCTGTCTTTCCGAACCATGCTAATTTAAGTCTGTTTATTATTTCTTTATTTTTGAGTCTGTCTGTTCTTCTTGCCACTATAGTTCTTCTGAGGTATTTCATTTCTGCTGCTTGTATCCTACTGTGGAGTCTTCTGTTTCTTCTTCTTTGAGTGCCTCTCATATCGGAGATTGGATATCATTATGCGATTCTAATTTTATTTACTGCTGTTTTAAATAATTCGTTAGTGGTACAGCCAAACCACTCTCTTAAATTTCTCATCCAGGACATTCTTCTACGGCCTGGATTTCTGCGTCCTTAGATTTTTCCTTACATTATATTTTGTAGGAATGTGTACTTTTGTCCTCTCATCAGGTGGCCTAAGTATTAAAGTTTTCTCTTTTTTATATTCAGGATAACTTCTGAATCGTTACTTATTCTGCATATTACCTATTCTAATTTTATCCACCCAACTTATTTTTAGTATACAACGGTAGCACCACATCTCAAAGCTTTCAAGTTTTTGAACATTCCTCTGTTTAAGAGTCCATGCCTCAACACCGTAAAGCAAAGTACTGAATACATAGATTTTAACATTCTAGTTCGTAGATGAATACTAATATCACGATTACAAAATAATTTTTTCATTTTTATAAAGATAGACCTGCCAATTTCGATACTTCTTTTCTTCAATCTTTTTATCACGTGATTTTGGTCACCTGTTTGATTGATGAGGGATCCCAAGTATTTGTATTCGTTTACTTTTTCAAGTTGGGTACCGTTTATTGCGATACTAGTGTCATGTATTGGATTCTTACTGAAGGTCATATATTTGGTTTTTTTGACGTTCATCCTTATGCCGTAGTTATTACATATCTCATTCATACTTTCAACTAGATGTAGATCTTCTGCTGTTCTTGCCATTATCACAGTATCGTCAGCATATCGAATGTTATTGATCCTCCAGGATCCTCCTATACTTCTCCATTGACTATTATCCCTTCGTTTGCATGTGAGAGAGCTTCTCGGTATATTTGTTCGCTGTAGATATTAAACAAGAGCGGTGACAATATACAACCCTGTCATACTCCTCTACGTATTTCTATTTCATCCGATGTTTGGTCTTCTATTTTTATATTAGCTTGCTGATTCCAGTACAGATTTAATATTATTTGTATGTCTCTGGTGTCGATATTCTTACCCTCCAAGATTTCTTTGGAGTTTATTGTGGCGTACTTTGTCAAAGGCCTTTTTAAAGTCTATAAATCAGGCGTGTACCTCTTGCTTAACATCTATACATCTCTGTGTTAGGACGTTTAAGGTAAAGAGAGCTCTTTTCTGAATCCCATCTGTGTATCGTTAATATCGATATCTAACTTTTGATAGATGCGGTTTGGATGACTCTAAGAAATATTTTAAGCAGATGACTCATCAAGTAGATTGTTCGATAATCTGAACATTGCATTGCCTTAGTTTTCTTCGGTATGGTGACAGGCGTAGACAGCAACCATTCTTGAAGTATTATACCTCAAGAATGGTACCTTATTGAGTCTTCTGTTTAAGATGTTATAAATTAAGTTATAAACTGAATATTTTTACATTGCATAGAATTTAAAGAGCTAACCCATGTGTCTATATATTGTGGTTGTCATGGAAAGCCCGGCAAATGTGAAAATTAGTCGTTCTAGTAACATTCTTTTAACGGGTTAAGCGCCACGGCGGGCACCGGTGTCCTCTTGACTTTAAATTTTTCATTATCCTAACCCGGCCGCGAGGACACGATTTTATCCAGTTTTAACATAGGAATGTGTCTGCTATGGACCTGCAATATATAAAGTTGAACCGGGTTCTGTGTAGCAATTCCTAGTAGAAAAATCTGGTGTAAAAACTAACTTGAGGTCTTTCATTAAGTATAGAAATAAGAATACCTACAATTAATAAACAAAAAAAAAGGGTGTGGCAGTAAAGTGGGACTGCCGGTAGAAGTTACACTTCTATATACACGTTCGCCGTTACAAATTTATATGGGAGTCAATCTGCACAATCATTACATATGTAATGCTATAGGTAAGAGAGAGCAGAAAGAGAAACAGAATTAGGTATATAGGTATATGGTGCATCGTTTGCTGTATATAAACAACATTTGACCTGTAATAGGAGTATAGTAAATGAAGGATTGAATCAATATTTTGATGAAAATGTATATTTTTTATTTTCATATATATGTATGAAAGAAGTTGAACGCAAAAAAAAAAAAATTTAGACATACTCTGCAGTAAAATTCATTGTTTATTTTGTTATTAATATAAAAATACAATACAATACACTGCAAAATAATTCAATATAATAATACAATACAAATTAAAATGCAATATTCATAAGTATTTAAAAATGACAATATACATAACTTACTTATGCATATACCATTTTTTAAAGTAAAACACTTGCACGTCACGATTTATACAAAGTGATGTCACTTGTATTTAAAATTTCTAGAACATCAACATCAACCTTAGAGTTCAAATTTTCCTAACACAGCTAATAATACGAAACCCATACGGAACTGCTCGATCTTTCATAGGCGTCAACATGGTGTAATACGGTGTAAAGAAATGGAAAGAAATAGACAACAGTCAAATAGTCGAGCATTTTACAAATCTGTGTCAAACGAAAAGAGAGGATTCAGACCTAACTGCGTGTCTGTACTGAGGAAAAATAATGATGAATTAATAATCAACGAACAAGAATTACTCCAAACATGGCAAGAATATTTCAAAAATTTACTTAATATACACCAAGATAAGGAACATGGAGAGGATATATACCTTGGGGTGGACCTACCGGTAGAGTACCCAAAAATAGACGAAACATTGCAAGCAATTAACAAATTGAAGAACGCAAAAGCTCCAGGCTCTGACAATATACCAGCCGAATTTCTTAAGTACGAAGGAGAAACTTTATATAGACAATTACACAAACTAATAACACTTATATGGAACGAAGAGAAAATACCAACAAAATGGCACGAAAGTGTAATAAATCCTATCCATCAAAAGGGAGACAAAACCAAGTGCTCTAACTATAGAGGCATCTCCCTACTTAATACGGCGTACAAAATCTTATCGAATATCCTATTAAGTAGACTAACACCTTTTGTAGAAAATTTCATAGGGGAATACCAAGCCGGATTCAGAAAAAATAGATCGACCATAGATCAGATTTTTACTCTCAGGCAGCTGCTTGAAAAAGGATGGGAATTCAATAGAACCATTCATAATCTCTTCATAGATTTCCGACAAGCATACGACAGCATTAAAAGGGATCAGATGTGGAATGCAATGGCAGAACTTTCAGTTCCAAAAAAACTTATCCAGCTCGTTAAAGTTTGTGTAAATGGCTGTAGATCTAGAGTACGGATAGGTAACAAGCTCTCAGAGTCATTTGAAATAAACAATGGACTGAAACAAGGAGACGCGCTGTCACCTCTTCTTTTTAATATAATCCTGGAAAAAGTAGTAAGAACCGCACAAATTAGACCAGAACTACTGACAGTAAATGGACCACAATTACTACTAGCATACGCGGATGACATTGACATTGTAGGAAATACCGTCACCAATGTAAAAGAAACCTTCAATAAATTAGAGAGAGAGGCAAAAAATACCGGTCTAAGGGTCAATGAAGAGAAAACCAAATATGTGTGCATTAACAGACAAAAGAGACGAGATAGAATAGGACAAAATGTAACAATAGACCCCTATAACTTTGAAAGAGTGGAGAGTTTTAAATATCTCGGAGCGACTATCACCACAGATAACGATATCACGGAAGAGATAAAAGGTCTATATGGATAAAAAAGTATGTATAGCCTCCACAACACTATTAAATCCAAGAGCCTAACATGAACATCAAAAATCAGGATATATAAAACAGTAATTAGACCGGTGCTCATGTATGGGTGTGAGACGTGGACGCTGACAAAAGCAATGGAAAGTAAACTCAGATGCTTTGAGAGAAAAATCCTCAGAAAGATCTTCAGTCCCTATCACGATCCGAATACTAACCAATACCGAATGAGAACAAATGCCGAGGTCAAACAAATGTATAGTGCTAGCGACGTAGTCCAAGAAATTAAATCCCAACGTCTAAGATGGGCTGGCCATGTTCATAGGCTCCGTAATAACCGCCTTACCAAGTTAATCTGGGAAGAAGTCCCGACAGGGAGAAGGCCCTTAGGACGTCCACGAATGCGATGGAGAGATAATATATGGTCAGATTTGAGAACAATGGGGCTACCCACTGACTTAAACATCATGGACGACCGTTCGAGATGGAAGCAGGTTGTGAGCCAGCCAAGACCCACCCCGGGTTGTAGTGCTACCAGAAGAAGAAGCTAATAATATGAAACCCATGTGGAACTGCTCGATCTTTCATAGGCGTCAACATGGTGTAATAATCAGAAAAATATAATCATCATTATATTGGAAATTTTAGAATTATATTGATTACATAACCAAAAACATTTGTTAATATTAATAATATATTAGACACTTGTACGCAACTGATACGGAAATATGGAAATTTTATTGACAGTTAAGCGTGTGGCAAAAGTGTATAAAGCGTTGCCGCTTTTTTAGAGTAGGAATTTTGTTTATGTTTTGATTTCTTACACTATTAGATCATAATGTAATATATTAATAAACTGGTTTATAAATACACATTAAACTTAGATTAGTAGCTTTAAAAACTAATTATTGTTGTGTATTGTGATTGCGCTATGCCAAAACAAATAAATAATCTGTAGAAAGCTGATAAGCTTTCATATAAGATACATTATTTTGAACAAGAAATAATGGCGGGACGTTTTTACTATTGAAGCCCTAAAGAGGTAAGTTTAAAATTTAGAATATATAATTTTTTGTTAAAATGTTTTCTTATGTATTTTAATCTGTAGCAGTAGTCTTAAAACTAAGTGTATTTACTGTTAATATATAATAGTTAGACAAATAGTTGACATTTTAAAAATCACTCACTTACTAACTATTCTGTTTTGGCAACGCTGTGGGGTTCTGACGACGCAAATCTTGAATGACATGCAATCTTTTTTATATGAAAAATGTTATATGTTTAATTTACCATGATAATAATATTAATAAAATAAAAATATTGTTTCGTGACACAACTGTCAATTTGTCCGACATTGACATATCTTCTTGCAGTACCGTCTCCTATCGGAGGTTGGCTACCACAGCAATCTTTACTTTGTTGGCTTCAGGTCTGAACAACTATATTTAACTGCACCCATACCACTCCCTTAAATTTCGCAACCAGGAAATCCTCCTATGTCCCACATTTCTCTTTCCCGAGATTTTTCCTTGGATTATGAGTCTAAGCAGAGAGTACTTTTCTCCTCTCATTATGTGGCCCAGATATTGACAGATATCTGAGCCTTGAAATATTTACAAGTTTTAATTTATAATTTAACATGCCTAACGAGGCTCAAGACAAATCTGAACATAATGGAAAAATATAATATTAATAAATATTAAATATATTTACAAAAGGAACATTTTTATTCTCGAGAGAGAAAATATATCTTCTGTCTCTCTCTTAATGTAATGATTTTGCCGATTTACTGCCGTACAAATTTCCAATCTTGAACGCACATATAGAAGTATAACTTCAAAATTGTATTCAACAAATAAGCTATAGAAATAAATATCTATTACAGGTATGTACATACATTTATTTCAAAAAAATTAATGAGGTTTGTGAAATAAATTGAAATATTCCAGACAAAACCTAGGAATATTTTTGCACTGCACGCATTATGTTATTACTTTCTTCACTTTATTTTTATCTATCAGTCCATCCTGTTTTCTCTTGTAACTTACTGTCTACTTACTCGTGTGCCGTACTGTCTAATTTTGTAAATACATGAGGGTTACTTTTGCAGGATGTGTATGTTCATAAAACTGGCCCCCTTCAATTTTTAACAATTCTTCAATAACTGCACACCGAAAATAATTTATTTATTAATAATATTAATAAATAAATTAATTATTAATAATCATTTATTTATAATTTATTAACAATTAAAGAACCTAATAAAATTTCTATAGCTATTTTCTTGTACCAACAGACAGTTTGTCGCAGCACCTTACTGTAACTCGACATCTGATTGGATGAATCAATGGAACTTTTATCTGAATTGTAATCAATTACTGCTTTCGGTTTTTGAATACTATTTCCCGGACGTTGAAGTTGGAATATTTCAGTATTGTGGCAGGTGGACAAAACCAAAATATTTTTTTTGTCATGCCACTTGAGGACACATATTCCTCTGTCATTTTCTCTGACAATTAATTCACCTGTAGTGAAGTTTTTTATTTATTACTTCGGCTGGATTACCCTTGTGACTACTTTGCAAAGTTCCGAGATGGGTGTTTATCCAAAAGTATGTGAGCTGATTGAAGGCTTGTTTACCAGTTAAGAGTTACACAAATTCTACCAGACCCTAAGAGACCTTGCGACAATTTTAGCACTACACTGATAGATGCTACTAATTCACCTTGCTTCTCTTTGTCTGCATATACACTTAGGTTCCACATATAACCAATCTGAGTATATAATTTAAATATTTTATTGCCATATTTATGGCACTTTTGTGGATTATACTGTTTGAAGAGTAAATGTCCTTAAAATGGTACCATGGTTTCATTGATGTAAAATGTTTTCCCTAGTGTAAATATTTTTTGATACCTAGTTGCTTATGATTTGGTATATAAGTGGTTGCATTTTATACAGTCAGTTTCCTTCTGGACACTTTATCTTAGAGTTTTCTGAGAAGTGCCACATTTGCAGAAGTAACTCAAAGCAGTTGCGGCTCATATTATTAGGAGCAACATTATTTTTGAACATCCACTTTGTTGACCAATAATCCCAAATGGAATTCATTCGCACTATTCCCATGTTCAAAGTTTCTCTTTTCATACAAAAACCTAATAACAATGTGCAACACTTTCTACTCGTTGTAAAATTAAACAATTATGTATGAAATTAACTTGTAGCGATAAGCAACACTAGACTGGCACAGTCACGTCATCAGATGAATATGGTGTCCACTCTTTTCGAACTCCTCTAGTGGGCCATGGCAGACACCAGTGTCCATACAAAGTTTGCGCCAGGCCAAGGTGTATACCCGTGACCGCTCTATTTTTTTTTTAAACAACAGAAAGGGTTCTAATAGTTTGGATTTGATTTATATGCAAATTAAATGTAAAATTTTGTCTAATATTGCTTTGGCCCAGGGGAAAATTTTGATGAAAAATCCTTGGCGCTTAACCTGTTAAAAGAAAACATTCATACAAAAATATATCATATGCCAATATTACGTACTTGAGATATCTTTCCTTGACTTTCTCTAGTTGCTCCTGGCAGTCCATAGACAGAGACCTGTGGAATTGGTCCTGGCAGAAGATTAGTCAATACCCAGTACTTAGCTACATTACTTAGAGCAACTGCATTTAGAGCTGTTGTGTTGACTCTTAAGTCTGTAGGTACTGAAGTGGTGGCCGGACTTCTGTGAGAAAGTGCCTACAAAAAAAAAAAAACAAAACCATAATTCTTGCACATTTTAAGATACTAACAGTAATATTATTTATTTTTACTGCCCAAGTAATTTTGTCATGGTGTGCCCTCACCAATATTATTTTTCCTTACATCTTCCAAAACATAACTACAGCAAATATATTACCATCTTTATTCAAAAAACTGTAATTTTTTATGTTTAGTATTTACATTAATTGTATAAATAGAAAATATGTGTTTCTACTAAATATGAGCTAAGCAGCTGATCATTAACACAATGAACCCACGTAAAGGAGAAAATTGTTCAATTAAAAACCAAGTTAACTGCCTCAATATTCTAGACAAATATACTTAACTTCCAATGGTTTAAAACACACAATTTATCATCACACTGACAATATTTTTGCAAAATGTCCAAATAAAGTGTTTAAAACCTATTAGTCACAATAGGTTTTGAACATAGAGCATATGATTCTGATGAGATTTCAAGTAATTATTTTAGTGTCAATAATGAGTTTTAAGGAATGCAAGACAAAATTTTGAGGCCAAATCTTGATTGTAATAATAAATATTTATTATTATTTAATTTATTCAATATTTGTTATTTAATAAATATTAAACAGTTTACTCCAGTCGTTAGAGGCAAAAAATATCACTGAACCTCTAAAAATCATATGAACAAGCTGAATTTTGCTGAAAATGTCAATCTTTTGATCCCAAAAAATATGCAAAGAAGTTAACTGCTTCCCCCTAAAACTCTAAATGATTCATTTACAAGTAAAATTGCTTGCTACAATAAGTTGGGTTTATCAGTGATATTTATGCCTTCTACTCTGTCAACTACAGTAGAACCCCTCTCGTCCGCCCTCGGATAGTCCGACGCTCCGGGTAATCCGACCTGCTTGGCTTCGCCGAAATCCCCGGCGGTCGATTTGTTTACGACGAAAATTTCTCTGAAAATCACAATCCATTCTGTCATGTCAGTATTATTTCGAACTTTGTGAGTTAAAGTGTGTACATTATTTTCAACATGTCAGGAGCAAAACGTAAACACGTTACGCGTTCGTTAAGTGAAAAACTTGCAGTGCTTCAAAGGCTGGACAAAGGTGAATCACTACAAAAAATTGCCAAGGAACTGAACGTAGGCGTTACGACTATTAAGGATTGGAGAAAAAATCGAAAAGAAATTGAATCACATACAATGACGATAGTAAATGGAGAAAACGCTCTTAAAAAGCGAAAAACATTAAAAAAGCCTAAACTTGAACTGCTTGATAGTGCTCTATGGATGTGGTTCAGTCAAGAAAGAAGGAAGGGAACTCCGATATCTGGCCCAATTATAAAAGAAAAGGCAATAATTTTGCACAAAAAACTAGAAGTCGGAAGTGAATTTAAAGCCAGTGAAGGCTGGATTGATCGTTGGAAAACCCGTCATGGTATCCGGTTTGTCTCAATTTGTGGTGAAAAATTATCTGCTGACGTCGAGGCGGCTAAGGAGTTTTCTGTGAAGTTTCAACAAATTGTAAAAAAAACTGTTACCTTGTCAAGTCTATAACATAGACGAGACAGGCCTAAACTATAAAATGCTTCCAAACAAAACCTTAAGTGCGTCAAATGAAACCGTAGCGGGAACGAAACTCATGAAAGATAGGCTAACTGTTGCTCCTTGTAGCAATGCTGATGGAACACACAAGCTTTCGCTGTTTGTCATAGGCAAATCTAAGAAGCCCAGGGCTTTCAAAAACATAAACTTATCATCCGTGCCGGTTTATTATCGCAACCAAAAATCTGCTTGGATGGACTGCAATCTTTTCAAATCTTGGTTTTTTGACGAGTTTTTGCCATGTGTTGAGAAGGACTTGACGAAAAAAAATCTTCCTGTTCGAGCTCTACTGCTATTAGACAACGCACCATCGCACCCTTCTGAGGAAGATTTAGTAAAAGGGGATATAAAAGCTATCTTCCTCCCACCAAATGTCACATCACTTATCCAGCCTATGGACCAGGGCGTGATAGAATGTTTTAAAAGGCGTTATTGCCGAAAATGCATAAGCTCGATTTTAGAAAAATCCGAAGAAGGATGATATTTTCCAAGCCATGAAATCACTCAACATTAAAGATGCTATCTATACAATGGCTGAGTCTTGGGCAGAACTAAATCCTGACACGTTAAGAAAATCTTGGCGTAAGCTAAGGCCAGAAGTTATGATCGAAATTGACCAGGTCGAAGATGAGCAAAACGACGTGTAGGAAATCGTTACCAATCTTCAGACCCTGGATGCAAATATACCTGCTAGTGAAGTTGAGGAGTGGATTGAACAATGTGACAAAAACTGCGAAACCAGTGAAGTGCTGAACAATAACGAAATTGTTGCCGCTGTTATGGAACGTTCAGGTGACGGAATCGTGAACTCAGAATCTGACAGTGATGATGATGACGAGCCTCCTGTCCGGATTTCACACACCGATGCCAAGAATGCTTTTGAAATTGGCCTTCAGTACATTGAGCAGAACTCAGCATCAACACCGATGGACATCGTGTGGATGAAAAAATGGAGGAACATTGCAGCTAAATCCAGAATTTCATCTTGTAAACAAAAATCTATTACTGATTTTTTTACTAAGTAGGCCTACATAGGTAAGCACTAATTTTTATGCTACCTTTTTTGACATTATATATTTACATACATATTTAATAAATAATGTACAAACAAAAGCTTTCTTGTATTTTATTGAAATATAATTATTTATTATATCACTGTAGAGAATAATACAGTCGTTTTTTAAAAACACATACATACGTCATACACAATAACTTTTTCTGATAATCCGACCCGACCTTTCTTGCGTTCCGACCATACTGCTAGTCCCGAGGGTGACGGATTAGAGGGGTTCTACTGTATATCCTGCTACATGCGATTTTATCAATTTTTTATGTTTATTTGAATGTTGCTTTAGTTTAAACAAAAAATCCATTGGATTATGATATACCAAGTGTAATTTAAACGATTTCAACAAAAATTTATGAAAGAACAACAAAATGCAATACTTGATGTTCCTTGAACCATAAACTGTTGTATCAAAGATCACAAACGAGTCCGTTCTACGAATTTACTGCCCTCCCTGTAGTTGTGGATCAGTGTATGTGTACATACATTGGAACAATAAAACTTTTTGTAAATAATATGATTGAACAGAAGAGGAACTGCCGCCATGTTCAATATTTTGAAAAACCAGCTGTAGTAATGACAAATATGATACCTTTCACATAAAACAACTACCAAATTTTATACACACAAACACAAGTACTTATCTGAATTCAATTACACCCAATTAACTTTAATTGCAGTAGAGGGTATTAAATCTAAACAAGGAAACCTCACCTCAAATGCACCAAAAAATTTCAGTAGATTCAGTTCAGCAGACAGTTCCCATGGAGCACACAACAGCTGCAAATAGTGCAGACATAAGTAAAGCACCAAGAAAAAAGAATTCCAGATTACGGGTTAAAACCCAGGATACCATCTACTATTATAAAACACAAGACAAAACTTGAAGGACTACATTTCTTGATAAGACATTTTTAGAGGAAGGAGATTTCAAGACCAGTTCTACTCTTCAATCTCCCAATAATCTCTGCAGATTTTTTCACTTTTTAATTCATTGAAGTGAATTTTTTGTTTTCTCAATACTCGTTTTCTGTTGTTTTTCTGTTTCGTCTCCTTTAGTATTGTTTTATTTGCTGTTACATTTTATTAGCATAGTTTCAAAAAATTTACCACTTTCATTGTTTCTAACATACACATTTTCTTGATTAGTTTATTGTTTCCTTTTTCTTTTTCTAATCTTTTCATCTCCAGTATAAATTTTATAACGGAAATCAAAGTACACTTTTATATATTCTTTATACACCCGGTATAGTAGGGTCCGTCGGACTTTCATAATTTTTATAACAAATAAACCAGACTATGAAAAAAATAAGATTTATTGAACATAATTTTTTATTTCATCGGAGAACTCGATGAATCACTGTTGCTGTTAGTATCTATCAATTGATTATTAAAACATAAATAAACAAATTCATTCAAACCCCAACTATCTTAATTTTTATTATTTTATCTAATTAATTAAAAACTTTACCTCAGTGTTTGGAGCACTATGTACAGTTGGTAGAACATTCTGATTATCAGAATTCATAATTATCCAAATTAAATATTCTTTTTATATTTATTTACAATAAAATCAACATTGTTTATTGTCAAATAACTTTTAAAAATCACGTGAACATTTTCACTGTCAATTTATAGTTGTTCGGGGGGACGCGGAGGTAGCCATTGTAGAGGTTTTCATCTGATTTTTTATAAATTTAACGAATTATTTCGCACGTTAGGCTAAACATATAACACAAAACACTCTTTAATTTACACATATTAATTTTCTAAGGGTTATTATATCCGGAATTGTCGTAAGTTTGAAATATTATCGTTTAAGCTAGAACAACGGGAGCGGGGCGCCGCAAACAATAAACAGTCGAATCAACATGGCGTACTTGAAGCTACAGCGAATGCGTAATAATTGTAACAAAGAAGATATTTTACGTTCTAGCAGAATTTAATTTAATTATTATTTATTATAAAATTTAGAAATTTACAAATAGTTAGGAGTACTTAAATTAATATTTGTTTAATTCTTGATTTATTAAAAAAATTGTTGAAAATTTGAATTTTAACTTCCCTCCATTTTTTGCTCCGCCTGCGTACTTCCGTCGATGAAAAATATGTGCTGTCAAATTGTCATACCGTTCTCTAATTTGTAAACATTTTACAGGGCCGGGCGTCATAGAAAGTAATTTAATTAAAACACAATCAAATAAAGAAATTATGTTGCACTTTAGAAATGTCGGCAAAACTGAAAATTTGAGGCATGAAAAATATCTTTTATATTGAGAAAAATATTTCATTTCATTGAATCTCAAAATGCGTTTAAAGGAGCTACATTTACGTAATTTCGAATGTTCATAGTTTGTTAATTGTTTTATTTTTTTTTTCAACTTTTTTTGACAATCGAAATATTTAAATATTTCTTCTGAATTATTAATAGTTTAATTACTCTAAGTTTATGTTCCTAATCCAATACAAGAGAGTATCAAAAAGGATACGAAACTCCATTCCGACACCTGATACGATATAAAATTATGAGAAGGGGAAGAAGGGTTATTCAAATTTAAACAGAATTTTTCGGGACTAATAAGAGCCTACGAAGCAAATTTCCATACGTTATGGCTTTCCCCTTCAAGAAAAAGAAAAGAAATAGAGATATAAGAACAAAAAAAGCACTACAATTGCTCCAAATTCAATAAGCTTTATCTTGTTTCTTCGCTGGTAGTAGTCTGTTCTACAAAAGTTGTATTTACTACAATAAATTGCAGTCACTTGGCTTGTTGTATATCTTCCATTACCTATTATACAACTTCTCGGGATCTGTTATATACAGTCAACTTTTGTTATGAAAAACCAAAGAAAAGTTTTATTTGGATGTTGGGTTTTTCATATTGTTCTTTTTAGATGAACTGATAATGCTTTCTGATTAGAAAGCGAAACGTTTTCAATAAATAGATGAAGTAGCCATCATCTTTATCTTTTTTCTCCACCTTTTGGCCGAAAAACCTGCCACTCTTTGAGTTATCCTTAACTTAACTTGTACAGTTAGTAAATAGAAGTTTCGCTTTAATAATTTTTCAAAGTGCCTCAAAAATATAACCGTTTAGAAACCATAATTGGTTTTTCGTAAAGGGCGTTCAATAATATGAAACAAATATGTTGTAGAGACCCCAGTCTAAATCTTAGAAAACAAGTACTATGGTATTATGTATTTTCTTTAAATAAACAATGTCTCAATAAATTGGAAGCATCAGAAAATGGTTTGGATGTAGCTCAACTGAACTCTTTCGGGCTGTATGTCAAACGTTAGAATGGCAGTGATTACTGACAACCTTCGTCGCGAAGATGGCACGTAAAGAAGAAAGGACCCTCCTACTATTTTCAACCTTGTATGAAAATCCAGTGTTTTAAAAGTCGCCACAAACTTTTGTTTGAAGCGTTTTACATTCGCATATTTCTCACAATTACATTAAGTGATGCAATTATCACGTGTTACCCTTTTACTTTCATATCATATACACCGGTTCAACATACCTGACGTCTTAAGTTTTTATTTTCAGTACAATATATGATAGTCTGGACGTTATTATATTATTGTTTAAAGATTCCTCCTTTTTATTCGTGCCACACTACAAACACTGATTTTTAAAGCGTTCGCAACTCGCTAATGCACTTGTGAGGACAAATTGTCGATTTTCTTCAGAAAGAATATTTCCAGGCATTTTTGTTATTGCACTCAAAAGACAAAAGTTCCTACAACTGTCACTGTGATTTGCCATCTTCAAAAAATACTTCATAATTTTAATTGACCTTACGCGTATCGATAAACAGATCGAACGATAATATTAGACAACATACAATACTGTTATTACATTTAAACTAAAATCCATGAAGAGTTTAAATAGAGGTCAATTTAATGTTTCCACTTTCTTTTTGTATTTTTTTTTATTTTTATACAACAATGCCTATATATGCGCATGTGTATATAGTATTTAATATTGTAGCAAACAGTAAAAACAAAAAAAAAAGAAAAAAAAAAAACTAAAATCCATTAAAAATAAGCCGTATATGACGGCTACTACGAATGTGAATTAAGTAAAGACTTCCGTAAATCCACACGTCTACGTTTAAAATTCTAACTTGCCTGTATCTGACAAATATGTAACTCTTAAATGTGCCTTCACTCATTGGACAAAATCCGTGAAATGAATTATATAACACAAATCCCGAAATTCACAGTATAAAACACCGTCCGTCATATTGTTGCCTTTGTTTAATATATTCTATTTTAGACGGACAAGCGACGTAATTTACCAAAAAATTATTCTTGATTTAAGTCATGCATGTGGAAATGTCTGAATGTGTAGTGCACCAGCTTCAAATCGAGATTGATAGGGCAACAAATAGCAATAAAAATACTGTTACGATAAATTCTGACCCAAAACCGTAAACATATTTATTACTAATATTCTTATTCATCTACTTATTTTCTAGGTCATATACTACCGATTCGAACTCTCCAGAAGGGGTCGAATAAAAACTTCAGGTAACATCAACTGACCCGACCCTTCTAAGAACATGTTTATATTCTAAACCAGTTCGAGATCATTCGCCGTTTTGGGATTTTCCTTCCTAGTCGAGAAGATCATCGAACCTTCGACGGGGTTCTAGTATTACAGCTGTGTTGGTATAAATAACGAGACGTTCTTTGTGGGGGATCAGTAAGAAGATTTTTTAGCGCGCCGCGTTTTAAATGTAACGTCGTATAAATAAATTATGTAATTATCAGTGCAAGATAAATTATTAGTATAAATAAACTTTAAGAATTGTAAGTGTTATAAATATAGAGCCTTTCATAAATAATAAAAACAATAAATTAGAATTAATAAAGACATAACATTGGTGTTCAGAAGTGGGATATTTTAAATAAAATAGTAAAAATAGCTATGATTTATTGACTCACAGTTACGGATTTAAGAAGACATCTCGATGACAGAGAATTAGCTTCTACCGGAAAAAAGGCTGATTTAGTCCAACGACTAAAGAACGCTTTAAAAGAAGAGGGTTTGGATCCGGAAACTTATATATTTGAAGGCAAACATGCTGCTGTCATCTCGTCGATTTCCAAAGTTTCTGGTGACATCGCATCATTAGAGAACAAAATTTCTGGCGATATTTCGAAAGTTTCCGGCGACATCGCTTCTTTAGAAAGCAAAGTTTCTAACGAGATTTCTTCTCTGGAAAGCAAAGTTTCTGCTAACATCTCTAAAGTCACTTCTGAGATGTCTGCCCTCGAAGATAGAATGTCTTCGTTAAAAAACCAAGTTGCTACCGATATGTTGGCCTTCGAAGAAAAGATATGGAAAGATATGGAAAAGAAACTGGAGGAAACAGGGAAAGCAGAGAGAGGAAACAATCCAATTACAGCAGAGACAAAAGAAGACGAGACGAAATGTAAGTTGGAAACACGGCCGAAATTTGAAGGAAGTGGAGGTTTTGTTCATGTCAAAGTCCCAACTTTCGACGGAAAATTGTCATGGAACAACTACATGAAACAGTTCGAATAAGCTGCAAGAGCTAATGGATGACCTGAAAAAGAAAAGGCTGAAAAAAGAAAAATATGCGATATGGCCACGAACACTTGGAGCATGTATATCAGTCGCAGCTTAAAAATCGAAGACAAAAGAAAGATGAGGCTCTTTAAGAATATGAGGTAGATATTGCCAGATTAGTACGATACGCTTATCCAACAGCTCCCGAAGACATGATAGACAAGTTGGCCGTTCAAACGTTTATTGATGGTCTCCGCATGAAATGCAAAGAATACTACGATTAGCGAGTCACAAGACGCTGGTTGACGTCTTATCCGCCACCCTCGAATACGAGTCAGCTACGCAGGCCTCTGGCAGATACAGTAAAGTTAGGACTGTAAAAGAGGAAGGAGATGAAGATAAACTTGACAAGCTGCTTAATATGATGAAAAGCATGACATACAAGAAAACGAAGACCATAAGATGCTGGAATTGAGGCTAAATAGGACACGTACGAAGTTCCTGTAAGCACCCTAGGTACGACGCAAATCAAAAAACTCACCATCAGGAAAACTAGAACGGGTCAGCCTTAGGGGGGCAGTTTCGTGCTTCTTTGAAATGTCGTGAAGATAGTGTATATGTAGATAGAGAAATAAATGGTAAAAAGCATACGTTGTTGGTGGATACCGGAGCGACCAGAACCATTATACGCCCGACAGTTATAAACAGCCATAAGAAACTGTTACCAACGAGGTTGCGACTTCGGACCGCTACGGGTGAAAATGCCAACATTCATGGAGAACTCCAAATACAATTAGGAATTGGAACAGAAAAGTTCGTCCATACTGTTATAGTTGCTGACATCGAAGAGGATGTTATATTAGGAATGGACGTAATGAATACGCATGGATTCCAATTGGATTTTAAGAATAAGGTAATCAAAGTTGGTAACGAGGAGGTATTTCTCCATCCACATGATGACAACACTATGCAAGCAGCCGTGAAAGAAGATATAGTCGTGCCTGCGAGAAGTGAAACGATCATAGTAGCGCGGCTACAGGGAATTGTGGACGAAGGAACACCTGTTATGATGGAGCCTTGGAATCATGACGACGAAGTTGGCCGTGGAATCATAATTGGAAAAGAATTGGTGACTTCGGCTAAAGAAATTCCTGTGAGACTTATTAATGTCAATGACTACCCAGTGACCATCAAGAAAGAGACAAAAGTAGGAACTTGTGTACCTGTCACATCCATAATCCGTCAGACGACAACGTCTGATAATTCCAACGATAAATTTGATCAAATGGTCGCAGTTGCTGGACAGTCTCTGAATCAGATTGAAAAAAGGAAATTAAGGGAATTTCTTCGGCAGTATCGTGATATTTTCGTACCGAAAGGAGGAAAGACGGGAAGAACTACCGTTGTTAAGCATAAAATTAATACTGGTAATGCTAAGCCAATTCGTCAAACAGCTCGACGATTACCACAGGCGAAAAGAGAGGAAGCTGAAACGATTGTTCAGGAAATAAAGAAAGACGGGGTGATAGAACCTTCTACGAGCCCATGGGTTTCTCCGGTGGTCCTGGTTAAGAAGAAAGACGGAACGACGAGGTTCTGTGTGGATTACCGTTTGTTGAACCACGTTACCAAGAAAGATAGTTTTCCTTTGCCTCGGATCGATGACACATCGAACACATTGGCTGGAAGTAAATTGTTTTCTACTTTGGATTTATAGTCTGGATACTGGCAGGTAGAAATCGACCCAGTAGATAAAGAAAAGACAGCCTTCACCACAGGATCTGGATTGTGGCAATTCAACGTTATGCCATTTGGACTCTGTAATGCTCCTGTGACATTTGAGAGGCTTATGGAAAATGTGTTAAGACGGCTATCTTTTAAAACATGCCTGGTTTATCTAGATGAAATAATCGTCTTGGGGGAGACATTTGAAGACCACCTGGAGAATTTAGAAAACGTTTTTATACGACTTAAAGCTGCCCAATTGATGTTAAACCCCAAGAAGTGCCAGCTATTTCAAGGTAAAGTCAATTATCTGGGTCATATAGTCAGTAAAGAAGGAGTGGCCGTGGATAAGGCAAAAATCGATTCCATTAAGGAATGGCCAGAACCAACTGACTAACTTCAAGTGAGAAGTTTTCTTGGACTATGTACTTATTACCAGAGGTTTATTAAAAAGTTTGCAGATATCGCTAAACCATTAACGCGACTTACAGTGGAAGCAAGAGAATACGGCTGGGATACAGACTGCCAAAATGTCTTTGAGACCTTAAAAAAGCATTTAATAACAGCACCAATTTTAGGGTATCCACTGCTAGGAGGAGAATTCATCTTAAATACAGATGCAAGTAATGTGGGAATTGAAGGAGTGCTGTCTCAGATTCAAGGAGGACAGGAACGAGTTCTTGGATATTTTAGTAAAGTTCTTTCGAAACCTGTGCGGAATTATTGCTTCACGAGAACAGAACTTCTAGCAAATCCAGAGGGTCAGATAGCCAGGTGGATCGAACGACTCCAAGAATACGATTTCAAGATTGAGCACCGGGCCGGAGTTAGCCACAGAAACGCTGATTCTCTTTCCAGAAGGCCATGCCCAGCAGAGTATTCCCACTGCAACAAAACGGAATCCAAGGAAGCAGCAGTTCTAAAAACAACGATGGTCAACAACGACTGGCCGCCTACCAAGATAAGGGAAGAACAAGAGAGAGTTTCAGTTGTACAGAAAATTCGAACATGGAAAGAGGAAAACCGTCGGCTACCTTGGCAAGAAATATCAAACCTATGCTCAGTAGTTAAGACGTATTAGGCCCAGTGAGACTTATTTATCATGGAAGATGGCTTGCTCAAATGAGTCCTGGAAAATGATGACGGTTTAGAGAAGAGAAGACAGTTGGTGATCCCAAAGAGCAGAATAGCCGAAGTACTTCGTCAGTTAAACGACAGTCCATCAGGAGGGCATTTTGGTGTAAAGAAGACCCTTAAGAGAATTCGGTAATGGTTTTATTGGATGAACAGTTCCGACGACGTAAAAGACTGTTGTAAGAAATGTACTATTTGTGCTACGAGTAACGGGCCTTACCGAAAAAGGAGTGCTCCTATGAGACAATATAATGTTGGAAGCCCGTTTAAAAGAATAGCTTTGTACATTGCTGGGCCATTTCCAAAAGTGAAAATGGAGGCAAGTACATGTTGGTAGTAATGGATTACTTCACGAAGTGGGTCGAGATTTACGCACTTTCAGACCAGAAGGCCGCCACCGTTGCAGATAAGTTAATCCAAGACTTTATCAGCCGATTTGGAGTACCTTTGGAGATCCATAGTGACCAGGGCAGGAACTTGTTGGTAAGTATTTGACAAAGATGGTGTCCGATCATCAGCGAGACTGGGACCTTCCGTTCTTCACAATGGTCTACAGATCTGCTGTTAACGAATCAACAGGCCAGACACCAGCCAGAGTCCTATTCGGACGCGAGATGCGACTACCTTGTGATCTAGAGTTTGGATGTCGACCTGGAGAAGATGTAGCAGGCGAAGATTATGTGATCGAATTACGAAGAAGAATGGGCGACGACAAAGTCTGGCTCTATAATCCCAAAAAGCGAAAAGGTTGTTCTCCCAAGTTGCAGCAGTTTTGGGAAGGTCCATACCTCATTATAGAGAAGATCAATGATGTCATTACCGTATAAGCAAGATTCCGAGGGGAAAGCTGATGATAGTACACCATCACCGGCTGGCGTCTTTCGAAGGTGACCACGACGTAGATGAAGAAGTGGAAATCAACCAAGTCTAAGATGTGTCTGACCTCACGTTTGAGGAATTCATGGGTGTCTATGGAGGTACCAGTAAAGCAAGACATAGTATTACCACTGAAGAAAGGCAAGATCTACTCGCGCTTTCCGATGACTACTCACTGGCCCTTACCATCCCGGACAGTATCAAAGACGCGCCAGGGTTGGCATCCGTTTTTCGAAGGAAGTTTGGTCGAGTTGCAGAACTTCAATGCCAAGTGCCAGCTCCCGGTAAAATCTTGAAACTTCAAGATGCATCTTAAACAATGGTTCAAGATGCTTTTGGCTTTTCTACCTGGTAACAAAAGACACTGCCCGTGACCAACCTACCTACCGAGATGTATGGGAAGCCTTACTTCAATTGAGAGAGCACGTACTAGAGTCCGACGTTCAAAAGTTAGCCATGCCAAAGTTGAAGTGCCACCAATTAGATTGAAGAGTTATCCTAAATATGGTGGAGGAGATCTTTAAAGGCACCTAAGTCCAGGTGTTAGTCTGTTGCAATCCGCATAGTTACTGGTGCGGAGAGAAAACCGTCCCTTGTCATTTTTATACAACTGGAAGTTGTAAAAGAGGGTCCAGTTGCCGATACCAGCATACCGTTCCAGTTCCAGTCCCGACAAGGCTCCAGGAGGAACCATCTTTTAAGAGGGGGGCAATGTTACAATAAATTCTGACCCAAAACCGTAAACATATTTATTACTAATAATCTTATTCATTCACGTATTTTTTAGGTCATATACTACCGATTCGAACTCTCCAGAAGGGGTCGACTAAAAACTTCAGGTAACATCAACTGGTCCGACTCTTCGAAGAACATGTTTACATTCTAAACCAGTTCGAGATCATTTGCCGTTGTGGGATTTTCGTTCCTAGCCGAGAAGGTCATCGAACCTCCGACGGTGTTCTAGTCTTACAGCTGTGTTGGTATAAATAACGGAACTTTCATTGTGGGGGATTAGTAAGAAGATTATTTAGCGCGCCGCGTTTTAAATGTAACGTCGTATAAATAAATTATGTAATTATCAGTGTAAGATAAATTATTAGTATAAATGAACTTTAAAAATTGTAAGTGTTATAAATATAGAACCTTTGATGGCTTTGATAAATCATAAGAACAATAAATTAGAATTAATAAAGACATAACAATACTCATTTAATTGACTATGTTGGATTTTGTGATAGAAATGTTAATAGAAGAATTACTCTTCCAAACTAACAGCACTTGTTAGTATAATTTTCTAAATGAAGCAAATATAGAGGAGTATACCAACAGCATCTACGAAGACCCTACTGGACCTTCCTCAACTGCACATCGTTCTAAAGGGGAGCCGAGAATGGGATATTATATTCTGCGGGAGAACCTGAGTAACAAGTAAAAACACAGGCCTAAAGTATCAAGAATATGCAGTTTCTCCTGCTTATCGTAGAAGGCGACTAAACAAGACCAATCCCACTCTTATCTGGTCGCAGCGGGCCAAGCTAGGGACTTCTTATCAGGATGCGCTTGTAACCAGAACTGAGAGACTACGGATCTCAAGCATTTTCAACTACCCTTTTCCATGGCAGTCATTCCTAACTGTCACGTATCTCCCATCCATCTCCCCCCATAAACCACCATCATCATCATCAGTGGCATTACAGCTCGTTATGAGCCAAAGCCTTCTTCAAACCAATCATTCATTCGCCCCTGTCTCAGGCAACTCTTCATAAACCCCTCTCTCATAAACCACCATACCTTCTTCATAACCACAGAAGACAACTTGTCGCTAAATAAAAACCGATGGAGAAAACCAGCGAAAAAAATTCGCAATTTAAAGTTGGGGACACCGTGTTGAAGGAGGTGGGACAACACGATACGTAATCTCGATTGGTTCCCTCCAGACACCTCCGGTTGTAAAAAGCCTTACTTGCTTAAGCATGGCTCTGTACAGTGTGCGCATTAGACAGCACTTTTTTGTAAGTTTCACCGGGGGTGTGGGAAGAAGATGAGCAGTGGGACGCTGTCTGGCAAATTATAAAGTGTACAAGCATTTGTAAAAAATTTGTAAAAATATTTTTTTATTGTACAGAACTTTTAATGTACTTTTATTATGATATGTACTTTTCGAGAAAACTGGAAAGCCGAAAATGGCGTTGACATCTGTCAGCCCACCCGCTTGCTTGTAAATGCAGCTTAAAGTAAATAATCCTAGCGGTACCGTTCCTTAATATGGGGTACCCTTAAGATACCTTTAAGTACCGTTAAACACCCAAAATGCAGCACTACCAAAAAACTTTCGTTGCCACACAAATTATTCTAACCTTAAACGCCGAATAAGGGAACAAGTTTGCGCAAAAAGAGAGAATGGTTACCTCCTGGCAAGTTGGTGTTTTTTTTTTCCATAAGATATATGTCGGAATCAGTACTTGCGCGAAAGCGACCTATCCCATATTATGAACTATCCCCATACTAGGCGACTCTCCTCTACTACCAGAAAATAGTTTTGGACGACCTGGGCTTTTTCTCTATCTCTAAGATACTTCTTCTTTCCCCATAATGCTTATACCGTTTTCCAAAGTAAAACACTTGATCGTCAGGATTTATACAAAGTGACGTCACTTGTATTTAAAATTTCCAGAATATCAACCTTAGAGTTCAAATTTTCCTAACACAGCTAATAATACGAAACCCATACGGAACTGCTCGATCTTTCATAGGCGTCAACATGGTGTAATAATCAGAAAAATGTAATCATCATTATATTGGAAATTTTGGAATTATATTGATTAAATAACCAAAAACATTTGTTATTATTAATAATATAAATTTTATGAAATAACTTTTTAAGTCTAATATTTCACAAAATAGTCATGTTAATTAAATATATTAGACAATTGTACGCAACGATACGGAAATACTTCAAATCTTATTGACAGTTCAGCGCGTGGCAAAAGTGTATTAAGTGTTGCCACTTTTTAGAGTAGAAATTTTGTTTATGTTTTGATTTCATACACAATTTGATCATAATATAATATATATTATTAATTTGTATTTAAAAATATTAAATTTAGATTAATACTTTTAAAAACTAATTACTGTTGTGTATTGTAATTGTGATATGCGAAAACAAATAAATTAGTCTGTAGAAAGCTAATAAGCTTTCATATAAGATATATTATTTTGAACAAGGAATAATGGCGGGACGTTTTTACTATTAAAGCCCTAAAAGAGGTAAGTTTAAAATTTAGAATATATAATTTTGTATTAAAATGTTTTCCTATGTATTTTAACGTGTTACAGTAGTCTTAAAACTAAGTGTATTTACTGTTAATATAATAGTTTGACAAATAGTTGACATTTTAAAAATTCCTCACTTACTAACTATTCTGATGTTTTGGCAAGGCTGTGTGGTTCTGACGACGTAAATCTTAAATGACGTGCAAGCTTTTTTATATGAAAAATGCTATACCTAATTATATTCCACACTGTAGTTTTAGGAATATTAAGTTAATCTGCCACTTAACGGATTACGGAAAAAAATTTTACAAACTTACAATTTTGTTAATTTGCAGCGATACCACCCATAATTTTATTAAAATAATATTGCGATTCACCCGATTTTACAAGAAATTAACTGTGTAATATATTAGTGCCGTTTGTTATCTCACTATTTAGTTGTCACTAATTTTTATATATTTTGATTATCTTTAGGTGTAGGCACATATAGGTTATATAGGTTGCATAAAAGGATATTAATTACGTTTTGCAATTGTTTATCATTTAAAATATTGCTTATTTAGCATTATCATAATTATTAAAAAAATAATAAATTAACAGTCACACACCTAAATTTGTTATATATTTTTTTAATTTGTCACGATATAGTTGTTAGGGCTCGTAATCTTGTATTTTTTAATTTAATTGGTATATTAATAATTTAATTGTTTAATACATTGCGTAGTACGTATACTGATAATCCAATTTACACGTGTATTATTACTATGTTTTGCATATATTTGTTAATATTTTTCTATGTACTCGCGCCACCTCCTTATGGGGCGTATTCCATAGTTTGAGAAACACTGGTTTAAGGCATGTTTAAGGTTTATGTCACATTAAATTGTACATGTTGATGTTGATAAATGAATAGTTGAAATCGTTTGATTATGATTTTTACTTTGTCATGTCCCTTTCAGGTTTTTACACATTTGTAGAAGAACTTGGGACTTCAAATAGGAACGAAACTGTACTTTCACTTAATAAATTAAGCAATTTAAAAGGCAATTTTTACTTTTATTGCTGCTCAATCGGCAATTTATTTTTGAACATCATTTTGATTTTCACCAATAATCGATAAAATTCACATCTAACAATATATAAATCGATTTATGTTTCAATCGAAAAATAACAAATGAAGTTACACTAAATTTTTAAATAATTATTTAAAGTTAAGGTTAACTTTAACAATTCTATAAGTAGAGATGTTTTAAAACTTTAATGGTAATCTTATTCTTATTGTCATAATTTAAAAAAATATAATCAATATTGAAATCGATTAACATCTGAAGAAAAGAAGATAGAATTATTATCGATGCCAAGAAATAATTGGAATGTAAATTAATTTCTCAAAATTATAAAAATTTAATAAAAGCTAACTATATTAAAAAAATTGTTAATATATAATTGTTTTTAGTAATTATAATAGGGTAATTTGAACCATATTTTACAATATTACCTAAAATTAAATAAAATAATAAAATTGACGTGTACGAGCATGCGCACGAATAAATTTTCATTTTTTTAGTATAGGCGTATTTTATTGAATTTTTAAATGTTAAACCATGAAAAACCATTCCCTTATTGTAGTTCTATGCCCTTTTATAATTTTCAACACGAAATATATAAAAAATTGCGTACATTCGATACTATATGCAATAATTATTCATCTCAAGCCCTCATTCACCAGAGTGCTTGCACGACGCAAAGGAGCGCCATTTTCTTAACCTTAAGGCGGGGATATGTGAATTTGTTATTAAATATGTGTCCCTTCATGAATGTTGGATATTTTAGTCCAGAACGTCAACGGTTGTCGTAAAGGTACGTGAAAAGTGTTATTATCAGTTAGTTTACAATAGGAACTATTTTTAAAATAAGCCAACTCTTTGCTTTGATGTCCTTGCTTTGTGGCAGATATATTATGAAACGGTAAATATCGTTTAGAAATATTACTTTCTGTTGTAAAATTTGAGGCCTGTTTAATTTGACAGTTCAGTTTTTAGAAAAGCTTACACAATTTTTTGTTTGCAGATAACAAGAATCAAAGTAAATTCGTTATGGAAAATGGTCCAAAGGACCCTTTTTTAGAAGCATGGGTGTCAGAGCACACAAAAAATGGAGTAGTGGCCCCTGTAACAACAAAATTCCCTGGCGGGAATGATGCTACTAATCAACTAGAGAAGTTAGATTATGAAGTTCCAAAAGTTAATGGGGATAGCACCAGAATTAGTAATATAGAAGAGAATTCTTATAGTTCAGAAAGTGACGCTTTAGTAATTAATGAAAGTGATAACAGGCAAGAAAGTAGTAAAACTGAGTTATACAAAAATTTGACATTAAATAATAGTGAAAAAGACATTTTGAACAATGTTAGTGAAACAGTGACTCATTCTAATCCATACTTTAATGAATCTCTGTTTGAATTATCACAACTGCACCAAAGCAGCCAGGAGGAGGAATTAGTAGTTAATACTAAAGACAACAAATGTGAAAAAAGTGTTAAAAAGTTAAAAAAGAAACTTAAACCAAAACAAAGAATAACAGAGTATGCTCAATATTTAGGTTTACAACCTTCTGTTCAGTTTAAGTGCTTTAAGTGTAATAGGGCAGGTTTTGAATCATTACCAAGTTTACAGGAACATTTAGTTCAGTGTGATGAAGAAAATGTTCAGGAAGTGTCACAGGATAATAATTATTCTGGTTTTAAGTTAACAAGGAAAGTGTTTTTGTGTTCTGCATGTGGTACATACTATGAAAATTGGAATTTGTACATACATATGCTGGAGTTCCACAAAAGATTTATATGTTTATACTGTTTAGGAATGTTTTCAATTTTAGAAGATCTGTGTCAACATATTCAGTCTAGACATAATCTCGAACCTGGTTACAAAAATACACTTGATGAATTTTTTAATGTTTATAATGAACCTTGCTATTTAGCTTGTTGTGAATGTGACAAACTCTTTAGTGAACAAGACAATTTTTTCTATCATAATTGTACTGGTAAGAATAAATTTAAAAAGCAACCAGTCAAACAGTTGATAACCCCTGAAAACCACGTAACAGGAGAATCTGAGACAATTATTGAGAATATAGAAGAAGAAACTGAAAATTCAGAAAATACACAAGTTATGGAAAACTGTAATATGCAAGGTAAGTATTAAAAATTATATGGCAATAATATAGAAAGACTTCCAAAATGATTTAAAAGACTTTTTACTTTTTGTCCTGAGTCATGTGTTTTTGTTATAAGTAATAAATACTTTAAATAAAAATTGTAGTACTGTTTCTGTAAGATATGTGTAAATTTCAATAATATGTTAGATATTTAGACTTCTTAAAAATGAACCAAATTCACTGGCCAAACATAAAATGAAGATTAATTCTACTTACAATATAGAAAGAACTTTTTGACAAAATAACAATAATTTTAGGTATAGTTCCTCTTAAAACATTTTCAATTTTTAAGCTCTTAATCAGTGCAACACAGTTCTGTAAGTAACAACTTTTATTATTTTGCTCTGATTTGAACAATTCATGACAAATTTTTTATCAATTAATGTAGGCTTACAGGATCAGTGTTTTTGTATCAATGTATCAAGGGCAATGGGGGTACAAGCATACATGTAACCTATTACCGCTCTAGTTGATCACTTTTGATCTTTTAGAGCATCTGTGCTATTTGTAGCGATCTTTTATGCCCTCTGGATCTGTCACTTGGCCTGAATCTGAATTAATGAAGAAGTTTTGTATGTCATAATGCTGAGAGCAAGATTCTGTAGCAAATGATCTCTAACGCCAATTATGACCAACAACTAGATTCAAAAGGATTCTTATCACATATTAAAAATGCATACAGATCAAATTGCCAAAATCTTATTATACCACATCAAGTTCATATCCTTTTTATCTTTTTGTATGATAGTTTCATACCCTTTATCAGCTATACTCTGTTTTTTAACCAGGAGGAGCAAACCAAAAAGACAGATTCAAACCCAAGAAAGTTACTAGAAAAGTCACCAAATAACATCTTCTTTTTTTGTTGATTATCTCGTCTTTGTGGTAATCAAGTAATCAATATCGGACAACCTTCCACGTCAATTCTAACCTAACTTTGTTTATTTATGCTTGAATAATTTTTTTCAATTCACTTCCAATATTATAATTATTACAATAAAAAAAGGATGGTTTTCACATTTGGTCCCAAGTATATATATTTAAATATCGTGTGATCCAATTTTATAGATCTCTGGTAGTTGAGTCTATGGTATTTAATTATAATTTAGAGAACATTTTGATCCAGAGAGTCAATAATGTTACAGATCTAAGTATGGTTTTTCACAGAAAGTTGTCTTTTAATTTGCAAATAGATCTTATATGCAACAAAGCTATGCAAATGTATGTATCAAAAAGTTAGAGAGTTCAAAGATTTCTGAAATACTGTTCTTTTAAACGCTAGACATATTCTATTCTGATGTGATCATTTCTTGATCTAGGTTTTTTCTCTACCAGAAGAGTTAACTTTGACTTTGATCATTATTTTTAAGCTTGATAATCCAATCTCCTGAATTGCTTCAGCCAATTTGTTTTACATATTCCTTCCCATTCACTGCTTTAGAATTCTCACTTTCGTGTTTCCCATCACAGAATAAATTATGGTTCAAATATAGGTGTTGTCCTACTTTTCATGCATGGTAATTAGTTACTTACCTCATTAGATAGATTTGTTTAACTTATGTATTAATATCTTTAGGTTATATTTGAAGCACTAAAATACAAAAAGATACTTTGTATAAATAAGTGTGTACTTCCAATTTCTTTAATGCTAGATTTTTGTTTAATTTTGACAGTGAGTTTGTCCCATTTATTATCAATAAATAAAATTAACCAAAAAATACTGGATTTCTGTGAGATAATCAACAAATTCAATCTGTTATGTTACATTGTAGAATAATTTTGCAGTTTTCTTGTGATGATCTACAACCAGGAAGAACAAAACCAACTATACCAATACAATCAAACTAAAACACAATATTACTTTACTAATGTTCTTTTATTGTGTTGAAAACAAAATGAAAATACTTCTTAACCAGTATACACTAAATTTAAAAGATAGTTGTCATTTTTCTTATGATAATTAGATATAAATAACATACATTTATAAATTTATAAACACTTTAAACTATATTTAGTATAAATATCATCTTAAAAAATATCACATTAAATACTATTCACATACCAAAAAGTCCAAGTTATTACAAACAACTTAAAAGAGAAATCGATTTATATACTAGAGGAAAATAATATTCTGTGCATAATATAATATATTCGGAATGTATGTAGAAATAAAAATTTAATAATTGTATTAAGTAGTCTTTAAAAATATCCTCCCCATTTATGTCTTGGTGAGGTTCATGAACAATTACACCATTTTGAATTTCTTTATTTAATTTTTTTAGCAAAAACTAAATCTATTTCAGATATTTGAGCAAGAAAGTTTTGTTTTTAGTCAACAGCCCAATGTATAAGCCATTCTTTGAATAATTTCACCTAAAAATAACTATGGTAAGACATTGAAAATACAGACAATAAATCAATCATCCTAAACAGTAAGATAATCAATCTATAGTTATGCTATGCAATATTTGCTGCAATGAATCTGCTTATATGTAAAGTAGAAAATATTCTTTTTTTCCTTTTCTTCCCTTTCCATGTTTATATATCTGTTGAACCAAAATACTTGACAATATTCCAGTAGAGTATATAATTAAAAACTTAAAATTTATTTTATTTAATAAATTACTTTATGATATCATTAATTAGTATACTCATCATCAAACATACCAAGTATAATATCTATAAATGAGAACAGTGAAATGTAAGTACATAATACTTAAAATGAAGATATTTGTACACTGGTATTTTTCCAAAAACATGTAACACAAAGGCTGTTGTACTTATGTTTATAAATAGGAAAAATATTTTGATCAAACCAGAAGGATACTATTACAATTATTTCTTATGTAACTCATAAATTTTAATTATAAAAACTATTTAGTAGAAACAATAATATACCAGATTATAAAAATGAAAACTATAAAATGGTATAGATAATTTTACTATATAATTGCAGCTAACTCATATTTACTTACTTCAAATTGATTTGCTGCAAGAATTTATATAATAATGAACTACACATATTTTGGAAGATCTGAGCTGTTGTTAATTTCCCTTAAAGTGGTCATTTCATTCTTGAAAAAGAAGCTGTGTGCTATCTGTCTTACAGATGTTTTAACTCTTTCATCTAATGTTGTAAGAATAGAAGGTCGACTGTCAATATGTTTAGGACATCTTACTGTTCCAGTCTGCTTATATGCTTTAATTGTTCGGTGAATAGTTGCATTTGCAACACCTAAAATTAGCACATTACTTTATTAAGTCTTGATTTTAACAACTATTCTGCAAAACTAACCTGCTGTTTGTTTTATTTTTGTTACTGTGGCTATTACTTTCATTCCAGAACTATCAATTTTCATTATTTGTTTGTACATGTATATACATTGTTTCTCAATTGATGATAAATGACTCAAATCTACTCGGCGTTTTTAAGGTGGAGAAGAATAATTACCCCTAGTACTTGGCATTGAATCAATATTGTTATCTTAATAACACTAATATATCACTGAATAGTTCTGAAAAGAACTGTTTTTTATATAAATGCAAACCAAAAATCTAAAAATATAAGGAATAACTCAGAAAATGCAAAAAATCGTCGATATAAATTTTGAATTTTAAAATTTCACAATGTCATTAGTGTCAATATGTCATAATTTAGTGGAGTAAACTTGCCTGCCGTTGGACCAATTAAAAACAAGCATTACCACGCGTAAAATTTGAATTACTCCTCCTGGTTAAAAACAGACCATATATTACTGCAGTCCATCAGTTAGAGGTACTCAAATATGAAGTCAAACTAAAAAGAAGGCTGGACACCTAATTTTTGTAAAGCTAACATAAATCAATTTTATAAGGCCAAACTAGAGTAAACCTGTAATATATTGCTAAGTTAGAAGGAAAAATATATTTACGTATTTTATTTCTTTTTAACTGTTCTCTTATTGTTTATCTATGAATCTCTAAAAAAAACAAGGAATCCTTCTAGACCAGTGGGATAAAGTATACAGTTATTATCGTTATTATTATAATTTCAAACTGTTATTATGAATAGTAAAAACCAAAAAACAAATTCCTTAACAAAATGTAATGATTTAAGTATTATTTTATGACTGATAATGGAAAGGGCACAAGTCACACTTTTTTTAATATCACTTTTTGGGCCATTTTATTTCTTGAAGCATTCTACATGTTTTCTGTCAAAAGAACACATCTTCATATGCCACAAGTCAACATAAAAAGCAAACAAAAACTGAAATCTGTTTGAAAATGGCACGATTCCTGGACTTACGCCCCTTTCTAATAAAAAGGAACATAAGTTTTAATTAATGGACTTTGTATCCTTTATGAAATAATAGGTTGAATTCTAATATTAATCTTATTTTTTATGGCAAAAGTATAGAGAAAGTGCTGATGAAGTTGGCTATAAACGTCATGTCAAATCTGTGTTTACGGTTTTGCCATGTCCTTATTATGTATATGTTTTATGCCTCAAATATGCTTTGAAACAATACATTTTTATTATATTATTTTATGAAATTGGGTATTTTTAAAACAATTTTAAATTAATATAAATCACTGTAAACTTTGTGGATGAATAAATTCTATCTATCTATCTATCTATCTAACATGAACAAATGAATATTTGTTTCTTTTGATATTAGTTGCAGTTAGTTATTAGAAAAAAAATTATAATTGGTCTTTGTTAGATTAGCAAATAAACTTGGCAATACTGTCAAAACTTTGAAAACACTAGCTGATAGATTGCAACAGATGTTCAGCAGATTTCAATTTTATGACAATTTTCTTATAATTTTGGGATGAAATGGTACCTGAATAAATGCTTAAACAATCAAAGTTAATTTAAATTATAATAAATTAAATTTTAATTAATTAAGCTCCTTTTAAAAACTTAAAAATGATGTTTAATAACAATAATTAATATTATATCGCATGCTCTTTCGCGATTTATTTGTGATATGGCAACAATGAAAAATTCATTGTTGCCATATCACAAATATCAAATCTCACTAATTTGTAGCTAACTTCATTGGCACTTTCTCTATACTTCTGCCTTTTTATATACATTGTTTATATAATGACAAGCACTACTTTCTGTAATTGAGGTTCTTGTTATTGGAATTTTGCTTTCATAGACTACACAAAAGAATGCCTCTATCTAAGTGTTAACTTTAATCTTTTGTTTTTTACTTATAGAGTTTTTCCTTTAACCACTTAATCCACACATTCATTTTAGAGTTCACTGTAAAAAATGATCCATTTTTTGATTTTATAATTCGATTATGCATGTAAAATAATTAGAGAAAACATATTTTAATTGGAGTAATAGGTGTATTTTTCATGACAGGAGCGTATTAAAAATATATATAATTTGTTTTAGTATTTTTAATTTAGTAAATTAAATATTTTTTTAAGTATTTTTACTTTAGAAAATTTAATATGTAAGTATGTATAATTAAAAGCAAAAGCATATCAGGAACATATAATTATTGTAAGAGTATAAATAAAAAAAATTCAAAAATTTCCATTAAAGATCATAAAATGTTTGAATAATGAAATAAAGTAAACTGCAAATGCAACACAAAAATATCTACTTACTACCTGACAGAAACGAAAATAGACTTAAGTACAGTAACATCTAAAACTCAACATAAATTGTAATAAGGATAAAAAAATAGTAATTATAATTCTTAGAAAATAATAATAATAATTTCTTTCCTCAAGTAGCTTAGCTTGCTCCATGGATGTTTTAGTTGTTGCTTTGGAAATTGGCTGCATTGCTCCTGTAGTGATCCTTTCCCAAGTTAACATGCTCCTTTTTTAACTTGGCAGCACCAATATTCAAAAATTCATATATACAGTTGCCTTCCATCTTATACACATCTTATAAACATATAAGATGCCTTCCATCTTATAAACCACACAGATATGGAATCTTATACACACAAATGTGTATAAGATTCCATATCTTATAAGGTTCATTCGCTCAACTCAAGCATATTTTGACAGATTCATAGCTGGAAACCTACAACATAAAAGTTCCTAGCTCTCAGTATTAACAGCTTAAATAAACTTTTATTACAGACTTCTTTCATTAAAAAAAGAAGAATTAATATAACTAGCGGAACTGTATACTAAACCCATAAAATATTGGGTAGTATATATTTAAAAATATATTTCAGTTGTTATAATTTAACATCAGTAACTATTAATTATATGGTGTAGATAAATAAATATTGATCATCGGAAATCGTAAAGTTCTATTTTATTTACTATTTAGTTTGATTACTATTAATATTGGCTATGAGTATGTGTGCTTGGTTGTATAGTAATTTCCAGCCACTTTAGTCTGTCAAAAAGTAACTAACTTCGCAAAAAAAATAATTACTAAATTCACTAGAAGGTTTGGACTGGGAATACCGAGCCGACTATACACATTTTTTTTATATGTGGTGCCCTATATATTATTCTCTTTAAATGATTGTTTTCATATTTTATAAATATTATATAATAGAACACAATATTTTGTTGTAATAATATTTATTTCATTGAGTAGGCATTGGTAATGTTCATATGAAAAATAAAACAAAACCTGTGTCATCTATATTACATGTATTCCTCCCAGCCAAATACAGGTGATAACAGTTATACAGATAAGAATTTAAAATATTCAAAACATCTAAATATTATTAACACCAGTTTTATTTTTTTACATTCCTTTGCAATGATCCAGGCACTTTACTGAACATTTAAATACTTTTGTAAGCATTTTTCTATATTTATATACAGAAATATTTAGAACCAGCTCAAAGAACTCAGGCTCAAAAAAGGTTATGTCAAAAAATAATTAATACCTACAGTTTTTTTATTGCTGAATATCATCTGTAACCATGACAGTAATAAGAATATATATAATATAATAATGTTGCCAGAGATCACCTATTTGTCTTCCACTTTTGTCAACATTTTGTGTGGTCGACCTGTGTGTAATTATAAACACTATGGGTCGCCCAAACAAGACAATGCAAATCTGGAAACCAAATAATTGAGAATGTTGACTCTCAAAACCTCTGATTTCATTTAAAAAGATCAAGTTGATAAAATGCTCAATAAGAAAGATTGTGAGAGACATGTATAAGGGACATAGACAGCAATTAAATTGTAATGCAGAAAGTCATGGCGAAATTAGATCTAGGATAAAGCAGGCTAGAGCTGCTTTTAGAAGAATGTCCAATTTGTTATGTAACAGAGACCTAAAATTTACATTGAGGATCCGCCTACTTCGCTGCTAAGTGTTCTTGGTCTTACTTTATGGTGTCGAGTCCTGGACTGAATAAAATCGATCTAAATCACCTTGATGCTTTCGAAATGTGGTGCTATAGAAGAATTTTAAAAGTTTCCTGGGTTGAGAAAATTAGAAACTCCACAATACTAGAATGTCTCAACAAGACTACTGATATCATAAAAAGCATCAGACAGAGAAAGCTGGAGTATTTCGGACATGTAATAAGAGGTCCCAAATATAGGTTGCTACAAAATATGCAAGGAAAAATAGCAGGCAAACGCAGTCCAGGACGAAGAAGAACCTCATGGTTGAAGAACTTGCGAGATTGGTATGGTGTTGATACAAGCATGCTATTTAGGGTGGCAGTAAATAAAATTAAGATAGCTATGATTGTAACCAATGTTCTGAAAGGACATGGTACATGAAGAAGATGTATAAGGGAGTAACAACTAGTATTAGGACAGGTGTAGTAGAGACTGATCAATTTCATGAGCAAGTAGGATTACACCAGGTGCTTACTCCTTATTTATTTTCATTAGTGTTTGATCAGATAACAGTGAAACTACAGGCTAACATTCCCTATTGCTTAATGTATGCTCATAATGTAGTTTTAGTAGGAAACTTGAACAGTGGAGACAAACCCTTGAGGAAAATTTAGGAAAGGTTTAAAACTTATTAGGGAAAAACAGAGTATTTGGAATGTTCATTTATACAAATAAAATGCTAACTTTGGATGGTGAAATGATTGTGAAAAGTAAAAATTTTAAGTACCTAAGATTGGTATTACAAAATCATGGGGAATATATGGAGATGCATGCAGTCGCATTAAGATGAGATTGATAACTTGAAAGTAAGCCAGTTGTCTGTTGTGTGACAGAAAGATTCCAATGAAACTGAGGTTAAAATTCTATAAAACTACCATAAGACCAGCTGTGAAGTTCGGAACAGAATGTTGAGCAGTTACAAAGAAAAAAGAACAATAGGTAAATGCATGTGGCAGAAATGAGAATGCTTATATGGATGAGATGAGTGGAGTGACAAAGAGCAAACAATTAAGGATGAGTATACTAGGGGAAGTCCCGATGTTAAGATGGTTCATGCATGTTTAACATCAAGATGTTAATCACCCAATATAAGGAATTGCTGATTTGTAAGTTCCTGAGAGGAGTAGGACAGAAAGGCCAAAAAAGACCTGGGAGAAATGTTAAGGCAGGTTTTTACTGCATTCTTTATAGTTCCTGTGTTTGTCAGTTTTTTTTATTATCTTGTCCAATGATAGAATAAATAGTACTGTTGAAAGCGCATCTTCTTTCTTATTCCATTTATTATTTTTATTATTACTATTCTGTCTCTTCCAGTGTCTATTGTTGAGTGGGAATCTGGCATTGCCATTTGTGGCATTCTTATGATTTTATTTGGTATTCTACTCTCATGTAAGTCTTGGATCATTTTTCTTCTGTTTACTTTGTCAAACACCTTTTGAAAGTCTAGGAAAAGTATGTGTTTGGTCTCTGTTGTACTCATATGTTTTCTCTATCACTTGTTTTAGCATATGTATAGCGTCTATCGTGCATCTTTCTTTTCTGAAATTGTACTGGTAATCTCCTATATTTTCGTTCTATGTATATTGATATATTCCTTCGAAATACTTCTGCAATTTTTCTGATACTATATCCAAATTAGCTGTCTATTTTTGGTTACCTAGTTTAGTTACCTAGGTAAGTATTGGTACAATGGTTTAATGTTGTATCTTTTATTTTCTGTTTCGATCTCTTTCATAATTTCTTATACTTTTTATTTTTTTTTGTATTTAAGTAAATAATTTCTTTTGATCTTTGTATTTTTTCAGTTTGTAGTGGATTTTATATTGACCAGTTTGACATTAGTTTCCCAAATTATGCAGCTATGCCATTCTTCTTCTGCATCTGCGACATTTTAAATTCAATTTTGTGTTGCAAGTAGTTTGTATTCTGTTTGGCGATTAAGGGGCCTTAAATTGAACTATTTAGGGTTATATAACATTTAATTTGCATTTAAAAAGTATCCTATAAAACAAAATATTTTTCCATAAAGCCCATATAAAGAGGCTCATTAAGGGATAGCCCTCTGTAGTTTGTGCACTGATCTTTTATAAGGCACCTTTTTTTAAAGATTGGCGTTGTCCAATTGGTTTTTCAATTTTAGAAGAATTTTTTAATTTTCATTGAAGGTAGGTTTACCAATAATGGGCACCTTAAGCAAACAAACTTGTTTTTGTCGCCTCTAGGTAATGTTTAGGTTGTGATTTTTTTAAATTAAAATATTATCTTTACTTTAAAATATGATGTGACTGTAGCGGTACAATATTATCTGATATATTTTAGAAAATAAATTATATGTCGCCCTCATCACTCAAATAATGGGTACCTAATTTTTCATACTGCCCTATGTTGGGCACCCCTATGTATCGGACACCTATAAAATGTAATTTAAGGTGGAAATTATCTTATATTTTAACAATACCAAGTGAAATAAAGTATTAAAACATAAATATGTATAGCTTAATAATAAAACAATGATTTATTTTTAACTACTTAAGTATTAAGTAAGTAATATTGTTAAATAATAATAATAAAAACACAACTCATTCATAAAGCCATTTGCTATTTTTCCAATACACATAATTTTTTCTTAAACTGTAAATCAAATGTCGTATGTATCTTTATTAATAATGTTAGAAGTAGAGATTACTGTAATAAGTTGTTTAATATTAATTGTGGAAATGCCTTTCTCCACAACCTTAAAAAGATTTTTGGTTTCATCTACAGACATTCTTCTTTTTGTAGTGCCTATCCATTTCGGATGTTGTTGACCATCATGGCAATCTGTATTTTGTAAACTGCGGCTCTGAAAAGATCTGTGCTTCTTGTGTTAAACCACATACATAGATTTTTCTGCCAGGAAATTCTTCACCTTCCTGGTCCTCCTTTTCCTTCTACTTTTCCTTGAAGAATTAATTGCAGTAACCCATATCTTTCACTGTTCCTCATGATGCGACCAAGGTATTCAATTATGTCTGTTTTTATTGTGGTTAACAACTCTTTTCCTTTTTGCATTCTTAATAAAACGTCCTGGTTAGTAACGCGGTCGGTATAGGATATCTTCAGGATTCTACAATAAAGCCACATTTTGAAAGCCTCAATTTTCTTACAGGTAGCGTCTGTGAGAGTTCATGACTTAACTCTGTACAACAATATAGAAAAGATATAACATCGTAGTAATCTGACTTTTATGGGTACTGATATATCGTGGCATTTGAATAGCTTAGCCATTTTTTGAAATGCAGATCTTGCTTTCTCTATCCTAGATTTTATTTCCAGGGAATGGTCCCAGTTTTCATTGACGTTCGTACCAAGGTAGGTGTATATTTTTACTCTTTCTATTGGTTGACTATTCACACTGATTCTTTCAATTTACTGTTCCTTCTTAGAAATTATCATACATTTTGTTTGCTTACTGTTCAGTGAAAGTCCATGTCTCTGACTAACTTCTGTGATTCTATTCATTAACTCCTGGAGGGCTTCATAACTGTCAGCGAATACCACCGTGTCATCCGCGTATATGATGTTATTGATACATTCTCCGTTAATTCGAATTCCGACTTCATCATCTTCTACTGCTTCTTCAAAGAAAGAACAGCCATTAAGCCTTGAATAACAAACTCTCCTGGTCAGGCCCTTTTTGTTGTATTATGCACCGGTATTCAGTTGCCCCCTCGTATCTCCTAAAAACTGACCAATTAGAAAGTTTCCTTCCTTAATTTTACCCTGGCTGACTAATTAAGCATTTTCATCTGCACTACTTTTTGAAGCAAACGAAGACATTCCGATTCTTCATACATTATTGATGCAGAAGACGAACTAAAGTTTTTAATTATCTGATTGGTAGAGTAAGCACAATATTTTTGATGTGTGTTTTTTCTCCTAATACAGTATTTCGTGAGTATTTTGGTTTCCAATATATATTGTCACTAATTCCCAGGAACAATTACTAAATTAGTTTTAAGGTTACTTGAGCTTCTTAGTTTTTATAAAAATTTCCAGGCTTCCTTGATTCTTCCTCCAATGTATCCCTCTAGTGATCTGCATTTTTTCCATCTTTTAATTTTTGTTGTAGTTTTTTTTTTGCTTAAATCTGCTCTTGTTATTTTCTACTTCTCTAATAAGTTTTTGTAGGAAGCCATTTTAGATTTTAAGATCCATTTAGTTAAAGGTTCGATCAGAACGCAGATCACTATTAACAGGTGTTTGATCATCGTAAAACGGATCCAACCATTCTTTTATTTTCTGCTTTGGTCACATTCATTTCCAAATTGCTTGATTTGAATAGTTTCCGTACAAATTTTTTAAGTATTTCATGCACAATCGTTGCTTGCACCTACTTCATTTTTATAGATAACAAAATATGATCAACACAAAAACACATTGTAAGCAACAGATATTTATAGATGTAATATAATAGAAACTAGATACTTTCGTTAGTAACAGCGGTATAGGGCAAATTCTTAAAGACTTACTGATTGAATTCGTACCCAACCGACTACCCGTTAACGTTTTGGCGCGTAGTTCTGAATGAAGTTATAATACTCTTGGGACAGATCTCGTAGTATGTAAACAGGTTGGGTAAAAGCTACACAAGAGTGATGGATATGGAGTGAGTGTAACGAGCAAGAGTCATATTGCCAAAGAGAGAACTAAGTCCAGAAAATTTAAATTAGTAAACTGATTTGTATTGATATTTAGGACAACTGCAATAGAGCATATGATTCTTCCAATCTAATAAAAAAAATGTATAAATTTTTAAACGGTAAATTAATGTTACCGCATCACATCTTAAGTTTCGATATAATTCTTTTAAAGCATCAAAATCAAGCTCATTATCAAACGGGAACTTGCCTGCATGTTGTAATTGGAGTTAATGGGATTGGACCTCCGAGGCTGTTCCACATCACCATTTTCCAAATATTCCATTTCCGGATATGTTTTCTTTATGTTATCCTGGTTTGTTAAGGTAAATATGTGTGCTATTTCTTACTGCTTATGTATGATTGAACTCTTTCTTATTGCAAATCCATGTCTTTGTTTTCTTCTCTCTCAGCCTTATTCCCAAGATATACCTTTCCATTTTTTTACTTTCAGTTTTCCTGCAGGTTTTTTAAGAAACCAGGTTTGGGAAGCAAAATATATGAAGATAAGCATGCAACCACGAATTCTACGGCCACTCTGACTGCAGAGATCAACCACGGAATTATCACGGTTAACATGAGCTGTTTTAGGCTTAATTCTCTTTTAAAATACTTAAATATACATATCTAGAAATAAAAAGGTGAAACTACAAAATAATATAAACCCAGTCCTAACATGTGGCTCAGAGACAAGGAGTCCAACATAAAGCAGTGAACATATATTCGCATATTTTAAAAGAAAAGCAATGAGGAGAATTTACGGAGCGATGAATGATGATAGTATATAGAGAAGACAATACAACTTAGAATTGCGTAGAAGGTACCAGGAACCAAATATCGTCAAACACATCAAAATGGGATGTCTTAGGTAAGTCTAACATGCAATACAGATGGAGCAAAATGATCCAGGAAGAAAGATTCTCGCCAATAATGATTTATCAATTTTAACAGAAATATAATACCCGTTGAAAAACATGAAAAGAGGAAAAACTGCTGGATCTGATAATGCTCATGGCGAAATTATAATGTTGGACAATGTAGTGCAAGAGGATCAATAATACAGTCTTAATTTAAATGCAAAGAAAATAAAATCATCGTAACTTTGAAGAAGATTGCACAAATTATGAGTGAGTATCTTCTTTAGCCCCCTTATGGTTTCTATGTTCGCCTGTCGAGCTATTTCGTGCTAGTTTCTTCCTGTCTTTAATGTCGTCGAGCCGTCTTTTATGGTGTTCCTATGCCTAGTTTGTGTTCTTTTGGTCGTCATTCTATTAGTCTCTTTGTCAATTTCTCTTCGCTCTCTCTTGCCATATGCCCTGCCCATTTCCACTTAGATTTTGCGATAGTTTCGGTAACATCTACTTTGGTTTTTCTTCTTAGATCTTTGTTTCTCATACGATCTCTTCACCTTACATTTACCATGTTTCTCTCAATAGGTTTTTGAGTTATTATCAGTCATAACAGAAAGGATACATGTGTCTAAAACCTTTCGTTTTAAATTAATTAGGATTTGTGGATCTTCTAATATAGCATAGTTTATCTATTGCTACCCAGGTCAATTTTATTCTTCTTGTAATTTCGCAGTTTGATTTTGTTTCCCTTGCTTCATTTTATGTCCCAGGTACACATATTCTTGTACATTTTCAATCTTTTTATCATCAAGAATGATATCCACTTCTTCAGTTAACATTAGCTTAGTTTTCTCAATATTCATTTTTTGTCCTTCATTTAGTCTATTCATTTATTTTTAATTCTGTTAATATTCCTTGAAACTCCTTGTGCCTCCACTACTCATCCATTATGAATATATTAGTAAACAGTACATCATCATTTTGGCTTTACAACCCTGTGCGGGTCCTAGCCTCCCCAAGAATTTTTTTTCAGTCGTCCCTATCCATCGCCTTCCTCCGCCAAGCACGTATTTCCATATTTCTCATATCTTGATCTATTAGTAAATAGTACCCTAATTGAATATGTTGATAAATTTAAATACCTGTATTTGATTCTTAGCCAGTTAATTTGAAGTTTCCCAAAATTTATATTTCCTTTTTGTAGAAGTGATCATTGCTGATAATTCATATTTTTTCATGAAGTCTACAACAATCTGACCTCTGCTGTTTCTTTTTCATATTCCATGTGTACATATTGATCTTTTTGGTTCCATTTTTCCCAATGTGGTATTAAAGTCTACTATGATAAGGGTGTAAAAGGTTTTTTTCTTGTTCTATTGCTACTTCTAGTTCTATTTCATCATATAATTTATCTGTTCCTTCTTATAGATGAATTGTTCAACAGATGCCCTATTACTTCCCCAAGATTTATGGTTAATAATAATCATCCAGCCTTCTGCATCCAAAGTTGAACATAGGCCTCCCCTAATTTCTTCCAGTGCTGATGCTCTTGAGCTTCCTGCAGCCAATTCCCAGCGAAATTTTTTACATCGTCTGTCCATGTTGTAGGTAGTTTACCTCTGCTTCTTTTGTCAGCTTGTGGTCTCCACACTGTAAATTTTTAGGTCCACCGCCCGTTATTCATTCTGGCCATATGGCTCGCCCAGTTCCACTTATTTCTTCGTTTTTAACTTTTGTCTCTAACTGGAGTCAGTCCAAGTAGCGAGCGTGTCTTTCGTCATTGGGCTGCTCTGAGTTTGGTTGCTGTAACCTGGCTTAAGGAAAGTGTTTCGGTGCTGTAAGTCATGATTGGAAGCACACATTGGTCGAACGTCTTTTTTCAAATAATTTGGCATGTTGCTTTTAAAGATGTCCGATAGAGCTCCATATGTGGTGTAATAAATAATGTTGTGGGGTGGTAAATAACTTGTTGTAACTTAGTTAACCATTTATTTAACACTACTGTACACTCTTTAATGTTACTTAATCTAAATATTTCAGTACTTAATTGACGCTGACTATATGCGGCATTAACTTGCCATTTTGACGGTACATTAATTAAGATCTCTGAGAGAATGATTGTTGGAGCTTTTATAGAAGTCCTTGCTATATCAGCAAAGGTTTACTTATTAGTATGTCAAGTGTGTTCATGACCTACGCCAAGCATGTGGTGATCGGCAATAGCGCTGATTTAACAATTCTAATTAGAGTATGTTATTTATGAATGTCCTTGATTCAAATTACTAAATATATTTATATAAAACTAATGTTAAATGTTACACGGGTATGAATTATAATATTTTATATATGTGAATTCTAATATTTAAGGAATAACATCACACCATCCCCCTTACGGAAAAAAATTTCTCTTTTGCAACTGTCTCACTCCTCTCTCTCTTCCCTTTGGAAAAAGAGAAATTTTGCAACCTCAAATAAGTACTGTTTACCTATGCTACCGTATGCATATTTATACAAATGTTGGTATATTTTCCTTACATTTATTAAAAATTTAGTAACCTAACCTTACCTCAGCATTATTATAAGGTTACCCTAATTTTGTTCCCTTGTGATATGCTATCTTTTGTCTCGTCGATCGATAAAAATTTGTACATTACCTCTTGTGGGGTTGTAAAGTTGCCTGCCTCTAATATTATCTTGACTTTGTCTGTGCTGGCATTACGTTTCATTGTAGCTACTACTGCCTCTGTTGTGTATTTTTTCGCTAGTTCCAATGGCATTCCTTCCTCTACGTATGCAACTTTTAGCTGTTCCGCTAATTCGTCAACTTCAGATGCATAGACCTCTGCATCTTTATGTCCTTGTCTTTTCTTCGCCAATTTAGCTATTATCGTCTTCGGACTGTCGCCTCTCAGTTCTCTCTTCAGTGCCTCTGCTATTCTTGCGATTGTATCTTCTGTAGTTATAACGTTTCTGGCCTTATTAGTTAATCTTGTCTTTATTAATGGTATCGCTGTTTCCTCGTGTCCTATCGCTATTTTCTCAAGTAGTTCTAGTGCATCTAAAAATGACTGCAGTTTACCTGCTTTTCCATCAAACTCGCTGGGTAACACCTTGCTTGCGATATTTAAAAATTCGTTAATTGTAAGAGCCATACTTATTTCTTGCTCTATGTCGCTATGTTCTTCCTTCTTTATATGTTGTTTCTTTGTCATAGGTAAAGAAACTGGCTTAAAATCTTCTACATTTTGTGTATATTCTTTATCCGAAATTTCCATAATGCTATTATCGTTTACGACTTTTCTATCTCCAGTGAGTCCTTGTATTTGCAATGATTCGGCCGTTTCAATAAAGGTATTTAAATCTTCTTGTCTAATTTGTACTTCTCCATGGTATATAAATTGTAGTAAGTCTCTTAGTGCTTCGTAAGTCACGTTTGTCAAAATTACTATAGGATGTTGACAGGGATTTGACTTAAAAATTTCCTTAAAATATGGGCTACAAACCGAAAGAACCATTTTATGCGCTTTTATGCATTTTCCTTGTGCTGAAAGCGTTTACGTCTACAAAATCTTGACTCTTCCATAATGCATTTATTCCTGAACTTATATTTTCGTGGAAATTGTTCCAACGCAATGAAAATTTTTCTGACGCCATGGTCAATTGTCTTTAAAAGTTCTTCTAAATTATTTTTCTTCCTTATAAATGTAACAATAATTCTAAATATTCTAATTTAAATAGTAAAATAAAAAGTCATATCAAATTTCTTCGTCTATATTATTTGAAGAATTTGTCATCTAAGCAAATTTATATCGTATTGTATATCGTTATAATAATATCTAATATTTCCGATCTGTCGGTGTATTTTCATGGTCAAATATAAATATTCTTAAAAATATACCTTAAACAAATAAAAATGTTATGACACATTTGTTTCGTTAAAACAATATAAATAGTTATTTAGTAAAAACTTAAAAATAAATTATATACTCTACTTTCAAAGCAATAAAAATTGTATATTCAACATTCTGAACTAGTTAAATTCTTTATATTTCTAATAACTTTCTCAAATAATAATTATTAATTTCAATTTGTTAGACTGTATTTATATAAGGGATAAAAAAATAAATTTACTCACATAATACATTTAACATATGGTCCTTATCACTTCACCTTTGTCCATTCTCCATTTATCCATTTTCCATAGTCCATTTTCCCATTTACTGTCCATTGTCCTTAGCTGGAATGCTGTCGCGGGGCTCTCGGCTGGTCTGGTCCGGAATTTCCTTATCTGTTGATGCATTTTCCCAGCTCGAAATGCATTGGTTCCATATAACATCTAGTATGCTATTTTCCATCTAAACTTCCAGTGGGATTTTCTTCTCAACATCTCTGGATGAAGATTCCTGGTTTCTACCACTTCAGGATCGCCATGTAATAAATAATGTTGTGGGGTGGTAAATAACTTGTTGTAACTTAGTTAACCATTTATTTAACACTACTGTACACTCTTTAATGTTACTTAATCTAAATATTTCAGTACTTAATTGACGCTGACTATATGCGGCATTAACTTGCCATTTTGACGGTACATTAATTAAGATCTCTGAGAGAATGATTGTTGGAGCTTTTATAGAAGTCCTTGCTATATCAGCAAAGGTTTACTTATTAGTATGTCAAGTGTGTTCATGACCTACGCCAAGCATGTGGTGATCGGCAATAGCGCTGATTTAACAATTCTAATTAGAGTATGTTATTTATGAATGTCCTTGATTCAAATTACTAAATATATTTATATAAACATAATGTTAAATGTTACACGGGTATGAATTATAATATTTTATATATGTGAATTCTAATATTTAAGGAATAACATCACAGTGGCCAATGCTAAAGTGATTCTTGTTTGCATTTCGCAGTTTAGTTGTCCCTAGCAATTTTGAGGACCAAATCCCTAGGTTGGTAAACATTTACTTTTATTTCCAGCCTGTTTGTTATTATCCTTGTAAATAACTTGCAGATGTTGTGGGTCGGTAATTTTCGAGGTGTGTTGATGTGCACTGTGCGATCTTGTAGGTGTTTTACTTTGGTGCCGACATAAGTTAAACAGTTTCTTTATATTCTCTAAAAGTCTGTCTTCCCTAATCTTTACGACTTCTATAATGATATTATCTTATCTGATATATTATCTCCCGGCACTATTTATTTTCATTTTCTTCAGTGCGTTACTTATTTCGTCTGTTGATATATCAGGCATCAATTCCGATCCTTGGTTGACTAATCTTTTTCCTGATTTTTCTAACTTTTCTGTTAGTTGCTCGTCATGGTTTTGTTGATTTTTATATAATTCTGTATGGAATTAAATTTTATATAATTCTGTATGGAAATCTTTATTCTTTAATGTAATAAATATCATGCACTATAAATAACTGTATACATGATATTTGTATATAAACTGCATTTTACCCCTCGTGTTTAATATATTCTATAAATATATTAGAAGAGTTACGAATCTTTAATTAATTTTAAATAATTAAATAACGCGTAGAAGTGAGCAAGGAATTTGGTTCATTTTTTAATATAGAGAATACAAAATAGTATGGAATAATGCTTGCTAATCCTGCTGAAGATAAAGTCTATTCTATTGTTCAAATTGTCATAAAATTTTGACCATCTATCTCAATTTCATCAATTTCACTCACTTTTAATTTTGGCGTACATCTTACGCTGATACCCCAAAACTGTACAGATCCGCTTAATGTCTGCTAGAGCCTTGCAACAATTCAACCACAGGCTACTCTTCAGTTTGTCAAAAGAAGTCGAGCTGATCGGTACTCTTCTGTTGAGATAATCCACGTTGAAGGTCACTCTCCTATGAAAATGACGTGTAAACAACATCTATAATAGTAGCATTCCGAGAAAACAGAGTAAGTATAACATCGAACAGGTTAAACTCTGTGACCCATATTTGAAAACGGATCATAACAATACTGTAAAGATCGGATACTTTAATTAATAAAAAATATTAATAGTACCACTAATGTCAAGTCGGGTACTACAAATAGTAATCATTCTATAAAAATTGTTCAGGTAATGTGATGACCACAATTTTGGAATTCTAAAAATAGTATTATATTCTGATAATTTATACAGGATATTCCTTTATAAGATTTAAATGTAAACCATTGTTTTCTTATAAACTTTCTCTTTTAGAAAATTTTAGTTTCTTTTTGTTTAATTTTGATACTGTTAGAAAATCTATTAAAGTGCTGGCAAATATATGCATTAAATAATATTGTTGAGTATTAGGTATTTTTATATATTCAGGATTCTTGTGATTATTCCAAAAAATATCAACTACTGCAAGTGTTGCTATGTACATAAATATATTTTACCTGATTAATTATTGATTTTGTTTTAGAAAATACTACAGACATCATTGAAAATGAAAAATACAAAGATGACGACGTTCCTAAGATAGATACGAATATAAAAAACGAAGAAATAGATGAAAATAGTTACTCTTCAAAAGAAAATAATACATCTGATAAAATGTTTAAAGAACAGAACGATTTTTTAGAAAACTTAAATCATAATGATGATCATAACGATGAAATTCATAGTCCTGATTTGACTATAGATCATGAAAATACTAATAATTGTAATGACAATTATGATACTTCAAGCAACAAATCAAATGATCAAAATTCTTTTAATGAAAATCAAGCAGACGAAGAGGATGATACCATTAAAGAAGAACCTGAAGAATATAAAGAAGATACTCGAAAAGTTCCGAAGCTATCACTTAAATTGCCAAAATTTGACGCTTATGAAGCAGATCCCGAAGACAGCAATGATAGTGAAAAGCTTACTATGGAAGTAGATCAAATAGAAAGTGAATATGAAAATGATATGGAAAACGGGGACGAACATCACTCTACTAAAGACCAAGACCAAGATATTGATGAAGTTAAAGAGGAACCGAAAGAATCAGAACAAGAAGAACCTGCTAATAAACCAACACCACAATTCGTTGTTGCCGGGCCAGATACTGCAATTATAGAGTTACAATTAGAACAGCCATTAGATAAGTTTGATCCTCGAGTTTTGTTGCAGAAGTGCTTGAAAATGACTGCACCTACTTGTATATATTGTAATCACGCACGAAAGATCTCTGTTAATGGGAAGCAGTTGGGATTGCATTGTATAGCAGAGCATAGGTTTTCAGCTATAGTCAATAGCATTACTGCCGAAGAACTGATACCCCAAAATTTTGTAAATAGGTAAGTTTTTATACAATTACAAATCATGATGATTTTTTTCTATATTAAGCTATGAAACTATGAAATTTAGCTGAAACCTCGTTACTAGAGGTTAATTTAAAACTTATTCTCTACTCCATCGAACCAATTATACTTGTTCAATTATATGATTGATTGATGCCTCCATAGAAGGTTATCACTTTCCATCTCTTTTCCTCAACGAACTTTTGTTCGTTGCTCTGTTCCTGGCTATGATTGGTCTTATATGGACAAAGCTTCATAAGACACCAGAATCAAATTATTTCACTTTTCCATTAAAATATGGTATTCCAGACAATGGAATGAACACAATCTACAATAACGATAATACACAAAAAAGGCAGCTTCCATAAATGCGACAATTACAGAAGTTAATTACTATTTAACTGGGAATAAGCCACAATTAAAGATAAAAATACGTTTATTGACGTTTCAATTTCCACTTCGGAAATCGTTCTCAAAATACAAACAGTAAATTTACTGTTTGTATTCTAATACAAATTCGGTAATATCGTAAATTCGGTCTAATCAAAATTCGGTAGATAGCCATTTTGGTTCTTTTGTCTAATAATTTCGATGCCATCAATCTTTTATTAGCATACTATGTACCATTTCCATTGGAAATACGTACATTAATTTCGCTACTTACGGAATTCTTCTGATTGATTTCTGTGCCCAGATATGTGAAGGCATCCACGTTCAATAGTATAGTTGTCTATTGCTATAAGACATAATCGATTATATAGAGAAAACAACCAATCTGGTAGAGACAAGTTGCTGGATAAACAATATTACAGAATGGAGCCCATTAGGAAGGAAAAGAGGAAGATACTGAAGATTGCTTAGAGATAAATTATTAGAGGAGGCAATGGAAACCTACAAGATGAAGATTGGTAGGAAAGAAAACGGTTGAGAGAGGAATACAGTGAAAACTGATGAAATCCTTAGTAGTAGTAGAAAAAAAGATCACGAGCAAGGTTATGAATATGAATCTGATAAAAAAATATAATTATTAAAAATAAAACAGATTTGTTATTTCGCTGACACTCTGTGTCTAAAATTATTACTTTTTTTTAGGATAACGGAGAGTTTGGAAGAGCTATCTTCAGCATTCTTCAGCTTAGAATCCAGTTTTAGTGATGAAGCAATAACATTCTCCCATGGCTTTGAATGTTTCCAATGCCATTTCAGCACGACAGTTCACAAAGAACATTATCTTCACAATCGAAGATTCCATTCAAAAAGTCTGTTACTTTGTATAATGTGTAAATCAAACTTCTATACTTACAGTGAACTAGTGTGCCACTTGTGTCCTGGCGTGTACATTTTAGACTATGAATTAAAATTTAAGTGTTGTATGTGTGTGCATGATGATCTGCCTAGTTCTTTTCGATTGATGGTACATCTTAGGAAGAAACATAATGTTTGTGATGTGTGCTTGGACAGCTGTCATACTCAGCATCGATTGTCAAATCATGTATGGAAGCATAAGTTACATCATTTCTGTTACAGGTATGACGATTATTAAGTTACTTTAATAATGCATTACATAATTATTTTTTTTATAAGTATCACATTTCCTCGTTTGTTGGGAAAATGAATGAAAATGGCAAATACATAATTATAAAAAAACAATTGAGTCATAAATATGTAAATGTTTTTTATTAAACAACCACTTAGAAGGCCATTGAAGTCTTCAGCCCAGATTGTCATATTAGCTTTTAATTAAAAAAAATAATATTCAAAGTGAAAACTATTTTAAACCTTAAAAACATTTAACAATATTGTAAAGATATATGCAGGTGGTGTATTTTAGACTGAGATGTTTTTAAATAAATGGGTTAGTTTTCTCTTAATCTTAATGTATCAAATACATTGGGTTTAAAGTAATTTACCACTTGGAAGAAGGGAAAATTGTTATAGACAGTGGTAAGAACTTGGAATATGTAAATGAAATACTGATATTATTTTTATGTATACAGTGAGAGGATAAAGTTTTACCCTACTCCGTCAACTTGTTTATTTTAAAGATTAAACAAAATCGCTCGAAAACTTGTCGAGATTAATTACATTAGTTCTTCGGTAGAACTAATGTAATTAATCTCAGCTGTTGGAAGCGCTGAGCTTTGACAAATGCCTATGCTTTCTATTTATATGCAACTAAATATATCTTTCCAAAATAATAATTCTTTGTAGTCTTTGTTTAACTGCATTAAAATTATTATAAGAATAATATCTCTAAAAAAAATTATTATTTTGGAAAGATATATACAGGGTGTCCCATAATTAATTGGACATTAGCTAATGGGTGATAGCTGACATCAAAATAAAGCGTTTGAGCTCAAATTGATTAGGAAAAATGTTGCTAGTTTTCGTTCTACAGGGTGATTCATTATTATTTTTTTATATTCAACCGATTTAAGTAAAATTTGGTATCTTGCTATTACTTAGTATGCTTAATATGAAAATGATATTAGTTTTACCGATGACACTAGGTGGCGCCACCTACTATAACATTCCGCCCTGTATAAACATTCTAGGAAAAAACATGAAATAACATTCAATTCTACACAAAAAAGGTATTCTTGTTTCAAATCAAAAAAGTACATAGTTTTCGCAATAAACGTATTTTTTAGGGACGTGCATAAAATAAAAAAAATTTACAAAATCTTATGTAAATAATTCAAAAGGTCTTAAATAAAAGTGAATATTAAATGTATTAGTAGTAGATAATGTTTGCAAACAAAATGCATATGATTGAAACAATTATTTTTATTAAACCTTTGACTCAGTAACAAATTTAAAAAAAAATCAGAAATTAAATTAGACAATGAAGTGAATATAAAACAATTAACAAAGTGAATAATTCAAAAATAAACGAAAAAAATTACAATAAGTGTTCAAAATGTGCACCATTAGATAAACTACATAATCTAAATCTTTTTTGTAAGTTTTGTCTTATTTTAAATAGTGAGTTTCTTTGGGCCCTAATTACGTTAACTCCCTCTACAATATTTTGTCATAACTCTTGACGGTTATTTTTTTTTTTTATAAACAAGTGACTAGGTAGCCCCACAAGTGAAAGTCTAGGGGATTTAGTTCGGGATTGCGTGCTGGCCATGGGTATACACTACCTCTACCAATCCACCTTTGAGGATAAATTTCATCTAGATAATTTCTAACTTCTAGGCTATAATGTGGTGGTGCACCATCATGCATATACTAAGAGTTCCGTCTCAAATTTAGAGGTATGTCTTCTAAAAGAGTTGGTAAATCTTTTCTCAAAAAATTTAGATATGTTACTCCGTCAAGCCTAGTTGGTAATTCGAATGGTCCACAAAACAATCCCCAAATATGCCACACCAGATATTTATGGAAAATTCGTGTTGAAAATGATGTTCTTGAAATGCATGAGGATTTTCTGTCGCTTAGGTATGGCTACTGCGCCAGTTAAATACACCCCTTCTAGTAAATGTGGCTTTATCGGTAAATAAAATTTTATTATAAAACATTGGATTGTCTAAATGCCGCCCCATCACAAACGGACTAAATCGGAGCCTTGCTGGAAAATCCTGTGGTAAAAGATTTTGTACTGGAGTAAAACGATACGGATACAGATTTTCTGTCCGTATTATTCCTCCATATCCGCATCAATTACTCTTGGTCTTCCAGCATTCCTGTTTTTGGGATGAAATGACCCTGTTTCGCCTAATCTGTCGAACAATGATCTAATAGTTTTATGGTTTGGTTGCCTTCTATTGGGATAAAGTTCGAAATAGAGTTCAGCTGCTTTACGAGAACAAAAATTTTCCTGGGCATACAAACAGATCATATCGCGCATTTCTACATTAAAAAATTCACTATGACGTGGCATTTTTCCTTTATCTTAAGTGGTTTATAAAAAACTTAATAGCACTTTGACAAATAATGACTCGCACTGCACTTTGACAACTAATAATAAATAAATTCGTAGTTACCTTTGACAACTAATAATAAATAAATTCGTAGTTACGTCTTGACGTTGTCATTAAGTTCAAAGCATACTTGTTTTGCAAAAAATTAAATAGAGACATGCATCATTAACAAAATACGTTTATTTCGAAAACGGTGAAAGACTTATTTCGGTATATATACGGTCTTATATACGGTACTTTTTTTATGTGAAAGAAGACTAGGTACCTTTTTTGTGTAGAATTGAATTTTAGTTCATGTTTTTGAAGATATACATTTTTAGGTGCAATTGGGAAAAATGTTGAGAGTGAATTTTTATAAAAATGTGCTAGTTGCTAAATCTTTGAATTTACGTATGTATCAGTGCAAATAAAGTGTGAAAAAAATATATTTTATAATTTTTGTGTCTTTGAATTTGTCTTCGTCGGATATAGGATAATAGATATTAAAATATGATGATAAGAAGATTAAAAGGCAATCTTAATATTATTTTTAGATATAATCTGTCAAAATAATTCACTTTAGTATGAATTTTACGGCCATAGGACACTGGCTACACCAGTTGTCGCTCGAAAACGAGAGTCAAGCAGTGTCTACAGGGGTTATAGTTTGGATGGGTGACCGCTTAGGAACATAACATGTCATGTTATTGCCTTGCTTACTTTTTTTTATTTTCGGTATTATTTAAGAAAATTTTTAGGAAACTTGTAAGTATTAAAATTAGTTTAATATTTAAATAAAACACAAATAAACTGTTTAAAATATATTAATTTCGTTGAAGTCATATAATAGAAGTATAACTTCTTACCTTCGTACAAAGTACACACATATTCTTTTTTAATAATAGACTCGCACTGCACTTTGACAATAAATAGTAAACAAATTCGTACTTACGCCTTGACTTTGCCATTAAGTTCACAGCATACCTAAGTACCTGCTTATTTTGCGAAAAACAAAATACATTTATTTCGAAAAAGGTGTACTTTTTTGATTTGAAACAAGAATACCTTTTTTGTGTAGAATTGAATGTTATTTCATGTTTTTTTTCCTAGAATGTTTATACAGGGCGGACAAAAAAATTATGGCCCCATTAATGAACCAATGTTACAGTAGGTGGCGCCACCTAGTGCCAATGGTAAAACTAATATCATTTTCTTATTAAGCATACAGTTAATAATTAAGCATTAAATCGGTTGAATAGTTTTCAATATATCCATAAAAATAATATAAAAAAATATTAATGTATCTCCCTGTATAACGAAAACTAGCAACATTTTTCCTAAGCAATTTGAGCTCAAACGCTTTATTTTGATGTCAGCTATCACCCATTAGCTAATGTCCAATTAATTATGGGACACCCTGTATAGTTGCATATAATAGAACATATAGACAACATTTGTCAAAGCTCAGCTCTTTCAACAAGCTGAGGGTTATTACATTAGTTATTTTCCTGTGCCTCTGCCTGATGTTCATGGTTTTAAGATCTTCCTCTATATTGCCTATCCACCTTTTATGAAACCTTCCTCTTGTTCTATTTCCTTGGGATTTCCATCTCTGGATTACTTTTACTGCTCAATTATCTGGCATTCTTTTTAAGTGGCCAACCCAGTTTAGTGTTTGTGACTTAACAAATCTAATGATATCTGCGCTCTGCATTAATTAATCCAGCTCATAGTTCATTTTTATTCTCCACGAACCATCGCTACAACGAGTTGGTCCAAATATCTTTTTTCATATTTTGCGCTCAAATATTCTCAATTGATTTTCATCAGTGGTTGAAAGTGTCCAATGTTTCACATCCAAATGTAACCACTGGTCTAATTACTGTTTACGATTCAGTAACTTAATTTTGAATTTTGACAAGAATCCATGCTTGTATTTTTTGACTGATGTTGTTGATGTCATCTATTATTGAGCTTAGGTAAGGAAGGGTGGCGGAATATTCGTAGGTATGGTTATCTACCTTCAGATTCTCGTATCGATTCGACTTTGCTCACTCCATATACTTCAATTATATTTAGACCACATGCAGCGGCTTCCAGTTTCAAATCATCCGCATGAGTGGATCTTGTATTAATACAACATATCTAATTGTCTGATAATATCTTCTAAAGATCGAATTAAAAGTGTTGTTGATAATGCATCGCCTTGCCTAACACTAGTTTCAATGTCAAATGCCTCTGTCATATCTCTATCTATTCTCACCATGTCTTTGGAACCACCAAAATCATTTGTGTAAGTTTAACTAACTTTTTCGGTATTCCTAATATGGATGCTTGTTTTAATATTTTTTGTCTATCTACTCCATCAAACGCCTGTTTGAAACAATATCATCACCAAGCCCTTTATGTCCTCTTCTGGACATAGGCCTCCCTCATTTTTGTCCTTGAGCACTTTTCATCCAATTTCTTGCCTTTTTTTGAGATCGTCAGTCCAACTAGTAGGTAGTCTTCCTCTACTTCTTTTGTCTAACCTCGGTCCCCACTCAAGCAATCTTTTCGTCCACCTTTCAACTCGGTCACGAAGCGATATACTCAGCATTGACCTTTCCATTTTCCTCTGAGCTATTTGCAGCTTTTTAGTAGTTATATTTGTCAATGTCAAAGTTTCGACACCATAGGTCATCATAGGCAACACACATACTAGGTTTATTCTTTTTCATAGTTCTCATGATTGGTTGTCTCTTCTGATCTTTATTTCGTATTCAAGATATATGTATTTTTCCAGCAGTTCTACTTCGTTGTCTCCAATATTGATATTTCCGCAAGTACTAGGTTTGTCATGAATTTCGTTTCGTAGATTTGAGGTTGTCTGAGAACAAAACTATGTCTTCTGCGAATTTCAATTTTGTTAATCTTTTACCGTGAGTGTTAAGGCCTTTCTCTTTCCAGTTAAGTTTTTTACAAGCATATTCTAGTACTGCAGTAAACAGTTTAGGCTATAAGGTATCACATTGTCAGACTGATTGGGTATGATCCGTGTTTTTATGTAGTTTCATCGACATAGTTGCGTTCTTATATGTATTGTAAATTAACCTTGGATATCGGTAGTAAATGCGGCATGCTTGTAGTGCTTCCAGGATTTTGTCAAAATCTACCTTATCAAAGGCTTTATGGAAATCTACAAAAGCCAGAACGGGTGGTCGATTATATTCCATAGTTTTTTCTATTACCGTTTTAATGCTCTGTAGGTGATCTTTTGTTCCGAATCCGATACGAAATCCCGCTTTCTCTATTTACTGGTAGAAATCAAGTTTTTCTAAAGTCGATTCATTACTATTCTGGTAAGGAGTTTGTATAGGTGACTAAGAAGACTTATAGGTCTGTAGTTTTCTAATTCATGGGGATATCCTCTTTTGTACAATAAAAAAAGGTTTTTTATTTTCTTAAGTATTCAAGTGCCTTCGAGTTTGATTGTATCAGTAACTACACAATCTTTGCCTGGATATTTGTTATTTTTAGCTTTTATTAGGGCTAATTTTATTTCATCTATTGTGATTTCCTGTAGTGTTAACTTACAGCAACTTGTAGATGTCTTTACCTATTTTAAGCCTTTCCTCTGTTGGTTGTAAGATGACCATTTCTATCTTTAATCTTTATTTTCTGCCTTTTCCCGTTCTTAGTATTTTTATCAATACTTTCATACTTCTATTGTTCTCAGTGGTATGTTCGATTTGTTCTTGGTTGTATTTTCGAGTGTCTTGTCTAACAGCTTTGCATATTTCTTTATTTAATTTTTGTAGTTAGTCAGCTTTAGTTTCAGTCTCGCTTCTCATTTCTCTTCTTTTCTACATTAGTTGTCTGGTATTTTGGCTAATCTTCTCTTCTTTTTGAGTTTGACAGAATTTGTTTTGACTTTCCAGTAAAGCATTTGTTAATTTATTATTTAAGTCGTTTATATTATTTTCTGTTTCAGGACTAAGAATGTCAGAAATACATTGCTGAAAACATCTGATGGTTTCATCCATGGTTTTGATTTGCTCTTCTTTTTAATCATTTTATACCTCTCCTTTTTAAAACTTATTTCTATTTTACGTCGTACCATTATCTGTTACCAGCGACTGCAAAATCTATTTTGTTTTGAGTTTTTCACATTGGTATTCACCAAATATTTCTTTCGAACATAATTCAAGATATATATAATTCCTAATAATACCTTGTAGATGACATTTAACACTGTTACGTCATGTATTCTTGAGCTTATGGCTTGGTTTACTTGTAAAATGTCCTATTCTTTGTTTCAAGTTAAGAAAATAACATTACGCTTATTTAGATCAGTGTTGCCAAAACTCTCAGACACTCTCTTTTGCACGGATGTCTAAGATATTTCCTTTGCTTAATTTTTGAATTTTCATTTTTAATTAACACTTAACTGTAAAGTCAGAATAACTACTAAATAAAAGCCTTATTATCATTATGTAGTCAGAGAACGACATAAAATAGCTGACATACGCACATCGTATTATTTTAAGTTGCAATTAGTAATTAGATATACGCATTCCAAGCTGGTCAATATTTTCTACTGATTTCTATGATTCATGGCATATCGTATTCTCACCGAAAAACAAATAAACTGTCGTTACTATAATTAAAATAAGATAAAATAAAATTATCTTTTGTAAATACTATTTATCTAATTAAAATCATTTTCCCTACTTTTCATCTCTTGTTTCGAATTGGCACTTTTGGTCAATTACGTTAAAAAACATTAATTTAATTAATGTTTGTGGAAACAAAAATACAAATTATACAACCCTAAATTGTGCTTGTGTGTGTCGTGGCAACGCCGCGTTGCTATCGTCCATAAGAAATACATGGGCCTATCTCCGCAATGTTATTTTCTAAACGTGGAACGTAGTATAGTCTCTTATCTGTTATTATAGTTTGTAATTTGTTATATTTTTCTATTTAACATTTTTCTCTTTTGCCTTCTACATATTCTTAGTGCCTCATATGCTCTTCTATTCAATTGGTAATTCCTTTGTGGACATTTCTGTCTAGCTGTATTTTTGCTATTTATTATTTGTTGAACATCTTGGTCAAACCATTCCTTGTTTCTTTTGCTTGAGGATTCGTCTGTTTCCCTTACTGTATTGGTAATTGTCATTTGTATGATATTCCATTCGTCTATTCTATTCATCTAAAACAGTAATAAAACAGTAATAAAGAGTTTTAATTTGTTTGATTTTTAATAATGTAAAACACTCTAGTAATCAATATTAATTTATCAATATAAATAAAAATGTTTTTCAAAAGAAAAATATTGACTGAAAATACAATATGTGATGTTTATCTATTAGTGTGTTTCTTTTAACCTGGGTATCAGGTAAATGTATAAAGAGATAGTTATAGTTTATAGTGCAGTAATTAAACAAAATATGGAAAACAAGGTTTTGCAGAAGTTAATACATTTATTAAAAATGTAATTTAAATACTAAGGTAGAATACATAGTAGTAATGCAAATTATGGTACTTACGATACTTGAAAGTTATCACATAATAATTAGTTAATTTCACTAATAGTAAATATTATGTAAACAGTAATTATCTGGAATCAATCTTAAATTTTCAAACTTACAGGTGTGCAATTGCATATAGAAATAAATCAGATATTCAAAGGCATCTCTTCTGGAAACACGGCACAGAGAGCGTCCAGTGCAAAAAATGTCTACAGAGGAAATGGCGTCATGTCTACCACTTCTGTGTTCCCCCTGCTAGTTTCAGTTGTGATGAATGTGCATTGTCACTTCGAAGTGCAGTTGCGCTTAAAGTGCATAAACGGTTGCATACCGATGAAAAGAAACATTCTTGTACATTTGAAGGCTGTGAAGAAAAGTTTATATCGAAAAAATTATTAGAGAAGCACATGAAGAGGCATTTAGAGCCACCGGAAGAGCCTAAAGTAGAACAGAAGGAGCCCATAGCTGAAGAAATAAAGGAAGAGGTAAATGAACTGAATTTGTGTTAACATAATATGTTACAGGTACATTGACTGTTTAAAATAACTTCTTTACTTTCGGGGTTTAGAGCCTGTTTCGCCTTAAAGTTTAGGTTTCTTTCCAAAGTATAGGTTTCTTTCCAAAATTTTTTTTTCTTAATATATTTCTCTACCATTTTCCCCAAATGTTGTTTCCATTTTTTTCTATAGGTTTTTTTATCTTCTCAAACATACTTTTGACATAGAGTTCTTGTGAAACTGTTAGCTCTCCTTAGGAATTCAATATTAAGAATCCTATTGAGTTTGGGATCAATAGATCTTCTTCGCATATTTTTATGCCCTTTTTTTCTTGTAAGGGAAGTCATAGATTCTTAAAACTGAGGATACATAGGTAGATTCCTCTTAATGCAAGAAAGAACTCTATCGAACTTGGATCTTCTTTTTCTTTTCATATCCCTATGCTTCTGGTACCTCGGTATATATGTTCCCCTTGGTGTTAGATTAACTAATTCTGGCAGATACTTCAATACTATGCCTTTATTTATTGTTTAAACTATGTATGTGTTTCCAAAATGTGTTTTTATATTTTAGGTTGATAACAATGAGGCGGAGCCCAAAAAAGAAGAAGAAAAAGTGGAAGAAAAACCCAAACAGAAAATTGACGTATTAGAAGATCTCCCTGCTCTTAATCTTTCAGAAAGTGACAGTAGCAGTGATTCTGAAGCGGAAACAGAACCTCCGATTAAACCAGAAACAAAACCAATTTCTGTGACCGAGCTTGAGCCTCCCGGAGATTTACCTCCTTTAGACATATTACAACAAGACAAAACAAGTTCTGACTTTCCCGTGGAAGAAATTTCAAATATAGTTATGCAGAACATTTGGGATAACTTCAAGAATTACCAGCAGCAACAGCATAAGTTGGACACCATGTTTGGCGATCAAGAGAAAATGGAAGATATTGTAGATAGTTATGTTGAAAAGTCTGATAGTTTTATTATAGATATTATAATGAGAGATCACAATTATTGTGCTAAACTTGAGGACGTCCCTAAGGATACAACAATAGTTGAAGTTAAACCTGCTCTTAATGAAAGTGTAGACCATGACTACTGCTTTGTAAAACCAGAAATAGGTAAGTTCTTGAATGTAGGTTGTTATAGATTTGTATTTAGTAAAAAGCTTTTATATACCTTCCTTTTAGATCATTTTAGGCTTACTGCCCTTTCTGTTATATATTAATGTCTTTTCTTTCATTCTTGTATGAATTAATGGTTTTATCTTAAATGCTTCAACTATCATAATAACTAAATTACTAAGAAGTAAACATAACACCGATACACTATGTGATTCGAATGCTCAGTTGTTGTCCTGGTAGATTATGGGCGGGGCGTACAGACATGTTTAAAATAGAGACTGCACAAGAAAATAAATAATATCAAATAATTAAAATAATGAAATGTGTACTGTTATGTACTACTACTAAGGATTTCCACAGTTTTCACTGTCTTCCTTCACTCAACCGTTTTATCCAATTTTCCCTGTCATTCCAGTCTCCATCTCGCAGGGTTCTTTTCTCCATAGCCTCGTCGATTTCGTCTCTGAATGACCTTCGGGGTATTCCTCTCTTCTTCCGATCGGGCTCCATTCTGTAATTTTGTTTATCCAGCGTCCTCTGTCCGCTCTTCTGACGTGGCCGTACCAGGATAGTCTCTTCTCCTCTATATAGTCGATTATGTCTGATTGCACTCCCATTCTCCGCTTAATCTCTGCGTTTTCAATTCTTTATCTTTTTGTAAGTGTTCAGCTTCTCCTCAGGAACTCCATTTCTACTGCTACTTACTGCCAAGAGCAGTAGAAATGGAGTACTGTTATGTAAGAAAAGATTTTAAATATTAAATTCTATATCATAACTTAATCCAGTCTCTTATAATAGGAGAAAATGTACTTACAAGTTTTAATCAGATTAAAACTAGATAATGGAGTTCGGCATTGTCAAATACCTTATGATGATTGCCTGGAGTCAAAAAAATTAGCTGAATTTGTGCAGAGTAGTGGTCTTAATTAGGAACAAATGTTATTCTTATACCAGTCCAATCTTGAATCCTATAATATAGTAACAATAAGATCCGGGTTGGCGGAGAGACGAAAAATAAGGTAAAAATGTAAAGAGTGAAAATGAGAAGAACGAAGAGGAGATTCATTAAAAAATGAATGTAAAATCACTAACTTATTCAGATTGCTAGAGATTGCTAAAGATATTCCTTTTTGCTCCCAACTGTTACTTTTTAAATGCTTACAAATTTTTTATGAGAACTGTACAATCTTTATTATTCTTCACATTTAATTAGAATTTTTAAGCCAACCATTTACTTATATATTATAAATTAACAATATAGATCCTGTTTTTACGTTGTGCAGTAATTTCCATTCTGTCATAATTTTTTATGCAATTTGTGTCAATTATGCACCATTTCCATTAGTTCTGTTTTCTTTATATACCTTACCCAATATTACATACATGTGTTCAAATGCCATATTCTGTATTTCATTTCAGAAGAAGAAAAAGTGGAACCAATACCTGAACAACCGGTGGAACCCCCAAAGGTAGAAGTAAAAGAAGATAAAAAACCTGGCAGCTCCTCGAGTAGTAGTAGCAGTGATTCGGACTCATCTAGTTGTTCGTGTGGTTCGAATTGTAGCTGTAGTTCAAGTTCAGGTAGCTCCAGTTCATCGTCAGATAGCTCTAGTTCTGAAAGTTCTTCCGAAGAAGGTAAAAAAAGGCAGTTGGCGAAGAAGCAAAAGAGGAAAGAGAGAGCGAAGAAACTGAAAGAACAGCAAGAAAAAGGTATGTGTATATATTTACTAATTTCTATTTACCTCAAAACATTAACAATGATTTTATTGGAAGAGATCTTTTGATAATCGTTATAGCTTTTTTGAGAGATCAACGACTATCAACAAAAGCTTTAATGTGCATTATTGGAGAGAGTTCCTTACGTAATTGAAAGAGGACTTCCTTGCACTAATGCCGCATCCTGTATATTGAAAGTGTAATTTTATTTTGTCATTTAATTCTCTACACATGAAATATATTACGTAAATCTAATTATGTACTTTATTTTCTAATTTAGCTACCAAAGTTGATGTGGTAACGGATTCTGCTCCCGTAATTATTGAAACCCCTATCCGAGAATCAGACTTGGAAACGACAGAAAGTGATACGGATGAAGAATTCTATGACATCGCTCCACACTTGCTGGCCAAAAAGATTCTCGAAGAGAAACGCCAACAACTTCTCGAATTAATGGGTCCAAATAATGTTCCAAATGGCTCGTTTATAGAAAGCACAAGCAGACCACCCACGCCACCTCCGGAAGTCGTAGAACAGGAACAGGAAGAAAAAAGGAAGAAGAAATCAAAATCGAAAAAGAAAAAAAAGAGGAAGGCCGAGAAGAAACCAATAGAAGTTGGTGAAGAAATTACAAATAATATTATCTCACCAGATATACCCATTCCACCATATTACCAACAATTCCATCAGCAGATCCAACAGCAACAGGAGCTGCAACAACAGCAAGAAGAACAACAGCAAATCCAACCGCAGCCGCTCACTGTAGCCCCAATTACCTTAACAATTCCTAAAACTTCTCCAATATCTAGTCCTTCAGCTTCAGTATCTACGCCAGTTCAAACAGCACCTTACTCTAAAGTACAAACTGAGTCTCTGTATAGCAGGAGAGATTCGTCTGAGTCTAGTTTGAGGGCGTCAAAACGTCGTAGGGTACCCAATAAATTCTATGGATATTCTAGCGACGAAGAACAAGATAAGCCGGCACCAAAATGGCGTAAAACTGATGTAAGTAGGATTTATAATATAAAGTTTACATATGGTTTAAGGTCAGCTAAATTTTTAGATTTTGTATTATTTCTTTTTTACCGCATTATAAAAGACTGTTTTAAAATAGTTATACAAACCTCTTTTGTAAGCATATACGTCTTTTATGACATCAAAATTATTTGCGTAAAAATTGCTGCTTTAATCCACGTTCCTCATCTTGCAATTACGGGCTCTGGAGGCCCTAGGAATTTTTCCTTATAGATTTGCAGACGAAAAGATGTTTTCAAAAATACGTTTTTAATAATCAGAAAAATACATTTTTATGATAAAAATATGAACTTTTTACTTTTTATTTCTTGAGTAAAAAGAAAACAGAGTGTTTACTGAATGAAACGGTTTAGTCATATTATTGGTTTTTTTTTCCAGGTTTGCAGCTATTAAATAAGGTTTTCCTGGTTTATCCTCTTTTAAGGTGCTGATTATAAGTACTGAACTTTGTATATATGTACTTTGATCGACAATTACTTAAAAGTTGTTATCGCTTAAAGAAACTTTAATTTCCTCATTTACTCTGTCCTTACAATATTTTTGAAAAAATTGACTAAAATGTGTATTTTGCAATATTTTTTAACGGAATGTTTGCTGCTACCAGAGCTTTACACATATCTTCATTAAACATTTTGCTTTTTTCTTATTTATCTTGATCTTGAACATCTTGAAGAGATATGTATGAATCGACTGCTGAAATATGCGCGGGTCCAAATGCAATCTTTTTTAGCTTCAGCTTGTGGCAGTTTTTAAATGTTGGTCGACTTAAAAACAGAGAATGTATAGAAAAAAAAAAACGTTCAAGCACCAAAAAGAAATAAATTTTTATATGAGTAGCTAAATAACAAAATAGGAATTGATATAAGCTCGAAGAACTCTCGAATAAATGATCTTTTGTACATTATACTACACTACACAAGGACAAACAGTTTAAAATTTTTAAAAAGGAGAAGCTACATTATGGTTGGCATCAGGAGAGAGAATGAGAAAGGTGGAATTGTCTACAGTTTAATGAATTTTGTATTTTGTTGCTTCTCTCTATGTCCGTCTTTATATAAGTAAAAGAGCATTTGTCCAATAAAAATTATCTTTCATGGAAAATTCCTTTTGTGGGACACGATGCTTTTGTTTGTCGGTTCCTCACTTAAGAAATTAAATGTGACAATGCATGTAAAGTACGATTTTGCCCTTACAAAATACTTTATTTCCACTTAGCCTTAACCAAGCGTTTTTTCGAATGGTATACATATTTAAATTTAATATATACCAAACACTTCAAAAACACTAAACACGATACAACGTTAACTTTAAACAAATGTTTGCCGGAAACTGACAAACTATTTAAACCCATAAAAGCAGGTAGGTACCTACGACTTGCTACGCTAATAAAATAATCTTCTTCTTGGAAAACCATAATTATTAAATTCAGGTAGTAATGGGACAGTCCAGATATATGTTGAGCGATAGATATGAGCTCGTTCATATCCAATTTATGAAATTCTAACTAATAAATGGAAATTTTATATAATTTGTTTTTAAAATATGCAAAATAAATCGTGCTTAGCTTAAATATGCAATGTGTGACAATATAAAAGATATGCAGTATATGCATCTATATTTACTTTGCATATATTCCGCTCTCGATTCATTACATATATCAGAGACAGAGATTCCAGATTTCAACGGTGGTCGTTTGACCTCATAGACCTTTTCTCACTGCGATCTGAAAGAACAAAGATGTATGAGTTTACAGCATCATGCTATTCAGCTATTCAGAAAATGTAGTAAGTTCTTGTTAACAATCATAATTACGTGGATGTGTTGTTCGTTTGAAATAGTTTATTACCACCTACTATGATACTACTGGTTCAGTCCTTTTGCATGTTTCTGGAACCCAATGAATACATAAAAAAGAAAACTTAGAACAAATAAAAAATAAACGTAAAATTGAAGAAGCCGTTAGTGGTAGTATACAGCCCTTACTAGATGAACCAGAAAGACGCACAATATCATCTAACGTTTTTCGTTAGGCTCTGTAGTATGTATTTAAAATAGTATTTAAACAAATTAACAAATCGGTTAAAAAAATTAAATGTTAAAAAATATAAAAATAAAATATTAAAAAATATTAATATTTTAAAAAGTCTAGCACATTTTCAATGGGGAGCTGACGAAGAGGTATTGTTTGCAGTTTACAGATACATTATTCGCTCCAAAATGGACTATGGTAGTTTTTTCTATGTTCCCTCCAAGTAACATCTGAAAGCTTTTGACTCCTTCTACAATATGGATCTTAGAATCTGCTTAGAGGTCTATCCCAGCTCAAACCATGTACTGTGAAGCTAACAAACCGCCACTCTGGTTAAGAAGGCAATGTCTTTTGTCATATTCATCTAGCTTATCAGCTAATCCACGAAACCCAGCCTACCAACTATGTATTCAACCAAATAATCCCATCCGACATCCTCAGACTACTAGAGCTGCTCAACCTCTCTCTCGTATACTAAATTCTCTCCTTTTTATCTTTCTCCAACTTCAACCTTACATATCTCTACACATTCTCCATGGCACAAGCAACTTCCGAATGTCAATACCTCCATTTTCTCTTTCAATAAACATGATACTCCTAAAGCTGTAATTAAACAATCGTTCCTAGATATACTTAATGGAAATCAGTTTCATAAAATTATACAGATGCCTCTAAAAATGATACAGGTTAGGGTGGGTAGTGGTTTTGTTACATCTTTTACCACTATAAAACTAATCAGACTTCCTGCCGTTTGTAATGTATACACTGGAGGTTCGTATGGTATCGTCGAGGTTTTTCGTATGTTGGAACCAACTGACCGCAATGTAGCGATTTGCACAGACTCCCTATCATCAATACAAACAATCATCCTCTAGTGACAATGAAGTACTTGTCACTATTGTCTGGGTACCTTCACGTGCAGGACTTTTAGGAAAAGGGCAAGCTCATTAGAACACAACTGCTAGTCTTATGATATCGGCTTTCTTATGGCATCTACCAATCTACCTGCAGACGGCCATTGCAGCAGCCCCATAACCGTCAAATATTTCCTCAAAAGAACGTAAACATCTTTCTACTAAAATAAAATACCAACACCAGTTGAGAAATAATATACAAGAAATACGAATGAAACAGAAATACGCAAGTCTGTAAATATAAACTCATGAAGTGTAATGATGTATAATAGTCAAATTTGTAAAAATTAAATAATGTGTATTATGTCAAATGTTAAACTGTATTTGGAATATTCTTATATTGTACTATAGTGACATCGTTTCAATGACCTCGTCGCCCAGACACGTAAATTTGAATAAAAAATATATAAGATATTATATTGGTATAATACAGACCTTAAACGCTGACACAGAATTTGTCCTATTTATTAAGCCTAAAAAGAAGTGTCAATGAGGAGGAGGAAACTATGATGTGTAACTTATACAGGTTTTTGGTTTAAATTAATTTTTTAATTTGTTACATGGTTTCTGTGAACTCTATGACTTTTTTAATTGTATCTTGTAGTTAGCAAATTTGTTATTCTAACGAATGACCTCAGAGTAAGTCATTACATTTCTTTGCATCAACTCAACTAATAAATATTATTATTTCAGACACCTCAAACTCCACGATCACCTTTAGTAGTTCCTCCAATAACGATAAGGGCTCAGCCAACCCCTCCTCCCCCCCAACCGACTATAGAACCTATTTCGATTCGGACGGGAACTCACCTCAGCGATTTTAGGGTGCAACGACCAAGGCCAAAGCCGAGTATACCGCCAATTCGACTGCTGGGTACCCGGCATCTTGGAGGAGATGGAGACAGTGAGAGCGATTCTAACGATTCTAGTTCCGAAGAGCCTAGTGTGACGCCCAAACCTGCGCAGCCACAACTCTACTGTTACTGCCAATGTCCATACGATGAGGTACGTAGCTCCGGGAAAAATTCTATGCATTTCACGGTGTATATTAGTGTATAGATATTAAAAAGTAATGGTGCAAGGACAGATCCTTGTGGAAAACCTAAAGTAATATACTTAGTGATATTTTACTGGACAGCTATTATATCCTCTGAATCCTACTGGTCTGTTTATATAATAGACTCTATAAGTTTGTTCCGACACGCCATTTTTGTACTGTTATAAAACCGTCACGACACACGTTTGGCATCGATTTTATGCGCATGCTTCGACTTTGCAGTGTTGGCTTACGATGCGAAGTGGAGACGTGTTGGAACGGATTTTGATACTGACCTAAGTACTGGTTATTTCTTTGAATTATTCCCATTTGTTTAAAACAAATAAAAAAAAACAAACAAGGACAATCAGTTAGTTGTTTGCTTTCCACTTGTTTTTCTTTGCTTATTTTAACGAGATTCTAACCTGTTTCTTTAAAACGTAAAATGTATAATATTTGTTAGATAAAATATTATAATAATACCTACATAATATTAAATTAATATTATGTATTTATAAATTGCAAATTTATAAGGATACATAATTTTTGATCTATCCATACCAGGACCATCTTCACAAAACACAAAAATCAACTTTGATTATAAATGGAACGAAAACGATTCCAAATTATTATTAGATTTATATATAAAATACAAATACAATATTGATACTTTAAAAATCAGAAATACCAGAGTACTGTGGCTAAAAATAGCTTAATATTTAAATGATAATGATATCTCAAAGTTGCATCCAATAATTGTTTAAATCGTAGAAGGGTGCTCGAAAGTAATTACAAGAAATTTGAAGATAGTCAAAATAAAGCGGGCAAGTTTGTTATTGAATATGAATACAGTAGACTCCCTCTTAACCGGTCCCGCAGTAGCCGGCCGTCGTATTATTCGGCCGGCTATTCCCTCTTCCTATTGTCCTGCGTACAAGACGATCATCAAGCGGCGCTTGATGATCGTCTCTCGCATCTGGGCCCTCGCTCGGTTGTCAGTTCTGTTTTTGTTTTCGAAGAGAATTGAATTCGTCTTGTGCGAAAATGAATGAGAAGCGCAAACGTGTGGTTGTGACGATGGAAAAACGTCTGTGTGCTTAAACTTCTCGACAAAGGTGAATCGGTAAAAAAAATTTGTTCCGAGTTGAATGCGAGGAAAAGTGCTGTGAATGACTGGCGAAGGGATCGGCGTCCAATCGAGGATTTCTGCGCCCAAATGGAGTTAGATAAAAGTCTAAAAACTAGATGCACTAAAAAAAACGAACTTCGAGATAGTAGATGAAGGTCTTTGGTTGTGGTTCCCTCAAGAACGGCGAAGGGGCACACCTATTAGCGGCCCGCTTCTAAGGGAAAAGGCTTTATGTATACACAGCAACATTATCGACGGAGGCGAATTTATTGCAAGTGAATGTTGACTGACTAGCTGGAAGGCACGTCACGGAGTTAATTATGCACACGTAAGTGGAGAAAAAATGTCCGCGGACGCTTCAGGTTCAACCGATTTTACCTCCAAGTTTGTAGAAATTATAAAAATGGAAAAATTAAAACCCGAACAAGTATATAACATGGATGAGACGAATCTCAATTTTAAAATGCTTCCAGAAAAAACATTTTTGGGAAGTCATGAAAAATCGGCTTCTGGATTTAAAAAGAATAAAGAGCGCATTACAGATACTGTTTGTTCAAATGCAGCAGGAACACACATTTCGTTGTTGGTAAGTCCGCTAAACCGCGTACATTTAAAAATTTACATCCATCGTTCCTCCCCGTATTCTACAGATAACAAAAATCAGCATGGATGAGCGCTGATCTATTTACAGAATGGTTTGAGCGTGAATTTGTTCCGACAGTAACGCTCCATCTCAAGAGCGTAAATCTTCCCACTAAAGCAGTCCTACTTCTGGATAATGCTCTATCTCATTCTGGAAACCTAACATGTGAGATAGATTAATTACTATTTAACTGGGAATAAGCCACAATTAAAGATAAAAATATGTTTATAATAAATATTTTTAATAAACGTATTTTTATCTTTAATTGTGGCTTATTCCCAGTTAAATAGTAATTAATTTAAAATGCCACAAGAAAATAGCTTCAGAACAATATGTGAGATAGATGACATAAAAGTTATCTTTCTTCCTCCTAATGTGGCAAGCTCGGTGCAACCGATGGATCAAGGGGTGATTGACAGCTTGAAAAGATCTCAATCTTATTGATATCATCAAAATAATTAACTTAAAGGACGTAATTTACACGTTAGTTTCCGCCTTCCAAGAAATTCCTGTTTCTACTTTCGTTAAGTATTTAAGGTGGCATTGAAGTATATTGAACAACAACCTGAGTCATCCTCAATAGACGTCTTGGTTTTTAAAAAATGGAGAGATATAGCTTTTAAAAATTCACTTAACGTCAAGAAACAGAAGAAAGTTACCGATTTTTTTTTAAAACAAATTTGTAAAATATTTAATTATGTATATATGTATACATAGAAATAAATAGTATTTTTCAACTGTATAGTCCGTGATCTTTATTAATATATACCTTTCTGTACATGTGTTTGATATATCGTCGTCGACACAAGAAAACCGATTAACTCCAATCTTTAATTAAAATGAGATTTTACTGCCATCTATTAGCAAATCGCCTATTCTAGCCATCCGACAAATAATACGTCATTTAAATGTAGATTTCTAATTTTAAAATGTTTACTAGAAAAGCAGGTATCTCCCTGGTCAAAAATTATTTTTGTAAAACACGTAACTCCGCGCATTTTCTGTTAAGTCAGTTACGTGATTATTGCCGTTGATTTGATTTGTTGTTTAGGAGGGATTTGTTGTTTTGGAACATGCTTTTAATAAGTTCTGGACATGTACATGGGCAGAAAAGAGAATTTATATCAAAACGTTGGTAGTATTTGAAGCACCAAAACGGAAGAGAGATAGAAAAAAAAAGTTTTTGTCAACTCTGGGCCGTAAAGATTGGTTTGTTATGAATTGCAAACAAGAAGATAATTCTGCTATTACAGAAAATTTGTATAATGAACCACAACAAGCGCCTAAAGGACTTCACAAAAAGGAGCTTTACAATCTTTATAATTTTTTTAGATAGCCTGCCGAAAATGGAATCGCATTATTGCAGGGAATCAACTAGTAAATTATATCTAGAACCATTATGGCAAAGCAAATGTCAACTTCACCATGTTTACAAAAACGAATGGTACCTAAAAAACGAATTAACAGTCTATCTTTTTCTTCTTTTTGAAAAACGCTTTTCTGGAAAACAGGTTGATTTTGTATAGACCCAAAAAAGATTTGCGTGAAATATGTGTCTCTTTTAAAACAGGAAATCTTGACCAAGAAACATTTAGGGAACATCAGTTGAAAAAGCAAGAGGCAAGAGTTGAGAAAATTAAAGATAAAAACAGTGAAAGCATTGTATTGACAATAGATTTACAGATTTTACATATAAAAATACCTTGAGAAAAGGCACACCCAAATGGAGGGTACGCACACCCCGACATGATGCACAGTGCAATTGAGAGGATGCGATATTAATCTGCCCGGTGATTGCACACAAATATGCAAAAGGAAAATCCGTTTGTAGTAACTCGACTATACCATGATTTTTTTAAGGACTTCAGAGCAGTAAACTATGCAAGCAGAATCCAACCGGGTAAAAAAAGGGTGCAGTTGTGACCAATATTAGAGCTACAAAATATTCACCACAAGGTTTTCATTACAAGTTGGGATTTGGTGAAAACTGGATTGAACTGCCTTGTTGAATAAATCAGAATATGATACCCAAGAATTTCGCAGATCTGCCGAAGCTTTACACAAATAGAATCCCATTAAAAAAAGACAAATTCGAACATTTGCAGTATTTAAAAAATACCCTTGATTTCGATTACCACTCATTTTATGAGAATCTCCCTCACTAAAATTGGTATTTTAAGTCCTATCACATCACTGTGTACAACACTTGTTTTTGTACATATGTATGCGATAAAATTTTTATTTATTGTTGTTGAAAAGTGAGGCTGTTTTTCATTTCTAACGTAGGTACTTAAATAACACTAAATTTTATGTTAAACCTTTTACAAAAGTATTGGTCTGTATTTCATTATTAGGATATTTTTTATGTGTGTCAGATAATATGTTTTTATAAATCGATAACCAATAACTCCAAATTTTCTGTATTTTTAGCTATATCCTTTAGCTTTTTTTTTTCAACTTTCTTTATCAAATAAAAGATATCCGTGAATATGTTACTGTTTTTAGGCTCTCTTGAAAAATTAAGGAAAATGGAGTTACGAGTTTTTCTTGTGTTGACGACGATATGTATGTATGTACTTGATTTTTCTCATGAAAATGCCTGCACATCGGATTAACCGGCCAGGTTCTGGTCTCGAGGTGGCCGGTTAAGAAGGAGTCTACTGTATTTATATTTTATTATAATGTGCACAACTGTAGGTAGAGGCCATAAATAAATTTTAAGTGTGAGAAGGAAATTGATGAAATTGTAGGACATAAAAATGTATATCAACACCAAATACACATGTCAAAAAAAAAAAAAAATAAATAACTGAAAGAAGAAACACAAAGTTAGCAAAAAATAATCTAATTGACGAAAAAATAATATTTTAAATCAGGCAAAAATAGTTCCATTTTCATTGCTGTAAATTTTTGTGTATTTAATGTGTGTAATTTTAATACCGTGTAATGATACCGCTTAATGCGCAGGTCAGTCCAAACGATAATAGATTTTGCCCGCGTACTGAAATGACGGTTTTAAAAACATTGAACAATCACAACAAGTTGCGTTGAAACGCCAAAGGGACGGTACGATGAACGTTTTCAGTTGGAACGCGTTTTATGAATTGTGTAGAAGCGTGACTACATTGTACGGTTTCTGGACGAGTTGGAACAGACCTATTAAATTATTGTTGAATAATTTGGCCATTCATTATGAATCACCTACTTTTATTATAACATTTTTATAATTAGCATTTCACTTTTGTTCTCAAGGATCTCTTTTTCATTTTCCGTATTTAAACTTTTTTAGCAATTTAATGGCCAATGAAGTAGAGACTTCTATTTTTAAATGATTATATATGTACATTTACATTTTAACGTGTTTATTTTAAAGGTATCGGAGATGATCGGCTGTGATGCTACCGATTGTGAAATCGAATGGTTCCATTTCGAATGCGTCGGAATCATGGTTCCGCCCAAAGGACAATGGTTTTGTCCTGATTGCAGAAAGAAGAAAGCGAGAAGAGAGTTAATGGCTAACATGAAAAATAATTAAATTAATAGAAACAAACTTGGTGTTTAGTGACTAAAAGTGCGAAAAGAGATGTGACGTGCTTCGCGGTTTTGGACACTTATTGAATTTTGACTATTATAGGTATTAATATTCTCTCATTGATTTGTTTAGATGAACGGTATTGGCAGTTCAAATGCTGAAAGTATTCATAAAAAAGATAATTTATGTCCACAAGTACAAAAAATACTAATAATGCCAATAATATTTATTGTATGTCATTTAAATTTGTCTCGAGCTGGAATATTTTTGTTAATATAATATAGATCTGGATCATTTAAATTGTTCTTTTAATTCAGTATTTACATTTAATTTAGTGGCTGTAATATGAAGCAATGGTGATATATATTTGTAAATATATGATGAGTGGTAAAATTTATGCGTTTGGGAATTAATTAAAAAACTGACTGCATTGAAACTTTGATCCATTAAATATTAATTTCAACAAACCCTATGATTTTTTTAACAAGAGGAATTGCTGTTGTTTGGCATGGTATAATTTTTCCCACAAGTGGTTTGAATATTAAAAAAATCGTTTGTAACTTAAGTACATGATGTAGATAATCCTACCACTTTGGTCTTCTGTACGTACCATTAACCATTTGATACCAAACAAAATGGTACCATGGAATTGTGCTATCTATTCGATGCAAGCTTCCATTTTTTTGTAGTCATTTGTCTATTCTTAGTATATGGTTTTGATATTGTTATGTTCGATATTAAATCTGAAAGTAAACTGGACTATTTTTTTATTGTTTTTTAATATTAAAGTAGGTTCTATTTTAATGGAACTAATTATCGAGTTAGGATAAAATATGACATAATCTGAATGACATAAAAGCTTCATTCACGGTAGGCGAGGCAATGAAGCAGTAAAAACCCTAAAACCTACAAAATTTTTGCAGTGGAATGGATCTCAATTAAACTTGTATTCAATTCGTAAGAGTGCCAGGAAATTTTGTGAGCAAAAATGATGATGTGGAAATGAAAATTGCATTATTGAACAAGGAAAATGCATTTTCAAAGTGCATTTCGAAGTGATGAAAAATGATAAATTGGTAATTCGGAAGTAATTGACGGGTTTGAGGTCACTGAGTGTCACGAATATCACGACAAATCGTCTAGAATTGGTTTGTGGAAATTCGATATAAAATCAGTGTAAATTCGTTATTCGTTACAAAATCAGTGCAAACTCGTTATTCGGAGGTTTTTGGCGTGGAAAACTAATATTATGTCTGCGATGATCTTTGAGGCAACTGTGCCCAGAACGGGACTATTCTTTAGTTTTATGGCACTTTTATACAAAATCAGTGCACATTCGTTACTCGGGAGTTTTTGGCGTCGCTGATCACGAATATAATGACGGCGATGGTCTCCGATGCTCCTGGTGCCCAGGACGGTCTCGTCTTCTAGAGTATTGTGGAAATTTGATACAAAATCAATGCAAACCCGTTACATTACCGGGGGGTTTTGTAGTCGCTGAACACTAATATCATGTCGGCGATGATGTGCGAGGCACCTGGTGACAGGACGGGCCTGACCTCCTAGAGTTTTGTGGAAATTCGATACAAAATCAGTGCAACCTTGTTACTCGGGCGTTAGGATCGCTGATCACAAATATGATAACAGTGATGGTCTCCAGTGCACGAACTTGAACAGACGAGCCCTCTTCTGAGCCAGGGTATCTCGGACACCAGCGTCGATATGATATTAGTGATCAGCGACTCAAAAACCCTCTGAGTAACGAGTTTGCACTGATTTTGTATCGAATTTACACAAAACTTCAGGCCCCGGGGCTGTCCCAAGTGAGTCTGACACTATCGTCTACATTATATTAGTATCCAGCGACCCCAAAAACCGCCGAGTTTAGAGTTTGCTCCGATTTTACATCGAATTTCCACAAAACTCTCAGGAGACGAGGTACGTCCTGGGCACCAGGTGCATCGTATACTATCGCCGATATGATATTAGTGTTCAGCGAGCTCAAAAATCCCTTAGTAATGAGTTTGCACTGATTTTGTATCGAATTTAAAAAAAAAACTCCCGATGAGGCCCAGATGCATCAGGTGCATCGGAGAACATCGCCGTTCTGATATTAGTGCTCAGTGACCCAAAAAATCCCCGAGTAGTTATATTGAACTCATTTCCGTCAATTATTGCCGATTTATAAATTCATCATTTTTCATCACATCGAAATGCACTTTGGAAAATGTATTTTCCTTTTTTAATAACGTAATTTTCATTTCCACATCATCATTTTCTTCTCATAATTTCCTGACACTGATACGAATCGAATGCAAAAAGTTTTATCGAGATCCATCCTACTGCAAAAATTTAGTAGCCTTTAGTATTCTTGCTTCCCTTATAGGTAGCAAATATCAACATACGTTGATATTGACATATGCCACGGTGTAAAAAAGAGGCAATATATTTCCCGGTAACTGATTAACGTTCTGAAACCATTTTTATGTTGCATGTTGTACATTTAATATTTTATCGTATAGATATCACGAGACTTTTTCACATAAACCGCTAGATAGGAGGTGTTTGGTAATGGGACAATTAACCGTATGGCTATGGAGGTTTGAGTGGGCAGGACAAAAAACCTGATAGAAAACATTTGCCGAAAAAAAAATGGATTAAGGATGGTCTCGGGAAAACTAAACAAGTGATCATATTTGTCATATCAAGAAATACAAAAGTAAAACTCTACAAAACAATAATACGCCCAGTCCTAACATATGGTTAAGAAACCTGGACTTTAACAAAAAACAATGAAAACATGTTAGGATGTTTCGAAAGAAAAATACTAAGGCGAATCTATGGAGCGGTAAATGAAAATGGTGTCTGGAGAAGACGATACAACTTCGAACTCACCGAACCGAACCGACCCAGCTATAAAAACGCTCCTTGATAGACCTATTGGTCAAAGAAGAAGAGGAAGAGCCAGAACAAGATTCCTAGATAACATAGACCAAGATATGAGAAATATGGAAATACGTGCTTGGCGGAGGAAGACAACGGATAGGGACAACACTGGAAAAAAAATCTTGGAGAGGCTACGACCCACACAGGGTTGTAAAGCCAAAATGACGATGATGATGATCATATTTGTCAAGTAATCATTCAAGCGAAAATTAAGGGCGAACCTATTATCTTAAATATTTCATTAAATTCGGGCAATATTCAAAATAATTGTTACATTATTTTTAAAATATCTAAGCCATTATAGGCCAGCCAGTTTCCACAGATTAGGCTGTAGTAAACTTAATTAAAATTTTTGTTGTATAATATTTCCAGTATCCTTTCAATAAAAAATTATAAACATTTATTTTTTACAGATTTTTTACAGATTTATAGATCTTTGGATTCCTTTATTTTTTGCCTTCCTCTTTCTTGTCTGTGGCTGATCTTCTCCATACACGGACTCCTAAAAGGGCTTGTGCGTTGCTGTTTACTGTGTCTTCCCAGTGCTTTCTTGGCTTTCCAACCGGTCTCTTTCTTATCACAATGGTTTCCAACACTTTCTAAGTCTGATAGTGGTGCTTCCTTATAAAGTTGAAAAAACTCGTTGTATCGACTTCTGAAGATTCCGTTTTCCCTCACAGGTCCTAGTATTCTCCTCGGTACTTTCCTTTCGAATGTGTCGAGTTTTCTTTTGGACGTTTCTTTCCGGACCCATGCTTCACTGCCATAGGCTGCCTATCGGTCGTATTTAGGTTTTATATATTCTCATCTTTGTGTTTCGGTGGACATTTCTAGACCGAATTATATGGGAGAGGGCAAAATAAGCTGTTGGCCTGCGTTATTCTCTTCCGTATTTCTCTATCTTCTGATCCATCGGCATATATTTCTACTCCCAGGTATGTTAACTTTCCAACCGTTTCAATGTCATCTTCATGTATAATGTTTTGTTGGACTATATTTCTTCTCGTCTGTATCATTTTTTTGTGTTAATTTCTAGACCTAGCCTTTTTGTATGATAGAGTATGTAGGGACAGACTGTGGACAACGATGCAGGAACTTGGCTTTCCAAAAAACTAGTCCGGTTGATACGGATATGTATGGAATGGTTACGATGTAACGTGAGAGTTGGACAACAATACTCGGAGACATTTGAAATAAACCATGGACTAAAACAGGGAGATGCACTTTCACCACAACTCTTCAACTTAGCTCTGGAGCACATAATCAGAAGTGCAAGAATCGAAAAACCGAATACAGTATTTCATCGAGAAGGACCAAACTTACTACTGGCATTTGCAGACGATATAGATCTAATATGAAACACGCGATTAAGGATGAAGGAGACTTTCGTAAGGTTTGAGAAGGAAGCAGAGAAGATGGGGCTCCAAATCAACGAAAACAAGACGAAATATATGTATATGAGCCGCAATAACCAAAGCAGAGACAGAATCGGTCAGAACATTACCATCGATGACTTTAACTTTGAGCGCGTTAGAGAATTCAAGTATCTTGGAACAACAATAACTGAAGACAATAACGGATCACAAGAAATAAACAACAGGATTCAGGCCGGCAACAGATGTATTTTTGCCCTCCAAAACCTTATAAAATCAAAACAACTAACACGACGTACGAAGATACAGATCTATAAAACAATCATACGACCCGCTGTGATGTATGGAAGCGAAACGTGGACGATAACAAAGGCAAATGAAGAGAGACTACGTGTTTGGGAAAGAAAAATCCTAAGGAAGATCTTTGGTCCGGTGCTTGATGAAAGATCAGGACAATATAGGATAATAACTAATAAAGAGCTTGAAGAACTTTACCCAGACGCCAACATCATAAAAGAAATAAAGTCCAGAAGACTCCAATGGGCAGGACACCTCAGAAGACATTCTGACGAACGAACAGTAAGACTGGTGTGGGAGGAAGTCCCAACTGGAAGGAGACCACGCGGACGCCCTCGTCTCCGGTGGCGAGATAATATAGCAAGAGACCTAAGCACTATGGGCGTGGAGAATTGGATGGAGGTTGCTCAAGACAGAAAACAGTGGAGGCATGTTGTCAAGTCGGCTAAAACCCACGAAGGGTTGTAACGCCACGGAGTAAGTAAGTAAGTAAGTAAGCCTTTTTGTTTGCGTTTTTAACTCTGCTTATGTGTTTCCTGTGCTCTTGTTGATGTTCTACTCATAATATTGATATCATCATAATAATTCATCAGGCATAAGTCTGGAGTTGAACCGTTCGGTTGGTCAGTAGGTTTCCTCGTCCAGTTTGGGGCTAACCGCATACACCAATGCCAGATTAAACAAAGTTAGGGCCAGCCCATCTCCCTGCGAAATTTTGAAAATGTCTGTCCGGTGGTTTTGTATTCGTACACATGCCTGAGTTTAATCCATTGTGGCTTTAATGAGTCTAATTAGATTGTGTGGTATTGCCAATTCAGTCAATATATTGTAGAGTTTGTTCCTTTTGACTGAGTCGTATGTCTGTTTGAAGTATAAACTTGAACTTGATATTATAAACTACAGTCATGAATAAATCTTTCCACTCGACACTATTACTTAGCGTTATCAAAGTGTGCAGCATTGTGTGTTGCTTGTGTGAGTCCATTTCAAATAGGTAAAAGAAACAATAAATAAGACTTACTCACAATTAGTTTAATTTAACTATCTAGACGACCGGTTTCGCTTTCTACAATATGCAAAGCATCTTCAGGTCTCGATACAAAGTTAATTAAATGTGAAATGAAATAATAAAACCCATATTAGGATGTTGTCTTATAAAGATAAACTAAGATAAATGATGTAAATTACTGTAATTATGCCAATATTACATGTCTGTGGTTTCCAAAACGAATAAACTGTTTAAGCAGACAAAGTAAGACTCACGAATTGGTATAAAAATAGTCTATTGAATTGTAATAAATTAGTAAATAAACAAAACATTACTTACATGCCGGTCTCTATTAATTAATGGTTGGAAGAACATAGTTCAAACTATTTTGTATTGCTGAATGGAGAAGAAGAAAAAAACTGAAGATAGCCGTGCAGTAGGCGGTACAGTAGACTAGAGCGAAGCTTACTATGTTTTCTGTATTTTTAAAATTTAAATTTTTTTAAAATTAAAGAAAGTAATTTTATTATTTATTTAGTATTTTTATATTTTAAACAAATTATATTAAAATAATTCAGACAGACGTGTGAAATTCAGACGGAATATTAAATTAATAATCAAATATAAATAAATTTATGATATTAACTTTAATTATATAAAATAAATAAGATGTTTGAAAATATTAATTGTATTTATATGAAATTTTAAAACGAGTGTCATCATCTGTTTAAAAATTTAAACAGATGATTCAATATTGTTATTAATTGGATGATATTTATGACTTTAAAATTTGGAGAATCTTTACGGATCGAATCTTTTATTGATAGATATTCTTTTAATATTTTACTTTTAATTTAATGTCTATATTTTATTAGTTATTTTCGTGCAGTTTTTAATTTCAACCTCCTTAGTATAGATATATGATGACTAGAAACTAATTTGTCGAGAATAGTGAATCGATTTAAATAACCGCTATTTCGTGACGCCTTCTCGTGGCGCTAGTTTCGTGACGCTCACCTGAGCATTTTACTATAGAGACAACGCCAGTATAGAAGCTTCGGTTAAACAATTTGGGCAGTAATGAGTTAAGGTACTACAAATAAATACACATATCCCCGCTACCAAACAACATTGATATTTACGTGAGTTAAGCTTAATTTTAAAATTAATGCAAATTAAAACATAATCTTGTTATAATAAATATATAATTAATTAAGCACCACAATTACAGTCGGAAAAATGATCCATGAACGATCACATCAATCACTTATTTTGTATTTGCTGTCTTTTTCTATAAATAACAAACATTTGTTATAGAAAAAGACATCAAATACAAAATAAGTGATTGATGTGATCGTTCATGGGTAATCTTTCATTTTTCCGACTGTAAATATACTGTTTATTCAATTTGTATTATCTGCGGTACTTATTTTATTCAGATTGAGTTAACGTTAGGGCTTTTTAAATCGTCTATGGTTTTACATGAATGGGAATCTTACTAAAGGCTTTTAGATTGGTACTGTTTGGGTGCCCCTCTTAAGTGTCCGACCCTTAAGAGTGTAGGCGCAAAATTCAAGGCCAATGCTTTTTAAATGCATTCATTTGTTTCCAATCCTGAGAAACCTAATAAATATTTTTGAAAAATTTAAAAGCAGAATAAAAGATTACATGATTACCGAGGGCCGAAAGTCCCTTAGAATAAACAAAAAGTTTCTTTTGAATGAGATATTTGAAATTAAAATCACACTTAATTGTCTCTTCCTTTTCACCCCCGTAACTTACTAAAATAAACATTATAAAGTTTTCAGGGACTTTCGGCCCTCGGTAATGTAATCTTTCATTCTGAGTTTAAATTTTTCAAAAATACTTATTAGTTTTCTCAGGATTCGAAAAAAATAATGCATTTAAAAAGCATTGGCACGAAATTTTGAGCCTACGCTCTTAATTTATTTTCTGAACTACAAAACTTAAATTAATACATTTTTGGGAATCCGGACTAAAGTTAATTTTTCTTATACTTCAGTGAAACAATCATTAAAATGAAGACAAGAGCCTAGTTTCGTCGATTGAATATTGATCTGGAAGGATGTTCCCATACATCTGGTGAGTTTTTGTGACTAATTCATTTTTCTATACTTCCTTGTGCTAGAATATTTTCTACTTTTTGCGCTCAATGTGATCTGAGATTATTATTTTCTCAATTTCGTTTCGCAATAATTGCACGATAACATTATGTGCCTAAATGATATCAGTCATTCTTCGCTTGATTAAAATCAATAGTTGTTGTACGATGACCGTGCGGTAAACCATCCAAAACATCACTAATATTCCTTGACAGGGAACAACTTCCCTACAATAGAGGGTCGATCTGCTCTACTTTGACCTCTGCATATTTTTTCCATCGACTATCACTCCCATTAACTCCTGGTTTGTAGGAAAAACCTTGAGTTATCAAATTATCTCTACGAGTCTTTTAATGAAATTAGGTCGTATATTGATCTTATACCACATGTCAATCTGGTTCGACCAGATACCTATGTTGGCGCTATTCTTCCAGTTTTCTGGAAAATGTGAATTATGCGTCTTAAGAAGTCCTTGCCCTATTGAGACGATGTGCGAATTCTTTTTTTGCTACATATTGCTGTTATTTTTTAAAGATAATATAAATTTATATTATTATCTAAAATAAATATATTATGTCCAAAAATCTAGGTAGAAATTAACTTTTTAAGAGACTTTTTACACTTTTTGAGGTATTTGTAGTATTTAAATAACAATAATCTTGTCCTCGATTTTAATTTGATTAGGTGTCAGTATATCATGAAGAGTTCGTTCTGATGTGTCTACATATTTCTAGACCTTCTGTAGTCCGTACATAATTTAAGATAGGAGAGCCGATCGTTGTAATGATGTGATCCGTTGAAAGGTCTAAAGAAATATAGAAAAATATTTAAGTAGTGGTTCAAGTTAACGCCCCATTAGTTTACCTCAGAATGTACGAAGAGATGGTTTGTGAAATCGGTCATAAACCTTTTGAAATTAGAAATATTTTTTGTATTTTTGGACTACTTATCTTGTATGTGTTGGTTTGAATTGCCAAGATTAACGATTTTTGTGATAGATTGTTTACGCTTCCAATACTTTTGATAATTATTAATAATGTATTCTCTATTGTCTATTTTTGTGGAGGATGATTTATTCTACACATTGAATAACCATAAAAATGAGTATTTTTATTTATATTATTTAAAATCATCGGGTATGTAATTTCTGAATGAATTTCTTTACATTGTTAATTTATTTTAATCTTCATTATGTTAGACAGTTCTTATTCCAGTATTAAAAAAGTGAAAATCAAATAATACCAATATTCAAGCATCAGTTCACACTTACATTGAGAAGTAAACATGTCAAAAAGGACTTAACTAAAGAATTACAGATGTTTTATAGAGGTATTAATGTTTTTATAATAAAGATAATGAATAGATTTATTTATTTATATATAGACTTTGGGAAATTGTTCTCTGATCTGTGCTGTTCTAATTTGTGACTATGGCCATGCCAATCTGCTCTTTTAAGTTCTTTAGGTGAGCAAGTTTTCTGTTCTAACCTCCATTGTTTTCTGTTACGTGTAGTTGATACTCCTACACCAATTTTATCTCCCCAATGGCGCTACAGTCCAAATCAATCCTTGTCCTCCTCCAAACTATACCTCCAACCTTGCCGGTCCCGCGCCAATCTTCTGCAGGTTCTACATCTAGTAAATTTAGCGCGTCCACTGCCACCTCATTCTCCAACCTTTTTCATGGTCTTCCTTTTGTTTTGCGCATTTTACTATCTAGGGCTATTTTCGACAATCTTCCGGTCTCCATTCTCGCTACATGACCAACCCATCGAAGTCTCTGAAGTTTAAGAATTCTGAGATCGGTGCCTTTTTGAACAGTTGGTAGGGGTCATGGTTGTAACTCGATCTCCATACTCCGTTTTCGATAATAGGTTTAAATATGTTCCTTAGGACTTTTCATTCGAAGACTTCCAGCTTTTTTTGTCTTTTGAATTTTTTTTTTACGCTGGTCTCTTTTGCCGCTATTTTTAATTATGAATATATTTCTGCAGCCTCTCCTGTTTTGTAAGATATAATCCTGATGTCATCGACATTGGAGGCAAGCTGTATTGTTTTATTTGTTAGCTGATTACCTCTTCCTATATTCAACTGACTTATCACATATTCGAGAGTCAGGTTGAATAGTGTCAATTGAATAGTTGAATAGTGTTGAATAGATGCCAGCCATAGTGTTTGATATAAATTGTGTCTATTAATTGAGCCGTAGGCCTGTTTAAAATCTGTGAATATGTGGTGGACGTTAATGTCGTATTCCCACGACTTGTTTAGAATTCGTTTTACTGTGAATAGATGATGAATTGTAGATCTTTTTTGTCGGAAACCAGTTTAATATTCCCCAACAATATTTTCAGTTAGTTGTTGGGGTCGTTTGTTTAATATTTAAGTTTAAACTTTGTACGTTGTGGGCCAGAGGGTTATGCCAAGATACTTTTCGCATTCCAAACCTTGCTCATGAGAGCATTTATTCTAATAGGTGTTCGTTACATAATTTACATAGCTTAGGATCTTTCTTTTGGATCACTGGTTATTTGCGCTTCTTAGTTTCTCCATAGATTTGTTCGGTGTTCGTGAATAATTTTATGACTTTACTATTTTGTTTAAGATGATTATTAGAGTTGTTATTCCAGTATCAATCCGTATGCTTTAGTAATCCCTATAAATTTTTTCTATTGGTTTTTCATTCGACTACAATGTCAAATTCAACCATTAATTATAATGGTCGGGAATTATTTTCCAGATCACACCTATAAACCCCAAAAACATTGTACCATTACATTGTGGACATGTTTTATAATTAATGTGCATTGTGTCTACTTAGTTTAGTGGCCAACATGTAGAAAAATATATCTTCTTATGGTGCCTGCCCTATCTGGCGACAATTCTGGCATACTCTTATCGATCTTGTGTGGCTCTAAAGAGTGCATGAGCATTGAGGTTTGTCCAATCCCTTATGTTTTTAAGCCATGAGTGTTTCTTTCTTCCGATGCTCCGTTTTCCTTCTATCTTCCCTTCCATATATGTGGTGGACGTCAATGTCTTATTCCCTATGGAAGCTTTAATAACTGGTACTTGGATTTTCCAAATATATGACCCAGATAAGCAGTTTTTCTTCTTTTTATTATTTGCAGTAATTCTTGTTCTCTGCCCAATACTTCGACATTCGTTGTGTGATCTGTCTACACTGTCCAGAAAAAAATATAAAGGGGTGTTAAAAAATCTTTTCCTTCTTTACTTAGATGACATTATGAAATCACGGTTTCTTTACTAATCAGTTCACTCATTGTTAATAGTATGCTGATGTCACTTTTTCAATACCTAAAACTTTTCAATCATTTTCACTTCATACGACTTGTCTGCACTGCATTCAACCAGAAATTTTTTCGCTTCACTGCAAGTTTCCAGAATGGCTATTGAACACTACTGTGAGCAAGAAATTCTTGAAAACACTTATAAATTGTAGATTTCAAAGCAGTTTCTTGGGCTCGTACATCTTTCCGCAAAACGGCCTGATGATATGATATATGACTTATATACAGCGAGAACATCCATGATCGAATTTAAATTTTCTGAACTTGCCAGAGTATTTTTGCGTAATGCGCAGAATAATATCCCTTTCGTTTGCCTTTGGCCTGCAATATTTTTCCAGTGGGCTACATATACTTAGTTTATTTTCTCATTTTGGGAAGTCTTTAATTATCTGGCTTTTTGGTATACTGCAGATTGGTTGTGCTCAAATAAAAGGATTGATGGTTCCATTGATGATTCAGCACGAACATAAACAATCTCGTTGCCAGTAATACCTTTTTTTCCTGACATTTCTTTGTTGGGAACTCTTTGTCATGCTGAGAAGTTATATAATTTAACAGACTCATATATGAAACGTACATGTGTCAATTGCTGAAGTTCGCCAAGGGTGACCTTATCTCCTCGTTCTTTCATTACCAACCATATTAGCAATTTTTTAAAAGAGTTTTCGAGATAATTGCATTTTTCAAATCAACTACATAATTCTGATTTAACGCAATTACTCTAGGCAACGAAAGAAAAATGGACAAAAACATCAATACTTCTAAATTTTGTTATAAAATATCTTTAATAAAGTTAATGGTTAACGAAATATTAAATAAAATAAACATATCAACAGGTTAATTAATAAATAACAGAATAATATGATTTTATATCAAACATTTTACGTTTTATAATAAATTAAAGTCATAATCAATACATTTTATTTACAAACCAATTTAAAACTGAATATCATTAAACTTTTGTCAAAGTAAGCGTTCGATATATCAACCATTTTCTTTAATTCATTTGTCAATACATTCCATAAAAGAACGTCTTATATTAAATAGCATCATTGATTCTAATTAAACTGTTGCAGTATTTATTATAAGTATTGTAAGTGTAATACAGTAGTCTTTCTTTATAACGATTCCCTATATAACGATAATTCCTCTATAACGATGAATATAGTAAACGTTGGTTGGTTCGTCATAAGGACAATGTATTAATTCTTTCTCTATACCGATATAGTTCTCTCTTTATAGTGATGACTTTTCAGCATTCAATAGTTGATGAAATATGTGTTATTGTGTTTAAAGTTCAGACTATCTGAGTTACGAGTGACATTGTCCAGCGGTTGTTTTGTTTTTCGCTTAAGGAATGCGGCAACCCATTCTAAAGTCTGTCCCAAACCCTTTTTTCAGTGCGTCACTAATTTTAACGTCATATAGGATTTTAAGAATGTCGAGAATTATTGCATGACATTTTAGTTAAATCTGACAGTTGCAGGATCGTAATCGGCTAAACGTGAAAAGGTTATTTTTTTTAATGCATAGCAGTTTTTCATAATTCTATTCTATTCTGTTCTATTTTATACATTCCATGGAAAGTGCTTAATTAGCTAAGATTTGTTTATGGATTTATTATTATTTATTACAAACACTAGGGAATTGGAAGGTTTGTTTATTTAAAATAACGCTTCCCCTAGAATCTTTTAAGAGTTGACTGCAAGGTAAAAAAATTTACTGACAATTGCAAGGCATCAAAGTAAACATTCCTGTGATAAAATAATATCGATTTAAATCAGTCATATTTGGATAAGTAATTTTCTGATAAGTTTGTGTGGCAGCCGATAGTTTAATTTTGTGAAGAGTTGTCATTAAATAGTGGAAACAGTTTAAATAGTAAAGCAGTTGATTTTAAATTTATTCTACCAGATTTGGTGTGCAAATGAAAAAGGTTATAAAGTTTAGTTAAAAAAAAAACAATATAAATAGTTTAAATAGTGAAGCAGTTGATTTTTGAGTTAATCTACCAGTTCTGATATCCAGATGAAATCGTGCTAATGGAGTTTAGTTAAAAAACAAGATACCGAATGTAAGTTTACCTTCTTTTTTATAAATAACAAAAATGAATATTATATTTCAAACAATCTATAATCCCATTCAGAATCTGATTCTTGAAAATCAATGATTACACTAGATATGTGGCTGGTATCAATTATATCCTACATTTCAAGAAAATGTCGTGGTTCTAAAAAGAACCGTTTTAATACATATAAATATCCATAAAGGCATTAGTTTAAGATATTTCCTCAATCTCATTCCGGAATTCACAATCTGATTCGCGAACGACAGAAACTGATAATAAAGATGTCTCAGCCTCTTTTTCTAATTGAAACTAATTTAATAATTTTCATATTAGTCTTTTTTCATTCTCGGTATATCTCGGAATATTTAAAATATTTTTATGACAATAAATACAAAATTTAATTTTCACTATGGTTAAAATGTCTGAAAATACTAACCTAGAATGGAAATTATCATTTTATCAGTTGACATTGTGAAAGTACTGTCACTGTCATTATCAAGATCATCTGTGTCAAATTATATTTATATGCATAATTGATTGGATATCTATTTAGCGTATTCTAAACTCCAACCAATTATACGTTCGTAAGTAGAATTCGCTTTAATATGCAAATACCCGTGAACGATACCTAATTTTCTAAGTTCTATGTATAATAATCAGAGACTCACGTTTTTTTTCTGTCACTTCTAGCTTAATGCGTTAGAGAGAATTCGAACAACTATGACGCACTGAAAGAAGGGTTTGGGACGGACTGTACTCATTCTTATCAGAGGGCTTAGTGACTCGTTTTTATTATTCGGGAGGCGTGCCTAACTGTTATCACACGGATGTTGTCATCTACTGACGACTTTTCATTTTCAGTTTGAGTTGTGCCTCAGTGTGTCAATAGTCAACATGTTTTCGACTATTGACACTTTTCCGGTGGAGGAAAAGTTTTCGATAACTCGAGCAATAGATAAAGGTGAAAAGCAATCGGATGCCGTTCGCCGTACGGGGTTGTCTCAATCAAATGTGGCTACGATATGACAGGACAGAAAAAAGTGGCTTGAAGCGGAGATGGAGGGCGGTAGCCTGAAGAAGTTGCGGAAACCTAAGTACGAAGATTTAGATCGCGCCATGCTTCAGTGGTTCCAGCAGCATCTTATGAACCATATTCCACTTTCTGGACCTGTGGTTAAGACAACAGCTGAGTTTTTTGCACCTGAGCTTGGAATTGAGAATTTCAAGGCATCTGAGGGTTGGCTGAGCAAGTGGAAGCTGCGGCACAAGATTAACTACGGGCAAATCAGCAGAGAGGCTAGCGATGTTAACAAAAACGTAATGGATGATTGGCTAGAAAACGTGTGGCATGGACTGAAGGCACGATATGCGTCAGATGACATTTTCAATGCTTATGAGACTGGCTTGTATTTTTGTTTTTTAAAATGACACCAAACAGAACTTTAAAATTTAAATCGGAAAAGTGCGTTGGTGGAATGCTCTCTAAGGAATGCATTACGGTTTTAGTGACCGCTAACATGACAGGTTCGGTAAAGCAAAAATTGTTAGTGACAGGAAAGTCGAAAAAGCTTTGTTTTCTACCAGAAAATACAAAGAGTGTCCTTCAGCCCAAGGACCAAAGTGTCATCTAGAGTTTGAAAAGCCATTACAGGAGAAGACTTTTGATGCAGCAGGTATTGGATGCGGCAAAAGTACTGCATCGATTCTTCATTCACCAGGAAGACGATATGAGTGCTATGGAAGATTCTATGCGTCTTCAGGACAAGGTCAGATCAGTTCTGTGACAAGGGAAAAGGAAACAGACCAAGGTGACAGACTTTTTTGGTATTGTAGACTAAATATATTTTACAGTAGCATATTATTTTGTTATTGTACAATACATATGTTTTAATTTTACAGCCATATTTTTATACTGTATTGCTTATATTATTCTTTAATAAATCTATATGGTGTATAATAAAGTGTTAATTCATTTATAATTCGTTTTAATAATTTTTTTAAATTAAAATAGGTTATTTAGTATAGTATTATTAATATTACAGTACCGAATTTTGTCTCTCTCTGTATAACGATCTCTCCTTATAACGATGAAATTTCCCGGTCCCTTGCATATCGTTATAGAGGGAGAGGACTGTAATAAGTATTTTTTTGAGATTTTTATGCATTAAGTAATTATATTTTTCTACTCTCTTACTAGTAAATTGTATATTACCTACTATTTGGATGCTAAGTAAATGCATCATAACAGATACTGACACGTAATGACTAGCACGTAATAAAAAAAATTACGCTTCAGTTTTACAAAAATGTGTAATATCACATAAGCCTTGTAAGTCAGTTGGTCGAGTTACCATGGAAACGAATTAACAGACGTTATTTTGTTGTAAGAAGCTTATTATATGCGAGTAAAAAAGTTGCGCGCGAGCCGCGTAGCGGCGAGCGCAGTAATTTTACAAGCATGTAATAAGATTACAACTCAAGTTGTGTACTATACTTTTTCTACCATTATTTTCGTTTATAAAAATAAAAATTAAATTACCACTATTTTACACTGACAGTTTAATAATTTTTAATCTGTCAAAATAACGTCTGTTAATTCGTTTCCATGGTAACTCGACCAACTGACTTACAAGGCTTATGTGATATTACACATTTTTATAAAACTGAAGCGTAATTTTTTTTATTACGTGCTAGTCATTACGTGTCAGTATCTGTTATGATGCATTTACTTAGCATCCAAATAGTAGGTATTAGACAATTTACTAGTAAGAGAGTAGAAAAATAGTTTTTACGGACATGCGAATTATCTTGTAATTTGAATGGTGAGATTTATTTACATTTTTTATAACATAATTTTATTGATTTACCTAAGAATTGTCATCAAACTTAAGGCGAAATATGCGGTTTATGCAAGATGGTACACCATCACATTATAGAGACAGGACAGTGAGAACATACTTAAATACAACTTTCCTGAACGTTGGATTGTTCCTGGTAGTCCTTTTCCTTGGTCATGTCTTGAGATATTAATATAATTATCATTTAATTCATAAAAGTCCCAAACCAATACTTTATTATTATATTATATTTATTGTATATTTATTGTATATTTATTGTATATAGTACATACAATATATTGCATATATTGTATATACTGCAGCAGTTTCTTAAGAAACAATGATGCTATTTAATATGAGACGATCTTTTATGGAATGTATTGACAAATGAAATAAAGAAAATGGTGGACATATCGAACACTTACTTTGACAAAAAGTTTAACGTTATTTAGTTTAAATATTTCTTAATTTCGTTTGTAAATAAAATATTTTGATTATAACTTTAATTTAATATACAACTTAGAATGTTTGAAGTAAAATCCAATTATTCTGTTATTCTGTCAAATCCTATTATTAACTATCCTGCTGATATATTTATTTTATTTAATATTTCGATAATTATTAACTTTATTAAAGGTATTTTATGCCGAAATTCAGAAGTATTGATGTTTTTGTCTAATTTTCTTTCGTTGCCTGGAGTAAATGCTTAAATCGGAATTATGTAATTGATTTGTAAAATGCGATTATCTCGAAAACTGTTGAGTTTTGAAGTTATTAAAAAGTATATCTTTTTTTGTTAAAATAATGTATCTTTATTATCTTTAATCACAAACACCGGTAACTTAATGAGCAAAAAAGTTAAGTGCAAATGTATGCCACGTATGTGGCGCCCTCTATCACCTACATTAAAGTATGCATCAAATTATAATTCCTGATGTTCAATAGTACCCAGATATGAATTTTGATAAGTAAATGTTTATCATAAATAAATAAACAAACGTGAAAGTTATAGCGAAAATTAAAATTTTAAATTTCCACTTTAACACCCTGTATCTTTCTTAATATCAACATTTTATCAAAGAATATAGACATATTCTTTGATTTTATTAAAGCAATTTGGCTTAAATCATAATATTTTAAAGTGTAGAATCCACAGTTTCTTTTTGTACAATTACTTACGGATCACCCTGTATATACAAGCACCTTCCCATATCAGTTGGCCCAAAGTTATATTGATAAGGAAATTAAATTTTAGAGAATAAATATAAAAGCGCAGCGTAAATTTTGGAACATTTTATAACGTAATGAAAACTATTGATTAAACAGAATAATAGTAAATTTTAAAAAACGCATATAATGTGTAATATTAACAAAAAAAAAATGTGAAAGTTTACCACTGAGTTACATCCCCTTTATTTTTAATGACATCCACAATTCTTCGAGGCATAGTTTTTATTAAGATCTGACAAAATTCTAATGTAAAAGAATTCCATATTTCTTGCAATTTTTCCTTCAATGCGTTGACGGACCTGGCAGGATGTTTTCTCAACGCTTTTTTCATTTCGCGCCACAAAATCTCTATCGGAGACAAGTCGGAACTGTTAGAAACTCATTCCAGAAGTGGTATGCCATGTTCTTTAATCCATTTTAAACTCTTTTTTGATGTATGGCAACCTGCGCCGTGTTGTTAGAAGACAAAACTTTCTGCTGATGTTAAACGGTGTTCCATAATCGATAAAAGAGATTCTTCTAAAATATTCAAATTCCGTGTTTACAATCCCATCGATAAAATGTAACTTTCCCACACCTTTAGACGACATGCTGCCCCAGATCATGACAGATGCAGGAAATTTGACTTTTCTCTTCAGACAGTCGGGATGGAAAGCTTCATTTTTCCTGCGAATGATGCGAATCCCACTGTCTTCAACACACATTTCAAATCTGGACTCATCACTCCATTGTATTGAATCCCATTGAGACAGAGTCCAATCTGTATGCTCTTTCGACCATATTAGTCTATTTTTCTTTTGTTGTAATAATTATGTATATATATATATATATATATATATATATATATATATATATATATATATCCAATACATATATGTATTAATTATTTTACCTGCACTAATTACAAGTCGCACAAAATGATCAATTTTTTTTGTTTCCATTTAGATTTAAATTTTTTTGAATTAAAAAATATGTGAAATATACATTATAGTCTTTACAAAACCATGCAATTATCTTTTATACTATAGAGTATGTACGAGTATATTTACAATAAATACTTATGCTGGAAAAGGAAATACTCTATCAAAAAAATTTATCCCACGAGAATATTTGAATGGGAGCTGTTAGAAATATGTCGTTTTGAGTAAATGGCCAAATACTATGACTTTTTTATTAAGGATTTAGCTTAAAATGTATATAGTATGAAAAATTATACCTGTATATAGTAAATTAAAGTTAAAAGGTATTTTTTAATTCCAAACAGTTAAGTATATCAATATTTTGAAATATTTCACTGATTTCACATTAAAAATACTTTGTTTATACGAAACTACTTATATTACGTGATTATAAATTGATTATTGTGAAATAATGCTTAGATTTAAGTAGTTTTTCTGTTTTGTAAGACTGTCAATTATTTAATCCCGGATCACTTTAATATACTTGTCTATTATTTCTGTATACCAAAATAATAAATTATACAGGTTGTAATAAAAGATAGATCAGAAATTAAACCTCATTCTGCATAGATGTATTGAATCTATCTTAGAACTTGATACTTACTATGAATTTGCACACAAACAAAGTTACATATATTTGAAGTTATGAAATACAAATCATTTTCTAATACCTAATAGCATCTTTTAAAAAACCTACATAAAACAGTGACCTAAAATTCATGATTTAAAGCGTGAACACTTTTATTTCCGTAGATTCTTTAGTCACTCTTTTAACCGAAGAGGTTAAACGGAAGATACATATTGCAAATAAAATATATAATGGACTGATTAAAAATCTAAGATCTGATAATGACTAGGACTAGAATGTCCACAAAAAACTGGGACTTTATTCAAGAACTTTTGTGAGCACATTACTATTTTTCTGACACACTGTCTTCCACTGTAAACCTTGATCTTTTATATAAGAACCAATTGCATTAATAATTTCCACTGCCTTCATTAATTGGTTTTCAGAACAATATATCTTCATGCACGTTATCTTGCTATATGTATATAATGCACAAAAACAAATACTATAAGCTTTGCACGTCGGTAGGGTCATCTAAAACGTTAATAATTTAGTTTAAAAAATTTATACAATGCATCACATGACGCAACCTTCAATCAATGGCACCGGACCACGATACAGTTACACCAGTATGTGCAGGCGCATCGCACTCACAGAGTGTGATGTCACTTGCGAAGCAGAATTTGAAACTGACTGTAAGAGAGATATTAATTATTGTATATATAAGTTAATAATACGAGTTTAATCTCATGTGTAATCTATAGAATTGGTATTTGTGTTTCCTTACAATAATGAATATGTTAAATATTTCTTGTATGCTATTAATTTCCAAAAAAAAAAACATAAAATATAATGCATTAAGAGGATATACTGGAATGAAATAGTATTATATTTATAAAAATTCCAATAAACAGTTGGTTATAATATATAATTTTAACAAATAGAAATTTTAATAAAAGTCAAAAATAAAAACACAAATATAATAGAAATTTATTATTGTCTATTAATTAAAGATTTTTTTATGTAATTTTACAATAATTTCTTTTGCCTAAAATTATAAAAAATATGAAAACAAATTGAAAAAAAAAAAAATTAAAAATTAAATTAGTTTATTTTCTAACATTAGTAAATTTTGCTAGTTTTCTATCTGCTTTTCTTTGAATGTTTTTTAAACTTATAGTACGATTTAGATTTCGTAGTCGAATATATGTTTGAGCTCTGCTAAGACATTCAATTACCTCAAATGGTATGGTATGGTATGGTATTATTTTGTAATTGAGGAAGGGTGTTTTTAGCTAATTTTGTGAAAATATTTTTATCTTTGAACAAATTGCTTCCATGCATTCTATGGGATTCTGAGTACAGCACAACTGCTACTTTCCACAATTCATCGGTGGGCCTCAGAAGTGATCCCCTGGAAATAATATTTAACCAATCAGGTTTGTTGTCCAATAACTGGAATTCTTTTGTAGTGATTCCTAGTTGGTATTTATTTTCCAATTTATGTGCTACGAATCCAGCAATATATTAGAGTGATTCCAAATTAACTTGTTCTTTGATTTCAAAATTTTCCATTAAATTTACACTTTCTTCATTTAACATTTGATCTTTTAAATAAAGCGGCTGAACAAAATAAGTATTAGTAAAATCCTCTTCCTCATAAACGATATTCCCTAGTATTGTAGTTTCATCTGTCAAAGGGGAAAGCATTTCTTGTGTAATGCAAATTTCCTCTGCTTAGACATCATGAATTGGAGGAGTCTCAAAGTTAGTTTGGTCGTTTGCGTTGACTAAACATTCTTCTAAACTCTCTTCTAGAGTGATCCTATTTTCTGTGAAAATAGCTGCTGATTATTTTTCCAAAAGATACCATCTCATGCGATATTTGAAATCCAAGGGAGATGGATGATCATTGACTCTACCCATTCCTCGAATATAGGCAAAGAAATTTTCAAGAACATCCTGGTTTAATCGAGCACTTAAAATATAAATTATATGGTACTTTTCATGCAGATAATCGTTCATAGCTGTAAGTGATTTGTTGGTTAGTAATATTCTTTTCTGAAATGGAATGAGCTTCTGATGTTTACCTACTCAACAATTCATTTATTTGTTATTCAACAGAAGCAATTTGTTTTAAATATTTTACAAATTTGGATCTAGCATTTATCATATTAAATCAATCGTTAAATAATTGGCTTATATTAGCAGATTCCTGTCAGTAACTATTCTCTGGCATAAGTCCTTGTTGTCCAACATACTCCATGCATTTTGCGACAGAATTTAAGAACAACTGTATAGCTGGTCTCACCCGTTGTCTCATAGATCCTGTGAGGTGAAGATGATTATGAGTTAATTTGAGGACGAATGTTAATTCTGTTGAGATATTCAGCAATGCCTCATAATAATCAATAATAATAATATGATTATCTATGACAAAACCTTTCTCTATCAAGTGATTTCGAGCTAGTTTTATTACATGTGGGACGTCTGCATATATAAAAACATTTAAAGAATTATCACAATGAGGTTTGAAAAAGTTAGTAATTGCTACTACGGTGAAATTTGAATAAAACAATGCTGCAATAATTGGCTCTAGAATTTCTTCTGTCATAACTTGATCAAATTGATAATACATACACTGGTTGTTTTCAGTTAGAAGTTAAACCACGCGCGATCACTTACTTACTTACTCCGTGGCGTTACAACCCTTCGTGGGTTTTAGCCGACTCGACAACATGCCTCCACTGTTTTCTGTCTTGAGCAACCTCCATCCAATTCTCCACGCCCATAGTGCTTAGGTCTCCTGCTATATTATCTCGCCACCGGAGACGAGGGCGTCCGCGTGGTCTCTTTCCAGTTGGGACTTCCTGCCACACCAGTCTTACTGTTCGTTCGTCAGAATGTCTTCTGAGGTGTCCTGCCCATTGGAGTCTTCTGGACTTTATTTCTTTTATGATGTTGGCGTCTGGGTAAAGTTCTTCAAGCTCTTTATTAGTTCTTATCCTATATTGTCCTGATGTTTCATCAAGCACCGGACCAAAGATCTTCCTTAGGATTTTTCTTTCCCAAACACGTAGTCTCTCTTCATTTGCCTTTGTCATCGTCCACGTTTCGCTTCCATACATCACAACGGGTCGTATGATTGTTTTATAGACCTGTATCTTCGTACGTCGTGTTAGTTGTTTTGATTTTATAAGGTTTTGGAGGGCAAAAATACATCTGTTGCCGGCCTGAATCCTGTTGTTTATTTCTTGTGATCCGTTATTGTCTTCAGTTATTGTTGTTCCAAGATACTTGAATTCCCTAACGCGCTCAAAGTTAAAGTCATCGATGGTAATGTTCTGACCGATTCTGTCTCTGCTTTGGTTATTGCGGCTCATATACATATATTTCGTCTTGTTTTCGTTGATTTGGAGCCCCATCTTCTCTGCTTCCTTCTCAAACCTTACGAAAGTCTCCTTCATCCTTAATCGCGTGTTTCCTATTAGATCTATATCGTCTGCAAATGCCAGTAGTAAGTTTGGTCCTTCTCGATGAAATACTGTATTCGGTTTTTCGATTCTTGCACTTCTGATTATGTGCTCCAGAGCTAAGTTGAAGAGTTGTGGTGAAAGTGCATCTCCCTGTTTTAGTCCATTGTTTATTTCAAATGTCTCCGAGTATTGTTGTCCAACTCTCACCTTACATCGTAACCGTTCCATACACATCCGTATCAACCGGACTAGTTTTTTTGGAAAGCCAAGTTCCTGCATCGCTGTCCACAGTCTGTCCCTACATACTCTATCAAATGCTTGTTTAAAATCTATGAACATCTGATGAAGCTCACGATCAAACTCCCAGCATTTTTCCATTATCTGTTTTATTGTGAATATCTGGTCAATTGTAGAGCGGCCCGGTCTAAATCCGCATTGATAATCTCCAACAATTTCTTCTGTGTATGTTTTGGTTCTTTCTAGCAGGATGTTTGCAAGGATTTTGTAGGTGGTGTTTAGGAGTGTTATTCCCCTGTAGTTAATACATTGCTTTTTGTTTCCTTTTTTGTGTATTGGTACAATAACCCCTTCTTTCCATTCATCTGGCATTGTTTCTTCTTGCCAAATGTCTTGAATTAGCTTGTATATCGAACTGTACAATGCTTCTCCTCCATGTTTTAAGCACTCTGCGGGTATACCATCGCTACCTGGTGTCTTATTATTTTTGAGTTTTTTAATTGCCTGTATTACTTCTTCGTATGTCGGGTATTGGTCTTCTATTTCAGCTGTATGTACCTCTATGTTTGATGTACTTCTGCTAGATTGGTCATTCAATAGTTGATAGAAGTATTCCTTCCAGGTTTTTAAGATTTCCTTGTCATCAGTGATAAGCTGTCCACTGTCGTTTTGAAGAAAGTTTCCTGTTCTTGCTTGGTACCCGGTCTTGATATCTGAGACTCCTTTAAAGAACTGCCTCGCTTGTTTGTTCTTTCTTTTTTCTTCTATTTCTCTGATTATTTGTTCCTGATACTCTCTCTTCTTCCTTTTCATTAGTTTTCTTGTCTCTGTTCTTCTTTGTCTATACATTTCATTGTTGTTGTGCGAGGGGCTTTGTAGCATGTTCCTTCTAGCCATATTTCTTGCTAATATGGAGTTCAGGCAATCATCATCGAACCATTTTTTTGTTGTTTTCTTTTTGTGTCCTAGTATTTCATCTGATACGCTTGTCAGAGCTACTTTGATATTTTTCCAAGCTGAGTCTATGTTGTTATAGTTTTCTGTCTGTGCTAGAGCGATTTTTATAGCCTTTTGAAATTTCTGTTCTGTCTCCTTATTACGTAGAACTTCGGTATTCCATAATTGTGTTGGTGTATTCTTGTGTGTTTTTTTGGACGCTATTCTTGTCCTTATCTTCGCTTTTACAAGAAAATGATCCGTGTCTCCATCAGCTCCTCTTAGGCTTCTTACGTCTAGACAGTTACTACCCCTCCTGGCATCTACTAGAACATGATCAATCTGATTTCTTGTGACGCCGTCGTTGGAAACCCATGTTTGTTTGTGTATATTCTTGTGTTCAAACATTGTCGATTTTATTAGTAGATTGTGGGATGCTGCAAAGTCTATTAGCCTTGTTCCATTATCGTTGCTAACATCGTGAAGACTATGGTTACCTATTGTTGGTTTGTACGCTGCTTCCTTCCCAATCTTTGCATTGAAATCTCCTAAGATAATATGCATGTCCTGTTTAGGTAAATTATTTATCAGTTCCTCTAGTTTCTCGTAGAAGTTATCTTTTACATGCTCTTCCTTTTCCTCTGTCGGTGCATGGGCAGCAACTAGGGAATAGTTATGTAGTTGTCCTTTGATTCTGATATAACAAAGTCTTTCATCAACGGGTTTGAAAGTTAAAACTGACCCCACAAGACTTTCCCTGACTATAAAACCAGTTCCGAATTGATGTTCTCGTTCGCTTCCGCTGAAAAATACTACTGATTTATTAGTTTTTAGTGTACCTTCTCCAGTCCATCTAATCTCTTGTAGAGCAGTTATGTCCATGTTTCTGGATTCAAGTTCTTTGACCACCTGAGTTAGGGCTCCAGGCCGATATAGGCTTAGTACGTTCCAGGTTCCTATATTCATTGTCCTTTGTCGTCGCTTTTGTCGTCTTAAAAGATCCGTCCTTATCCGAGGCATGTGCTTCGTTTTCATAACTATGTTTTTTTACAAGAAGGAATAGTTAGTCCCTTGCTTAACCCTCCTCCTTTCTCATCCTGGACTTGGGACCAGGCAACGGCGGAGTTACGCGCGATCACTGCTTGACAAGATTTATTAGGTCCCAAAACTTGTTGATGCTTCTTATCGATATCAATTCTATTTGACAAATCAATTTCATCAAACGAAAGTATACATATTCTTTCAACTTAACTATACTCTGCTGATTTTTTTTTCATTAAATTCAATATGCTGTTCAAAATCCCTGGACTTGTGTTAATTTTTGATATCCAACGTCAAAGAATAGACATGGCCGGTAAAGGAAAAATTATTTGTAAAGAAAATTGCCGAAGCAATATCTTCAGCTGACCAATGAATATTTGTATTGTTTGGACTAAGCAGTTCTGATTTGACCTTAAGTAAAAACCGTTTTCATTGCCAATTCATATTTCTGAAGCAATCAGTTTTTGGTTTCTAATTCTTGTAAGAGTAATACATTCTGCTCCTCCAACATCTTAATTCTTTGTTTGAACTTAACTTCACTATTTGATCTGAAAGAAAAGATATTATTAATTTATCAATATCATTTTTATGTGATAATTTTATTCAAATGCAGTTATAAATACTGTTTCTAATATAGTTTTTGTCTGCTGAAGTATTACATTGTTGGAATCGGAAGTCTGACAGGTAGCTTTGCTATTTATAATTTGAGCATTTGTAGTACTCGTAAGAGCATTCAAGAGATCTCTAATTTCATTCTGACGGTTTCTTCTTACAGATCGCTCAGAACGTTCCTTATTTTTAGCTTTATGAAATAATCGTTTTATTGTACTTCCATTCAAATTTAAAGTTGGAACTGCGTCCGATTTTAAATGGCGACTACTTTTCAGTGTATACTGCAGAAGTCTTTCTTTCAGTGGTATTTCGAAACAATTCGATTCAAAATGTATGGAACAAACGCAGGCTGTAAGTTAAAAAATAGTGTGTACAGCAAACGAGTAAAACAGGTACCTAGTAAATACAGCAAACGAGTAAAACGGTGAAACTTACCATTTTTTAAATTTTTGTTGTCTTGACGTCGACAAGCCACAATCCACCTTTGTGCTAAGACTTCATTCTTTGGAAATCTAAAATATTTAATATCTGTTCCTCTGGTTTTTCGATTGAAATTCTTGCAACAGGCTACTGCACATCCCAGTATTTTAAAATGCTCGATTCAAAGTATTATCAATGAAATATTAAAAATATAAAATACTGTATACACTTTATAAACCATACATATAGGTACACCTAAAGCTATCAATATGACATTAAATAGAAATACTTAACGAATTAATGTATAGATACACCATAATTTATGTAAACAGAACATAAATAAAAGCGAGTTGCTTCGCACGTGACGTCATGCACCAAACTTGACAGTTTTGATGGTCTAGCGAGCATACCGGGTGTAAGTGTATCGTGCACCAGATGTTCGGCCTCAATAATTGCGTTCGGCTGTTCGAACATATTGTGTTCGTATACACCGAAGACGAACGATCATGCATAGAGGGCGCTGCATCTCTTAGGTCAGTGACCGACCGATTGTTAGAGCAGTCATTCTACGTACACGTACATTTTTTAGGGTCCATTCAATTATTCAATATTCGCCCGCGAGTCACTTGTGTTTTACAAATGTTCAAACTGTCCTCGATGAGTTGAGTAGATATTTGGCATCGTTTGAAAAACGAAAAACGAATATTTTGTTCTTGGCTTCTGATAAACCAATGTGCAATTTTAATGTTTCTATTGCTTAGTCGTTGGTTCCTAATTTCTATTATATACATCTTTAATTAAAGACAAAAAGCAGAAGCCAATGGAGTATCCCTTGGGTGTACAAGAAATAGATTCATCAGGACCTTTTCCAATCCAATGTTCAGGACACGACTTGAAAAGATATTCCTTAACTTCATTATCATAATTTGATGGGAAAAAACTTGGAAAAACCACATGCTTCCCATAATTATTGCGATATTTACCTCATCCAAGTATTCTCGTAATATTTTTTATAAGAACTGGAATTCATTTTCCAAATTTAAATTAGTTGGAAGAATAGTGACCCTATCAAAACATTTTCTATAAAAGTCCTTTGAATGAACAAAATATGAACAATACAGTTGACATTTTGAGTGTTTTTCGTGAAAGTTTAATCGTAAATCCAATTTTTTATTGTAGATAATCTTTATGCAATAACTCTAGAACGGTCGTTAAGTACTAAGCATGAAGCTGTTGTTGCTTGAATCTTGAGACACACGCAAGTTGTTTTCCATTTTATAAGTATTCCCTCATCTATATCAGTTAGCGCTAGGTTCATAATGTGCTCTGAATACTTATGTATTGATTTAAAATGGGTTCAGTATGCATCCATATCGCACACCTCTTTTTATATTTATGTTGTTTTTTAAACGATCCCCCCAACTCTAACAGCTGCAGTTTGTTCATAATATTTATATCTTGTTTATTATACAGCGGTTTCTGCTGTCTATTTTAGACACGAAGTGAATTTAATATTTCCATCAGCTTTAATATGTATTATTTACAAGATGGTTGATGCCACTGTTTAATGGTATCCGTACCAACAAGCGATGTTACCATTCGACTACAGAATTTCCGAAGTGCGCAATTTGTATACAAGTCATAGCATAAGAAAGTCACGTGTCAATTTTTATTACAAAATATCACAATAATATTGGATAAATCATCGACTTTCATTTTGTTGCTTTAAAGGGCTCTAACTTTTTTGTGTCCATTTGCACTAAGGTAAGATTGGTTCAATCGAGCTATTTTTACATCACGAATATGTGTTTTAATGCAAGACTTACCTTTTTGCTATACCTTGTATATGCAATTTTTGATATAATATATACTCCATTTCCATCATATTGCTAGCACATTATGTATGCAAATCCCTAAACTGTTGATACGGGTGACTCAATGAAAAATAGATATTTGTCAACAAGTTTACAGAAGTGTATAGGAAAACAATTTTAAATTGAGTATGACCACCAGGTATAAAGGTTGAAGCAGAATAGAATACAATAGTTTTGAGGGTTACTAATCCCTAAATAAAGTTGCCAGTGTCGGAGTGATGGGGATTAACAGGTACTAATGAATTTGCAAGAAATCTAAGATGTTTATTTTATTGGTTATATGTAAAATAATTTGTGGCCGTAACAGTAATATTATTTTAATCAAATTCCATTCACTGCTTTCTTCAGAATCTAAGGAATCTTCAACTCCAATGTTAATTATTACTGGTTCCAGCATTGCATCAGTCATATTATTCAAATTCCACATTTTATTTTCTTCCTTGTGAGCATGACTAACAGCATTTTTCCAATTTTCTGGAGTTACTTTTGATAAGGAATGTTCTAATAATTGTTGTAAGTCTTCTAATTTAAAAGTTTTGTTGTTGCGTCCGACTTCACCCTTTACTTGAGACCATATATTTTCTATCGGATTCAGATCACAGTGGTATGGGGGTAAAATAATATTACATCACGGTTTAATGCCATTTCATCAATTATATATTTTTTTATAAGATGCTTTATGTTGCCTCACAATAGGTAATAATTCCTTTTTTGTCGAATTGTCTTTGTACTCAATTGCGTGTTTATCCAACCATTCGATTATCTCTCCTTTTTTCCATGCCGTTGTTGGCAATTTTTCTGCTAGTTTTGAATGGTAACTAGCATTATCCATGACTATGACAGAATTTTTTGGAATTAAATCCAACATTTGCTCAAAATATTCTTCAAAAACGTCAGCAGTCATTTCCTCGTGGTAATCTTTGGTTGATTTTGAGGCAAAATTTAATAATCCACCATTGACAAAACCGTATTCGTTTCCAATATGGGTTATTATGAGTCTGCGTCCTTTTCCAACGGGAATATTGTTTATTCCAGTAGATACACCTTCGATGAATGCCTGACGGGAATTTTTCACGTTTGTATCAACCTATAGATATGGTACAGTATGACCTTCATTTAGCCAAGTCTCGTCCAAATAAAAAATTGTTTTCCCTTCTTCTCGGTACTTTTTAATAGTTCTTAGATAATCTCGTCTCCAACATACAATGTAAACTTTTTCAATTAAAACGGATTTTTTTCTATTCTTTTGCCAACGAAATCCCATCTCTCTCAATAGTTCCCATAATTTCTTGTTGCTTATGATTGGTAACTCTTCGTTTTCTCTAATTAATGTTTGGATTTTGTCCAATGTTGAAATTCTTTGTTAAAAAAAAAAATGAGTGGACGCTGCGTATTATCATGTTTTTATGTATTTCTTCAATTTCCAAGGGTTTACTCCCTCCACTCTTCTTGGGAGATGAAACAGTTCCTCCTTTTCTTTCTTTTAGGAATCTATAAATTGTTGCTTCTCCAACCCCTGTCATATTTGAACACATGTTAACGATTTCACGAACATTACTTAAAGGGCGTTGATGTACAAGTGCATCGTGTACATTTAATATTATATTTTTCTCTCTTAGACTGAAGGCACCTTTAAAACTACACTTAACCGGGATAAAACCTGTTGTCGACGTATGTACATCTACAAACTAAATGGAAGATGCAAACAATTTCTAATTTATATTATTGGCATAAGCTGTAATGTGGCATAGAAACTACTTAAACTATCATTAGTGAAGCCTTATTAGTAATTCCAGGTAATCGTTCAAAGAAGGTATTCTTTTTGTGTCAGGCGATAACTTGTATAGAAAACAATAATCACATTTAAATTACTGTTTACATTAATTTATTTCGTGAAACATTGAATTTTCTCGTTAATCACCCGTGTATAATTAACAATAATCGTGTGGCATATATACCGACGTTTTTTACGCACAAAAAAGGTATAGTGAGATTAGTGGACACTTATTTTACAGAAGATTTTTTAAAAGATAATGAATTGTTGACGGCATCTTAAAATATTAATTTTTTTTATTTATTTCAAAACAAGTATAGGGTGACGCCTATGGTTTTTTGACCTGTTGAGGATTTGCATACATAATGTGCTATCAATATGATGGAAAGAGACTATGTCTATGTAATTGTTTCTTTTTTTTATTTTGGATAGGTTTACATGTATTTATATTTTCGTTGTTCAATTATTTACGTCCACAGTTAAAATTGTACATATTAATGAATGTACCTCTATCATAAAAAAATCGAAGAGAATATGTATAATTTGAATTTTAATTCAGTTTTATCATTCGTGTTGTGATTTTGAAGCTATCATTATCTTCTATCTATCTAGGTAAACATTTTTTTGTAATGCCTTAGAGATCAGTTAATACCTAAGGATCACAAAAATCAGTTTAATGACAGTCCTTACCAGGAAAACTCATCAACGATTAGGTTATTCCTTTTTTTTATAAAGAATGCTAATATAATTCACTTTAGACACCTACACAATGAGGCAGTGCTAACGATTTTGTAAATATGTCAAATATAAATGATAAAAATAATTTTTATTTTCTCTTCTTTCTGTTTTCATTTATCGCATTGGTATGTTCTGAAATTTTACTTTATTCTTATTATTTTTTAGTAGAAATATGTGATGGATTAAAAGTAATTAAAGTCATTAATTATTATGTAAATCTAGCGGCTGAAAGATGAATGAAAATTTAACAGTTTCCCCTTTTTGTATTATAAGTAAAATTAGAGTTTGCCAAATTAGTATTGTATATGTGTAAATAAACTTTTTTTGGATCTCTTGGGGAGAGAATTTCCATACAATAGGTTGTTAGTATTAGATCTGACAGCTGTTTTTATTTCCAAAATTTAAAGAGTATCCATGTACATTTCCAATGTCTCAATAAAGTAAATAACATGGAATTACTGTTTTTTTATTTATTTTTACCTTTATAAATAATGATTTAACAACCAAAGAAAGAGAAATGTAAAAAAAAACATAACTGAAAAATGTAAAGAAGTCTGGAAAAATGGTCAAAGGGTAAAAGTAGGTTTTAAAATGATCATAGGAGACGGAGAGGAATGGTGATGGGAAAAGAAAGTGATTTATAAAAATATTGGAAGCACCAAAACGGGTAGTAGCGGAGAAGGAACAGAAGTCGGAAAAACAGAGATAGTTTATGACAAAAAACAAGTAATATAAAACAAAAACTAATAAAGCCCTGGCTATGACAACGGATACGAATAAAATAAACGAAATAATAAAAAACTTAACACATGGACACATCGAATAAGAAAAAAAATTATAATTTGGAAAATTGGAGACTTGTGCATTAAGAACATAACTGGTAAATAAATAGAACTAATAGAAGAGTTTGAGGTAGCACAATTAAGTATACTAGGAGTATCAGAGCCCAAAAAAGGACAAGAAATAGTAAAAATGCAAAAAATTGTACCTTAATACATAGTGACGTACAAGAAGCCAAAAGAGCAGCTGCAGGTGTAGGTTGTATAATACATAAAAGACTGGAAAAACAGATATACTTCTGGAAAGCATGGCCAGAGAGAATATTAGTAATGATGAATGATGAGTTTAGCCGTAATAAAACTATTATAGTAGTGTATGGACCAAACGAAGATGATAACACACAAAGCAAATATGAATTTTGGAAAAATATAACGTTTGCAACAGAAGCCGCAAGATAAGAAATATACATTACAGGGGATTTCAACAGAGGAGGTCGGAATAAGAGACGAAATCTACACTAGACATATAGAACCGTTTGGAGAAATGACCAAAAATATAGTAGAAATCATAGAAGAAAAGTCATGGATAAAAAAGTACACAGATGACCCGAAATAGGCAGCGACCATTACATGGTAGTAACTAAGATACGAGAAGAAATAAAAAAGAAGGAAAACCTAGTACAGAAAAGGAAAAAACAATTAAAATATAGACGATAAAAAATATAAACTAAGAACCAAACTAATGGCAAACATATTTGAGAAACAAGTAAACAAAAAACTTAGAACTATAAAAGAAATAGAAGATAATAATGATATAAATAACCTATATAACAACTATAAGAATTTACTATTGGATACAGCTAAAGAAGTATGTGGAACAAGTAAAAAGACTTCATAAGATAAGACAAACGAGAATTACAATAACTATAAAATTAGAGGTAAAGAAAAATATTAGTAACAGCAGCAAAGAGAGATAATTGGAAACGTTCGTAGATAAAATATAAGAAGATAGCAACAGTAACCAAAGGTTATGACTTCAAGTATCAGCAGATATCCCTATACAGGATTTCGATTCGTAGAAAAAAGTGGTGATGATCAATTTTTACTTGGCAACTATACTTTATATTTGCTATCGTCAATGATTGGTATCCAAGAAAGTGTAAACATCAAACACAGCTTATCTAACTAGAATTCAGACGAGAGATTGCTCAGGCCTATCTGATAAAATATGACGTGGCTTCAAAAAGTGCTGGAAGGCCTGCGGCTGCTAAATACAGTTTATCTTCCGATAAGGTTTTAGATAACTAATAAGATATGCCAGAACAGACCATTTTTTGACAAACATTCCCAATAATAAGAGGCGTCGATGTGGCGGAGAAGGTTGTAGTTTAAGTATTCGCACTATGTGTGTCAAATGTAATATAGGATTATACCTAGAGTGTAACATAGAGCAAGAGCAAGATAGAATCCATTTACCCTTGTGAAAATATTTTTACTTGTACTTGAAGGTTTAAAGATTATAAAGCTTTTTATAGAATAGCAACTACTTTAGTAGTTTTTTAGAAAAAAATTCCCAATTAAGGCATTTTTTTACCAAAAAATTGAAAAAAACTCAAATGTCTGATCTTGAAATCTCGAATCTCGAATGGACAAAAAAATATGTTGTTTTATTTTGGATTGGAGTCCCTTATATTTACCACTTGGAAGAAAATAGCGAATAATGACGGTTAGTTGATATAGGGGAAATGCGGGTATTACCGCCCACTCTATACAATATGTTAAACTTAGAGAAATAGTAACTTTGACAATGTTGAAGTGACGTCACGATACTAACGAGAGAAGCGAGCAACAAGATCGCCAGCCATAAGCACGTTTAATTGTTTGACAGAGATAAACGTGTTTTGTGTAATGCCGCTATAATATTTACGTGCTCGAAAATAATTTGTAAGTAACTTATTTTTATTCTTAATTTATTGATTTTTTGATTAATTAGTGACCGGTCCTCTTATATATATGGATCGAAACAAATTCTTTCAATATTTTGAGAAATAAAGATTAACAATTGTTTTGCTTATAATATGGCGATGGCTGGTAATTTTGCCCAACTTGGGCGGTATTACTCTACAGTGAGCGGTATTAAACATTAATTTATACATTTTAAATTTATGATATAGAACGCCAAAGGCAACGGTGAATTCACGGAAAAAGGCAACTTGGAGTGCAGAACAAATTCAGGAAACTATAAATGCAGTTAGAAACGGAAAGGGAAAAAGGTAAAGTGCAAGAGAGTTTGGTAATATAGGATTTCTATTTTTTAATCCATTTTCTAATGTTCTTTTTTCAGGTATCCCATATTCTACATTAAAAGATAGACTAAATGCTAACAATGCTTGTGCAGCACAACTAGGTCGTAATCCTGTATTTTCCAGTGAACAAGAACAGCAAGTGGCTGATCGCTGCATCTATCTGGTGAAGATGTTCTATAGTCTAACGGCCACTGATTTACGAAGAATCGTCTACGAGTTTGCGGTTAAAAATAATATTAAAAACTACTTCAACAATGACAAAAAAAATGGCCGGTAAAGACTGGCTTTAAGCTTTCTTAAAACGGCATCCAAATCTTAGTTTGAGGAAACCCATGCAACCAGTTTAGGGAGAATTTCGGGTTTTAATGCTGAAAGTGTAGGCCTTTTTTCACAAATTTAAATATAGTCTTAACAAAATATACCTTTCAAGCCTGCCTTATATTTAATGTCGACGAGACAGGTGTTACCACGGTGCAGGTGCCATCCAAAATTATAGCCCCAAAAGGTGTCAAACAACTGGGAAAAGCTGTAAGTTGGAAGAGAGGTGAAAATATAACTGTGTACTGCTCAGTAAGTGCATCAGGGATATATAATAATATATATAATATTATATATATATATATATATATATATATACTACCTATGTTTATTTATCCTAGAATCCGAATGTCGGATCAGCTTAACGCAATGGACCGGTAGGTGCCATATATGAATGCTCGGCCAAAGGCTGGATGAATGAAGATTTATTCTTGATTTGGCTTAAGCATTTTAATAAACACGCATCTACTTCTAAGGATAACCCAGCATTGCTGTTGCTTTATAATCACAGCAGTCATTGTTCTTTATCTGCATATGAATTTTGCCGTGAAAATGAATGGGATCATTATGTTATCGTTTCCGCCCCACACGTCCCATAAGCTGCAGCCACTAGATCTGACATTCTTTGGGCCGCTAAAATCTGCCTATTCAAGTGAATGTTCTCTCTATATGAGACGAAATGTTTACCAAAAAATAACACCATTTGATATATCGGAAATTTTCAATCGAGCATTCGTTCATGTAGCCACCATGGAAAAATCTGAAAAAGGCTTTGAAATAAGTGATATTGTTCCATATAGACCGAATATTTTCACGGATGAAGATTTTTTGCCTTCCACCCTTTGTAACATTCCCGCTGTCGAACTACAACTTCCTGAAGCTGATATTACTCCCTATACCTCCAAACCAAATCGAGTACCTTCAAAAGATGCAGTCTTGGAAATAAATGAACCTGATGTTATTCCAAGTACATCAAAAGTCATCGAAGCTCAGGCAGATGTCGCTCCTTCATCATCAAAATCGGAGCTTGTAAACGAGAGACAAGGAGATATATCTATTGAACAAATGACACCGTTGTGCGTAGTGAATGAAAATAAATTAAACAAGAGGGGTAGAAAATTAATCATTTCAAAGGTTTTGACGGCAACTCCAGAAAAAATAGAACTGGAGCAGAAAGAGAATAGAAAATTATAGAAGAAAGGAAAACAAAAACTTCCTGTCAAAAACGTCAGCAAAAAGGTAAAACGCGCCACGAGGAAAGTCAAGTTTAACGATAGTTCTTCAACTATCAACAGAGAAGTTACCACTGTTTGCTTGGCACCTGTTGCAGTTGAAAATGATTTTCAACTGCAACAGGTGCCAAGCAAACAGTGGTAACTTCACTTTATATCTTTTTTATATATATTTTTTATATCTTAATGTAGTTAACTTAAATAATGCTACCAAAAGTTAAGATGAAGTCTAAAATAAAATTTTTTGCATAGTTGGAAATGAATCAATGATTTTCTTAGTTCTTTTTCACTAGTTAATATTATATTAAATATTATATGCTTATTAGACCACGTGTTCTGTTGCTTTGCTAATTTTTACTAAGTCTCTAAATGTTGTTAGTTATTTAATTGTTTATACAATATCACCATATGATGTCCATTTATTTGAGTTTTTGTACTACCTTTTTAATACCATTGACAACTACATATATTTTTTAAGATGAACTGATGATGCTATCAGAATTCGATAGCGAAACGTCTTCAAAATAGATGAAGTAGTATCAACTTTGTCTTTTATTTCTCCACCTAGTTGACCGACAATTGAACCCACCACTCATCTGAGTGATCCTTATATATATATATATATATATATATATATATATATATATATATATATACAGTGTACGTAAAAGTTTATGGTCGGTATGGTAAAATTTAACAGGATATCTAACGCAGATATAAAATCATATTTTCAGCGAATAGACAAAGATAACAATCATCTTTCCCCTTGGTCTCCCCTCCATAAATATTTTTAACACTCATTGCCCAATAATGAGACGAATAGTTCCGATCAGAGATATTTTACATATTCTCTGGTTCCGATCCTAATATACCTAAAAAACTAGAGGTGGGTCCTCTCGTTTTTTAAATTTTTATCGGAACCGTTTTTCGTAAACTGTAACTAGTTGATTGTTTACCAGTATTCAAATTAGCGAGTACACAAACATATTGGCTATTATCGTTTATATATATATATATATATATATATATATATATATATATATATATATATATATATAGGATATATTTATTATAACTTGAAAAATAAATTAAACAATACAAATAGTACTTACATTTACATTACACATTATTAAATCGCGAATCGTCTAAATTGACATTTAAAAACCAAGTTTTTCCACTTTCTTGTTAACCGTGTTCTTCTTTTATTTAAAATTAAACCAGATTTTAAACATGTGTTCACAAGGAAAAGATTTTGTTACAATAATACAATATTTTATGAATATAGTGGTTAAGTTAGGATATACATGGCGATGGTTTTTCCACCACGGTAATGGACAGTTCCAATCTCCGTTCGAAATTTTTTGTGGGTAATATATCATCAGACAAATACATGTCGACTTCTTTTATATCTCTCGATAATAGCCATTATGTTTCTTTATGTAGGTACTCTCTTACTTGAAACTACTTTTAAACAATCATAGTTACTTGTTTACAAAAATTTAAATTTTTAAATGCATTCATTTTTTTTGGAATCCTGAGAAAATTAACAAATATTTTTGAAAAATTTAAATGCAGAATAAAAGATTACATTATTACCGAGGGCCGAAAGTCCCTTAGAATAAACAAAAAGTTTTTTGAATGAGATATTTGAAATTAAAAATCACACTAATTTTTTTTTCAACCCTATTACTTATTAAAATAAACATTATAGAAGTTTTCAGGGACCCTCGGTAATAATGTATTGTTTCATTCTGCGCTTAAATTTTTCAAAAATATTTATTAGTTTTCTCAGGATTCGAAAAAAATGAATGCATTTAAAAAATATTGGCCCGAAATTTTGTGCCTACGCTCTTAACGATAAAACTATCACGACCCACCTCTACTACTCGTTACTCGGTGTTTTGACAAGACGGACGTTGCCAAATAATTATTGTGTATGAATATTTTTTAATGTGGCGTTATTGTATGCAATTTATTATTTCATATTGGGAATAAGGCACAATGTAAAACTGACTTTAAAATAAGCTTATTTTGATGTTTAGATTTTTAATTCGAAAATCGTACTTAAAATACGAAACATTAATAAATTTTATTTACATAAAACGATTTCCGAAGTGGAAATCAAAATGTTATATTACACTTATTGTAAAGTAAACTTGTGGCATATTTCCAATAAAAAATCAGTAAGCTGCCATTTAAATCAATTTCGCCCAAATTTGATAATCTTAGAACATTGTTCAAATGCAAAAAAGACAACAGGTCAAATAAAACCAATAAGTTTGGCAACCTTGAACTTCCCCTTTTTTATTATTTCCACGCATGCATGTTTGGCGATATAAAGGGCAGACCTAATATACCTCTCTTTTTCTAAACAACTGTTTCTCACTCCATCTCACGTAAGGTCCATACCGACCATAAACTTTTTCCTACATTATATATATATATATATATATATATATATATATAATATAATATATATATATATATATATATGTATATATATATATATGTATATATATATATATATATATATATATATATATATATACTTAAAAATGTTTTGTATATTATCTGTAACGCCACTGAACGTTCCTTATTTGAAATTTTTTGCACTAATTTTTTTTTTGTCTACTAAGATAATGTATTTTATTGCTTGTTTTTTGTTTCTTAATCGTCGCGGAGATACTCAGTATTCATACTGCGTTCATCAGTTTTCGAAAAACGTTATTTGTAAAAATTGGTTTGCGTTTTATTTACTTTGTAGTGAACAATATGAAAAGACAAGTGATATCTGAGTTCAACAGAGCTAGAATCGTTATTTTGATTGAGGAAGGCCATACACAAGTCGACGATGCTGTCCGGGTTGGAGTTAATCAGAGTGATGAGTCTCGGTTTGTGAAAAAATATTGAGAGACGAATTCTGTTAGCGATCGTCCAAAAAGCGGAAGATCCAGAATTACTACCAATATCCAAGAACGCTTTTTAATGTTAACTGCTCACAGAAACCCCTCTATTACTGCCCCAGCTATTAGAAGAGAGCTTCAGGAAGCTCATAATATTGTAATTTGCGATCAGACCATTGTTTGTATCAAAGCTTACGTTAGAGCAGAAAAAGACTCGACTGAAATGGGCCAATGAACATTTACAATGGCATGAGAACAGATGGGGAAACGGGTTATTTTCTGATGAAACCAAAATTATCCTTTTGTCGGATAACCGCCGAATTAGGATTTGGAGGAACCCAAATCGACAGGATAGACCTAACCAAGCTGTTTAAAGAGTCCCATATCAAGGTGGCTCCATAATGTTTTGGGGCGGCATCATGCTAAACAATAAAACTCATTTCATTCCTATTGTTGGTAATATGAATGGACAAATTTATAGTGATACCATTCTTAGACCTGTTGTACGCTTGTTGCGAGGAGCTGTTGCTCCAGAATTTATTTTTATGGACGACAATGCGCCTCCCCATCGTACGAGACATGTGGAAAATTTTTTAGAGACAGAATATATCGTCAGATTACAATGACCACCTTGCTCACCTGACCTCAATTTCATTGAGCACGGATGGGATATGTTCAAAAGAAAAATTCGGTCCCGACAGCCACCTCCAAGGACACTTCAAGACCTTAAATAGCAGCGATTGAAAAATGGGGCACCCTGGACCAGAACTACATTATTACACTTATGGGACATCGCATTCAGTCTTGCATTGATACAAGAGGTGGAAGTTCGGCATATTAAGTATTGGTTCCTGTATCTGTACAAATTTAAAAAAATATATTCATAATACATATTATAAATAATAATAATAAATTGTTAATCCTTTAAATTTTGTTTATTATTCGTATATACATTATATTACATACAATTTTATATATGTATATAATAAAGTATTTTGTTAAAAAAATAGATTTCACCAGATTTGGTGATTTTTCATTTTATTAAAAACCTTTGTAAAAGGTATATATTTAAAACCCAAACTTTAAATATATACCTTTTAAATATATACCTTTTACAAAGGTTTTTAATAAAATTTTTTTAATATATGGTATAAACCCAATTACAGGAACGTAGATTCCTTGTGGACTTTAATTTTTCTTTCTAAACCTGCACATTCTGTATGGCACTAACGGCTACACTGACAACGAATCCAGGTTTCTCCTTTTTTGGATATTCATGGTCGCTTTCGCTCATTTTGACTTATTCTCTTCATGGTTTCATTTTTCTTCCTAAGCATCTTCTGTCTTTCTTCCTTCTTCTTTTCTGCCTGTGTAAGTTGTATTAGTGTAATACTTGGTGAGCTGTTTAAAACACTTGTCCCTCTTCTTCGCTTTTTTCTTATGTCATCCTGTGATGCAGGTGCTTTAGGCATCGGCGGTATTTTAAGGAGAGATTCATTAAATTTTGACATTTTATTCTCGTCTAGTTTTGGAGATCTTGATTTGGAAGCTACTTTCAAAGAAGAGGCTGCCTCTTCAGCTGGTTTTTTCAAGTTCAGTGACGTTACTTGGCAAGTCATTTTCATTATTATTTACAATATTTATAGTTTCAGTAGCAACAAAATCATACTCAGGAAATATATCCATGTTTTGCGGTTGAATTCCTGTTTTAGAAAAACTACTCAATGCATTTTTTATTGTAGCTGCTATTGTAGTATGCATTACATAATTCCTCTAACAAATAACTCCTCTACCTGACTGTGCATTACAGCACGTTCTGGATTTCATCGCAACCACTTCTGAATACAAAATAATATAAGAGAGAAGTGGAAGACAAAATAATATAATACGATTTTGTTTTGCATATTGCAATATATCTGTTTTTATGACTTCCATGCTCATCAACTAATAAAAGCACTTTCGAGGTCAATGATGGTTTAACGAAATCTCTAAAATTTATGAGCCATTTTAGAAACAAATCTCCATTAAACCATTCATTCTTTTGGCACAATCCTAAGCAACCTGACTGAAGTATGGTCTAGTGAAGAGATCTTCCTTAATTCATTTTTTCCTTGGATATATGATACCGGGAGAAACAAATGTTTTAATCGCATATTGAGAATCTCTTTGCAAGTCTGAAATGTACAGTACAGAAGTCATTTTCATCCACATTCCAGATTTGGTTTGGAGACAGATTATTGTCGTTAATAACCTTTGTTACCGGTGAAAAAAATTCCATAATGTTTGGTTTATTAAACGCTTGGGCTCTAGCTAATGACGTTTTTTCTGGTAGTCGCAAACTTATAGAGGGATTTCTTTTTAAAAATCCCATCCTGCCAATTTCTTCGTTATATTAAAAGGATGCGGTAAATGCTATTTCAAACGCCAGTCTACGCAGAGTTCTACCATGTTTAAACAAAAAAAAAAAAAAAACGAACTTGAAGATCTCTTAAATGGGTGACCAGCATTTCTTCACTCCTTGCTAAATGTATGACGCTTACCACCTAAATAGCCTTTACTGAAATCTGTAGCAAAACGATTTTTCTCATGAAATTTTCTACGTAACTTACTTCTGTTTCTTACTTCTTCCAGAGCAGATTTCATATAATTTTTTTTTGCCAAAACTGCCTTTTTTTATTTATCGGCTTTAATAGCATGCGTACAAGACATGTTCCTTAACATATAAATTCATGCAATAAAATTCTTCAAGAAATATAAGTATTACTTACAAGCTTATTACGTACCTGTCAATGATGAATCAGTATCCAAAATTTTTTTAAAACTTTGTTATTTTGATAACTCAGTTTACTTTAACGTTGCCGTCGAATACATTGAAGTTTATTATACGCATTTATACAGTACAGCGTGAAGTTGGCACATTGTAGTTTGGTTGCATCCCAAAGATATTCGTAGGGTGCCATGATACCCAGGGTGCCATCACAGACTGATCTCCTAAATATTGCTCTTATAATACTTTTGTAGAGCCATATTTAAGTTTTCTAGATAAACACACGTTTTCATTATCGGTTTTATGTTTTCTCATTATCTATTTTCTTTTGCTCTTTGAGTTTGGAAAATGTCAATTCCTTTAGATTTGTTGTAAATTCCCACATATCCTTTCACAACTAATCAACTCTTTCTTGGTTTTCTCTAGTATATAGCCATACTTTCTGTGAAGGCTAGACATTTCTATTCATTATTAAAGATAGGTATATTCTTCACTTTATGTTAATTTTTTTTTTCATAATTATGTCTAGGATAGACAATCACTCTTGCTCACCTTTTCCATATAATCTTATTTTCTGTTTTATTTTATTAGTGTATTTTTTACGCTGTAAATAAACATTAAAATAATCTAGTAACGATTACATTTTTTTTTATGAAATACAAATTAAAAAAGTTTCTTATGGTTAAAAGGAAACCCACAATCTGTGCCATCCAGATTAAAATACGTGACACCGAGCTGTTCTCTAACAACGTGATTTATATTTTTTAGGTGGCAAAAAGTCCGGAATCCCGGTTTGTATAAGATAAAGATATAAATGAGGGGCAAGCCATAGGTCGTAGAAAATAGACTTACTTCAAATTCAAGTCACATCCGCATTTTCTTCAATTCCGTTCAGTATTAAAAAGAAAATCAGAAATAATATTTTAAATAGATTACATATAATTAATTAATTATAATCATGAATATGTTGCTTGTGTGAGTCCATTTCAAATAGGTAAAGAAATAATAAATAAGACTTACTCACAATCAATTTAATTTAACTATTCAGACGACCGGTTTTGCTTTCTACAATATGCAAAAGTCTTCAAATCTGCAAATCTTCAGGTCTCGATACAAAGTTAAATAAATGCTGAAATAATAAAAAAACCCATATTAGGTGTTGTCTAATAAAGATAAACAAATTTGATGTTTTAAATTACAATAATTATGCCAATATTACATGTCTGTGGTTTTTCAAAATGAATAAAAAGGAATAAAAAGGTATAAAAAAAGTTTTAACAGACAAGATAAGACCCACAAATTGTTATAAAATAGTCTATTAGATTGTAGTAAATTAATAAATGAGAAAATAAATAAAACATTACTTACATACCGGTACTCTATTAATTGATGGATGCTAGAACATGGTTGAAACTATCATGTATTGTTGAATGTAGAACTTAAGTCTGCTATTGTAGATGTTTGACAATAAACGGGAAGTTCTTGAGGAGATAGATTTGATCCAATGAAGTAGAGATAGGTGTTATGTGATTGTTTGTTGGATGAAAGTGACGTTATATACCATTGTATTATTTAAAAGTCATTTATACTTATTCAAGAGATATATTTATGAAATGTGTGTTATTTATTGAGTATTTGTTTTATGAAGGTGACAGTTTTATGACAATGAATAAGATTAGATAATAGAGTAAGTAATGTTTTATTTATTTGCTCATTTATTAATTTACTACAATCTACTTAATAGACTATTTTATAACAATTTGTGGGTCTTACCTTGTCTGTTAAAACTTTATTTTTATACCTTTTTATTCCTTTTTATTCATTTTGAAAAACCACAGACATGTAATATTGGCATAATTATTGTAATTTAAAACATCAAATTTGTTTATCTTTATTAGACAACACCCTAATGGGTTTTTTATTATTTCAGCATTTATTTAACTTTGTATCGAGACCTGAAGATGCTTTGCATATTGTAGAAAGCGAAACCGGTCTTCTGAATAGTTAAATTAAATATTGTGAGTAAGTCTTATTTATTATTTCTTTACCTTCTTCTTCTTCAAGTGCCCTGTCCGTTGCGAACGTTGGCTATTAACATGGCAATTTTGATCTTGTTTGCGGCGCTTCTGAATAGTTCGACCGATGTGAGCCCGAACCACTTCCGCAGATTTTGGAGCCACGAGTGTCTTCTCCTGCCTGGCCCTCGCTTACTGTCTATTTTTCCCTGGACAATCAATTGTAGCAGACGGTACTTATCGTGTCTCAATATGTGGCCTAGATATGCAAACTTTCTTTGTTTAATTGTATTCACGATTTATTTCTCCTTTCCGATTCTTTGTAGTACCTCTATGTGGGTAACATGTTCGGTCCAGGATATACGAAGAATGCGTCGGTACACCCACATTTCGGATGCTTCTAGTTTTCTCGTTAGCGTCTCCGTCAGCGTCCAGGCCTCCATGCCATACATCAAGATCGGAAAAATGTAGCTTTTAACTATACGTAGTTTTAAGGGAAGAGACAAGTCCTTGCTTATGAGGAGCTTTTTCATATTGCTAAATGCTGCTCTAGCTCGTTCTATTCTTGCCTTAATTTCTATGGTCTGTTCCCATTTTGCGTTTACGTTGGTGCCAAGGTACACATAAGATTCTACATGGTCAATTAGTATGTTACTTATCCGTATTTGTCGAGCAGGTTGTTGCTTTTTGCTTATCAGCATCCACTTTGTCTTCTTGAAGTTGAGGCTCAGGCCGTATTCCTCACTAACTGAATAAAGTCTTTCCACTACTTGTTGTAATTCGTCTATGGTACTGGCAAGGATCACCGTGTCGTCGGCATATCTTATATTGTTCGTTAACTCGCCGTTTATTTTTATGCCCTCATTTGCATTTTCCATACATTTGTTAAATATTTCCTCGGAATACATATTGAATAGAAGTGGGGATAATATACACCCCTGACGGACACCTCTTTTGATCTGCACACTTTCAGTGAGTTCGTTGCCAATTTTTGCTCTTGCTGTTTGACCCCAGTATAGGTTTGCCACAATTCGAATGTCCTTGTCGTTAATACCTGTATTTCGCAGAATACCTATCAATTGTTCATGATTGACATTGTCAAATGCTTTTCTAAAATCTACAAAGCACAAATACACGTCCTTATCAACGTCTCTACACCGCTGTATAAGCACCTCGAGAGCGAAAATTGCTTCTCTAGTTCCAAGTGCTTTCCGAAAACCAAACTGCGATCTATCAATATTTGACTCACATTTATCATATATTCTTCTATGAATGATCTTAGTAAACGCTTTAGTGACATGATTGATCAAGCTTATCGGTAGTCATCACAAATCTGGGCATTTGGTTTCTTCGGGATTGTAATAAATGTTGACTGTAGCCAGTTCTCCGGGATTTTACATCTATTATATATGTTGTTAAAAAGTACAACTAGATTATCAAGGAACTGTTTGTCTGATTTACATAGGATCTTTAATATTTCACAGGGTACATTGTCCGGACCTGCTGACTTATTGTTTTTTAGTGCTGCAATGGCATCTTCTATCTCCGATTTAAGGATTGAAGGTCCTGTTTCTCCTTCTCCATATAGGTGATCATCAGTCCTGTCAGATGCAAATAATTTTTCTATGTATGATTTCCATGTTTTTAAGATCGTTGATGGCTCCGAGATAAGATTTCCATCGCTATCTTTTATGCTGTTGGGTTACTTATTGAATTTCCTCTTGTTTGTCATCGATTTTATTTTTTTTTTGCATATTGTAACTGTCGTATTTTCGTTCGTATTGTTCTATTTCCCTGCATTCGTTGGAAAACCATTTTTCTTCGGCTTCTCGAATTTTCGTTCTTATGGTTTTGTGGATCTGCTGATATTTTACTGCATTTTTATTCTTGAATTTACGTCTTTCATCCATCATATCCATTATCTCTTCAGACATCCATTCTTTCTTCCCTATTTTAATTAATTATGTTTAACATTTATATATACTTCGAACTGCCTGGAATTAACCAAAGGTAATCTTAGTCATTAATAATCTTTTCTATAAATATAACAAGTGGATAGTGCGGGTACAATGAATAAAAGTTAACGACGGTTTTTTCCCATAAGCCATAGTATTCCGTAATCCTGGTTTGCGCCATGAACAGGACAATAAAAATAGTTAATAATTAAATGGTTTTTCGGAATCTGTAAACACCCAGTAGAAATTAAGTGTCCTTGTAGAAATAATCTAAATCAGGAAAGTTTGTAGGTATTTCTGATTTTATGTGGGGAGTGGTATGTAAATTTCTGATTGGCCGAGAATTTGAAAAGTGGTGAGATGGGTGTGTATAATGAGAGGTTGGATGGATGGATAGGGGAGATGAGATAGTTAGTTCCAGTTTCAAGTGAATCGTTGGTTTTCGAGGTGGTCTTCAGGGGTAGTAAGTGATAAAGAATAAGTTGTGAGTTGGTGAAATAAGTATGTCCGACGGTAGCTGATCTGGTATAAATTTGTAAGTAAACTTTTTCTACTTGTATTCTACGTATCGCTGTTTATTTCGGAACGATAGATTAATACGAACGAGAGACAATAAGTTGTCGATAGTCGGAGGAGATCAAAATTGTTCTAAGAGGGGACGGAGCTGTGGAGAGAATTGGATAATTCATAAAAAAAAATTCTTGGTACAATCGATATACCAAAATTGCATTAGGAAGGACACTGAATATTACTTACATTATTAACATAAAATACAGATAATTAAGTATTTTTACTTTTCAAGCGATCGGAATTAAATATTAACGTCGCACTGTTTGAGGCCCACTGATCATATACTAATTGCATATCGGCCGTCATAGAGTAAAAGGACTATATAGTATTTAGCTAACCACCGGGGTTTTCCCCTTTTACGTTTTATACTTTCTCGATTAGAGCAATTTACTTTCGTCCTTCTTATGCTGTTGAGTATCTACCGACAATCCAAATCAGTCGTAAACTATTGGAATAAGTAGGTTATACATACAGACATAAATACATAAATACTCAGATATTCATATATAGATAAATGCAGGGTTTGTATTGTCTGAAATTATTGTCAGTACTTTTGAATACATTTTCTTATTCTTGTGTATTTGTTTCTGGTAATATTGTGTCCTTGTCAATCCGTATTACTCCTATCCATTTATAATTAATTTGCGAATGAAATTCATTTTAATGGGATCCATGCGTATTACATAATAGGTCTTTGTGTTCTTCCATGATAATGGATTTCTTACTAATGAATTTCTAACCCAAAATAAAATCGCTTCACATTATATGGGTTATTCCTAGCTTTATATGGCCAGATGAAGCAAAAGTTAATGAAACTTTTTCATTAGATATCCACATTCACTTTATAGTTAGTTTTCCTAACAAGACAATATAACTTCGCCAGGAATAATCCGAATCTATATTTTGTGTTTTGATGTGAAAGGCAAATATCTGATACAGACAGCTACCACAAGCTCGTTGCTTCGAGAATACAGATAATAAAATATAATTAAACTGGGGAATTAATATTAGTTATAGCGGGATGAAGTTTACGAGACGTGTTGGTATTAAATTTGGATATGTGGCTTGCTCGACATATATACGAGGTAGCTAAAATTCGCTAAATTCAATGAAGACTACATAATTAAAAGGAATGATAGGTGTACCAATATGTTTTCTTTTATTTTTTAGTATAATAAACCTAATTTATAATTTTATTGTCTTAATACACATTACAAACCAAACAAAATACAAATTAACCTTGATTCTGGTAAATGCAATTTAGATAGATTCTACTGTGATTGCTGATTCATTACCGATTGCTTTTATCAGAGCTATTCTTATTATATTGACATCAATATAAATTGGCTATTGACTTTCGTATCGGCTTTAGAACAGTGGAAGCTCTGTATAGTTTCACAACTCTTGCCCAAAAATGTCGAGACCAACAAAAAGGTCTTTTCGTTGCGTTTATAGACTATGAGAAAGCTTTCGATACATAACATTCTCATGGAATGTCTAAAGAGAAAAGGACTCGACAAAAATGACATTAACATAATGAAAAATCTCTATTGGAACCAACAGGCTGTAGTAACATTAGATGGAAATAGCACGGATGCGCAACAGATAAGTAGAGGAGTGAGACCGGGCTGTGTACTTTCACCATTACTATTTAATATATATATTCCGAAGAGATCAAGATAAATGGCAAAAATATAAATAATATCCGTTATGCTGACGATACAGTCATTATCGCTAAAAGTAAGACAGACCTGCAGACGTTACTAAACACAATTTGTGATATTGAGCAACAGTTTGGTTTAACAATAAACATAAAGAAAACAAAAACCATGGTTATCAGTAAGAGGGCCAAAGTGATTACATGGATCCAGATAAAAAATGAAGATATTGAGCAAGTGGACAAAATGAAATACTTCTGAGTCTGGATTACGGAAGATCTAGATCCGAAATCAGAAATTCGCTCAAGAATAAAGCAATCAAGAGCAGCCTTTTTGAAGATACGGAAATTTCTGGGTAACCAAAGACTCAATCTGCAAATCCGATATCAGATGGTTAAATGTTACATCCACTCTATTCTTCTTTATGGTGTCGAAGCCTGGACTGTTAATGTTGAATTAACGAGAAAACTTAAAGCTTTTGAAATGTGGCTTTTTAGGAGAATTTTGAAGATATCATGGACTGATCATATTACATAAGAAATGGTGTTGCACATAATGGGAAGAGACAGAAAACTTTTGACCAACATTAAAAGGCTAAAGACAGCATATTTTGTAGCGTTTACGCTACTGATTAACCCCTCAAGAAATTTCTTATGATCCGCCTGCGGTCGATTTTTAAATCGACATTTCTCCACTCACGCGCTGGGAGCGCTTTGAAAAGATTGGTCGAGTCTGTGCGGAAGCGGTCAGTTTTGGTCAGAACTCAGCGCAGACACGCCAACCGGTGAAATTTTTTCGCCTTCAAAGTGACGGAATTGGAGCAATAAAATAATCTGGGACGAATAAAATAATACCTAATTTAATAATCATATCTTAATAATAATAACAAGTAAATTTTTAAAATTAATATTTATAAGAGTTCCACATAAAAGGAAGATTTTTTTGGCGTGCAGCGGCTCCATGTAAGTAAATCATTTCATACCTATTATCTCTTTATCATATTATAATCAAATTTATCATTGCAGTTTAGTATTTCTTTAGAGATTTATTTTTGAGTTCCGAAATAATTTAAATATAAAATTTCCTTGATTTACTTGCAAAGAACAGAAGGTCATTTTTTATATAGTCAAACTTAAATTCCGATCTATTCCATATCTTATCAGTAAGTTTTTTGGTTTTTTTTTCTCTAACTTTTTTTGGTGGAATATACAAGGTTTCTACAGCCTTCTGTGTTCTGCGCGTGTTCATTTCATGGCGCAAGCCTGTCACGTCTACGAAATGAACTTCGGAAATTTTGACATGTTGACTTAACCTGTTTTGATGTTTTGTTTTGGTGCAGTCAATCCATGTTGCTACACCTATTAAATTACATTTATTAAATTAAATAATTCTTTTAGATTCCGTCACTTCACTTGAGAGTATTCTCTTGAGAATATTCCCTCAAGGAATAGTTACAGAATTTATTGAATAGTTAACAACTTGGTTATGGAGTTACCGATTTCTCGGAGCAGATAGACCAGTGCCTGGTTTGACTAAATTAGACTCCCCTGGGTTTGTCCTTACAGCTACAAACTGATGTAACCGTGCCAAGAGGAATTTTCCTATGGACTTATGGGGCTGTAAAGATAAGTTGTTTGACTGTGTAATTTTTTTTGTTACTATCTATTTTGTTAACTTTTCATATGCATATGATCAAGTGACTACATTTTGGTAAAATATAATTTTGATATTATTGGGAGAGGGAAAATACATTAATGTTTTTATTAGGTTTTTAAATAGGATATACAGAGTCTGACTGAACTCACTTGTTGATTTAATATATATATATATATATAATATATATATATATATATATATATATATATATATATATATATATATATATATATATATTTTTAATAGAATACATTTTTGATATAATAGAATTTTGATTTTGGGAAAGGGAAATAAATTTCATGTGGTTTTTTTTTAAAGCATTGTATAAGAAGTGTTGAAGATTCACTTTTGAATGTAATATATTTAATAGAATTGTAACAGATTTATCACTTTTGATATCTTTACAATATTGTAATTAGTATCTCAAGTAGAACTATTTAAATTTAAATTACTAACCTTTATTGTTAAGACCTTGGCTACCATACGGACTATTCTTGGTGTTACTAATATTTTAAACTGAATTTGGCCAGTGATAGTGACTATTCGCTTGTGAGGGGCTATTAGGTCCTATTGTATCTTTACACTACCCACTACCACTGTTATTTAGTTTTGCATTATATGTAAATTGTTAATACCTACATACATATATCGATATACACATTTTATAAATATATTTATTGTTACTATTTTGAGTTCTACTAACCAGTATATAATATAGCAAGACGAGATTAATATTTAGTGTTTTTTGGATTTCAGGTTATTATCTCTAGTATCATTTGTTTCTGGTCATTTGTTACTTCAAAATCTCAACTATCGTTGAGTTGGCGCCCTTCTTTTTCTCTTAAATTATTCCCAGTGACCTTCTTGAGTTGTATCACATTTGATATTACCAGGTCTCATTTCGTTTCTTGTCTCATTAGCTCAGTATCCTTGCTATCTGTTTATATCTTTAAAGCCACAATCCAGTGCAGTGAAGCTAGCCCGAACACTCACTTGAGATTTAGTGTCTCTTTGGCCATTTCACTTTGTTCCTCTGAGCTTAGCCATATTTTTAGTAGTTTCATCCCCTCTCTTCCAGTTCTTCTGGAATTTGGAAGTCTTACACTTCCTAAAATCCAATACTCCCGGAGTATTGAGGTTTCAATTTGGGGCACATACTTAGAAATGATAAGTACGAGTTCTTGCAGCTGATTATAAAGGGTAATATTGAAGGAAAAAGGGGTCCTGGTAGACGGAAAATATGATGATCAATAGAAAACAGCTCTTAAGTATTTGTTTGCAATATACACGCACCTCTCCTTTATCGGGAACAAAGACTCTTACATTATTTTTTGGTTTGAAATAATTTTTTGTGTAAATTGTTTATTATCCCACTTACTACACACACGTACATAACCAAATCTCAGCAAAACAACAAGACCGAGAACCTGCCCCAGTTAGAAGATATAAGTAGAATATTTGTATTCGATGACAAGGAATATATTTAGATTTGTCGAGTCAGATCTCCGACCTACCTGAATAATTTTATGTATATTAGAACGTAGACGAAATGCAGATAAAGTAATAAATTCGTAGTCTTTTAAATGGATTATTTGTCTTGAGAGAAAACGTTATCAAGGTTTTTCTACTATCACGCCCAGCAGAATGTCCTATTACGCTAGTTTTTAACACCACATGACGATCCTGCCATTATAACATCACACCATGTAAAGCATGTTCAGTCTATTCTATTCCAGTCTAGTCTATTGTGAGGATTGATCTGATGTATTACCTGTACCTACATTAATTTGATGATTGATGTGCTGATTGAATCGACCGTAATTCGTTATCTTAATTAAATCATCTACGCTCCTTGAGACGTACCAATGCACCTATCGCGGATGCAACCTGTCAAGTGCCTTTATCGACGACCGTTCTATGAAAGAACGTCATTACCTATAACTACCTGCTGCCGACTGTAAGTACAATACCGATTCTTCAATTGTGATTTACCGAGGTTTTAATAATCCAAAGCTCATCTTTGCTCAGGTGCTAAATAAATCGTTAGGAATTGATTTATGACTTCAGTTCAGTGCCTTTAATTTATTTATAATAAAATCCTTAAACTGTATTGATTATAAGGTAAGGTGAAAACGATTTTAGAATTGGAAACGTTTTTTTACTTCCTGTAAAAACTAAGTTTTCGCATATAGCAGTTATAGTCAGTAGGGTGCATCGAAAAAATCAAAGTTGGAAATGTTGTATCTAATAGTGTGAAAAAGTTGCTAGTATTATTTTTTAGCATATTAGTATTTTTATTTTTTTTTCTAAATTAATTTTCTGCCCCCCCCCCAATGACCTTAAACTTTATTAAATATCTGCTTTTTATGGAAATTTGAATTTATTATATTTGGATTAAAATATGTGCTTACTCGATCTAATATCAATTAAATAAAACTTAAAATGTTGTAAATTACACATTTAAACGATATTTAAAATTTCATTTGTTTATTAGAGAGATATCGCAACGTCAAACGTTAATACCGTTTCAACACGTAAATAACGGATAACGGTCTATTGAAACGCAGGTATCAAGAGAGTTATCGCAAATTGTTCTGGGCGGGGTACGATAAGACTTAACGTTATTATGACAACCGACGTTTGGCATTAAATGTAACCTAAAATAGAATAGAAATCTGCCTAGAAATTAATGTTAGTAATATTCGAATACTTACTCTGTTTTTATTGAAAAATGGATTTAAAAATTGATGCAGCAATAATAGCTGGTGCCGATGATAATGAAATTGAAGATTTAATTCTTGTTCATTTCCTAGAAGGAGAAGGTATTGAGCAAGCAGAAGTGCATTTTAATTTTAATGATTTAACCAATAGTCAATGCAAAGATTTCTTTTGGTTTAGCTCCCATGACATTGGATTATTATTTAATTTGTTAAGAATTCCAAATGAAATACGAACTGCCAATAGGAATAAAGTAACAGGTAAACAAAGTATATCAAATTTAGTTGTATCAAATGATTTGAAGTTTATTATTTTTAGAGTTAATTGCTCTCTGTATCCTATTAAGAACAAGAAGGTTAATTTACCGAATCGTCTGAAGGATATTCAACATTTAAAACTTTTGCTGCAAGATGTAGAAAGTGTATAATAATGTAGCAGTTATATTTACGAATATTCATACTTGTTTGTATGGCAGTGAAACAAGAGATTTTTTAATACAGAGTCACCCACTGTACAAGAATATTTAAGAATTTAAGAAAAAATAAACTAACAAAAATTGAATTAGTTTTATTTCTACTAAAATCTACCCATTTAAATATTTCAACCTTAATAAACAATGGAATGCTAGAAAAAAATTAAAAAGCACATATTAACAAAATAAATAATTTACATAATCCTTAATTACATTACAATGTAAAAAATAGCATTCTCAGAAAAAATACATAAAATTAAATTTACAATATATCAGTAGTATCATAACAAAACATTTATTTAAGGAGTTACCATTTTTTACAAGTATATAACAAAATTGGATTAGTTTTATTTTTCTACTAAAATTTAAATATTTCAATCTTAATAAACAATGAAATGCTAGACACAAATTAAAAACCAGATATTAACAAAATAAATAATTTACATAATCCAAATAATGTAAATACATTACGATGTAAAAAATAGCATTTTCAGAAAAAAATACATAAAATTAAATTTAAAATATATCAGTAGTGTCATGACAAAACATTTATTTACGGATTTACCATTTTTACAAGTTTATAACGTTAACCTGTACAAAGCATAAGGTGCATTAAATAAATCAATCCAAAATATTTAAAAAAAGAAACACGTTAGAAAATAATACAAAATATCTTAATAACTTATATCCTAAGCACAAAAAGTTTAAAAACTTTAGTCTAAACAAAATAAGAACACACGTGTTTCTCAACAAACCAAACAAGATAATTCAGTCAGTTTATATAGTTTCTAAATTTGTATTCTTTGAAATAAGTTTTGTGTTTCATCCCAAATGTCAAATTATCGTTTAACGTAATTACCACCCCTTATTTCGACCCAAATAGCGGAAGCCCTTATCCGTTATTAACGTAACATTCACTATGCGCTTGCGTACATGTCAAAATAGCGTATTCCGCTATTAGCGTGCGATAAAAATGCACTTGCGATATCTCTCTATTAAGTGTCCTCAACCCCATTGAAAATTACCGCAAAACGTCTATTTCTACAAATATCTGCTATTCGAAAATTCAAATATGTACTACCAATGAAACAAAATCGGCAACCACGCGTATCGTATAGATCCTGATATTCTAATATCATTGGTCCGAGACACTCCGAGATGCAACGGTTTAATGTCATTGACGCTTACTGCATTACTTTGCTGTTATTGATGTTTATAGACTAAAGATTTTTTAAAATGGATAAGCCAGGAACGTCGGGAATAAAAACAAGATGTGCTGTGGACTGCGCCATTTTTGGACAACCATCAAATATTCCTGAAAATGTGTTACCGACGTTTGAACAAGTAATGAAATTTTGTGCTTGGAAGAGGCTGAACAAAAAACTTACCAAGAAAGAGCCAGCGTTTTCCGTTATTGCCGAGGAGGTTGCCATGAAATTGAAGGAAATATGGAGAAAGGCTACAATTCCAATAGTTTCACGTACAAGAATAATTCAGCTTTCAAAATCCTACCACGACCAATACACCAAGCTTATGAAGCTTGGTGTATTTAAGAGCAGGAAAAACAGTAAGTCTTACCAAAATAAAATACTATGCTTTCAGGAGAAAAGTAAAACTATTTTCGATCTTGCAGCATGCAGCATGCAAATGTAATACTCTACTGAATTGCCTTTGTATCAAGTCTCAAAAAGTGCCTCTCGGTGAACGAGAGTTTTTATTAGATCAAAGAGGTTCGAGAAAAATGGTGATAAGCACAGTTGATAGAGAGTAAACAAGAAAATATATTCATAGAGAACAACGACAAAAGACGAAAGATACCGTAGTTATTGAGAATGATATTAATCCAATACCTGAATGCGATTCTTCTTCAAGTTCAGAATCAAATAATTTTATTAATGATATTGATGATGTTTCGTTTCAAGATGATGTTTCTGTACCTTCAACCTCTAAAGGTGTCAACAAAAATCAAATGAGAATTCATTAAAAAAATTTTGCAAAAACATGTGACAGACACGGCATATCTGATAGATCTGCAGCTGCTCTTGCATCCGCCGTTTCAACCGATATGGGAATAATTACATCAGCGGACTCTTCTAATGTTATCGACAAAAATAAAGTTAGAAGAGAAAGGCTTAAATGTCGTTCCAATATTCAGAGACTACAAGAACATTCGACGATTAACCTACGTGGGCTTTACTTTGATGGACGCAAAGACAAAACTTTAGCTCAAGTAAGAAAAGGTGCAAAGGTTTATCCTCAAACGATCATGGAAGAACCCATAACACTTGTGCAGAAGCCAGGATGCAACTATTTGGGACATGTTTCTCCGCTGTCCGGTACATCCGAAAATATCAAATCTGCCATTATTCAATTCCTAATAGAAAATTCAATCGCATTACAAGAAATTGAAGCTATTGGTTGTGACGGCACAGTCGTAAATACTGGCGTTAAGGGGGGTGTAATACGACTGTTAGAAGAACATCTTCAAAAACCGCTTTAGTAGTTTGTATGTCTGCTACATGCAAATGAACTACCCCTTCGACATCTTTTTTACCATCTTGATGGAGATACTTCTGGACTTAGATGATCTTCAGATCCCATTGGTAAGCAGTTATTACAATGCAACCAACTAATTTACCCACGATTCCCGAAAGTATTTTGAAGGAGCTTAGTACAGATCAAAAGTATTTGTATGAAATGTACCACGTAGTATCCAGTGGCTAGTATACTACCAGTCTTACAGATCGAAAACCCGGACCCCTGGCACATTCAAGGTGGGTAACAACTGCCAATCGCATTCTTCGGCTCTATGTATCGAGCATCGTGCCACCAGTGAACTTAATCTCACTCACAGAATATATTATGAAGGTATACGCTCCAATGTGGTTCAGCATAAAATCCCAACCGATATGTAAATATGGTGCAAAACATATTTTTAAAACCATTCAATTATCTCGTTACTTAAATAGCGACGCCTTAAGGGCTGTAGTCGACGTTGTACTTCAACGAGCTGCATATTTCGGTCATTGTGAAAATATACTTTTAAGCATCATATCGGATGAACGACTCCATATTCGGGAACTTGGATTACGCCGCATCTGAAAAGCAAGAAGGTTTCCAGCGAAAAAATCAAAAAACGTGAGAGTCTTCAAAATTTCTCCTATAAATTTTGATGCAAACGACTACTTTGAGTTAATTAATTGGCAAGAGTGTAACCTTACGGAACCACCTATCTTCACTAGAGTTTCGAATGACGATCTGCGAGATTTTATTAAGAATCCGGACTTAGACCCTTTTAATATTGAGAAATATTACTGCCACACACAATGTGTAGAACGATGTGTCAAACTTGTGACAAAAGCTTCTCAAGCAGTTGATTCCTGAAAAAATATGCCTAACTTTAACACTAAATCAGAATACATCTTTGAATAGAATTGTTTTAACATATTTTTGTAATACTTCTATAATACACCACTTTAAATTTATAGTTTTTTTTATTTTTATTTCAGTATTAAAAAAAACGTTGGTGACATCACAGAGACAGAAGGAAAAGTTGGGCTATTTTGTTATAAAAAAATGTTGGAGAATATTTTTCTTAACTTAAATTTTTAATTGATTTGTAGAACCAGAACATATTTTAAACCGAATTTATTAATTTAACTTTTATAAGGTATTACCTTTCCGTTACAAAGAAAAATGCGCCTGTTAATGTATTTTTTCTAATTTTGAGTGCCGAGGGGGGGGGGCAGAAAATATATTTTTAGTTCAACGCAATTTTACTAAAATATTAAATAGTATATTATTTAGGCAACTTATGAGGTATTCCATTTTCGTCTCAAAATAAAAATTATTTTGTCTGTTAATATTTTTTCAAAATTTTTAATTGTCTTGGGGGGGGGGGGCAGAAGATATTTTTTAATTTCGACCAGATTTTACCAAATTACTTACCAGTTGATTGGGCAACTTTTGTGAGGTATTAATTTTCCATTGCAAAAAAAAAATTTTTTTCGCCTGTTTCGATGCACCCTAATTGTCAGATCACCGACGAATTGCTTTTTTCGATATTGTATATTGCACATAAGCGATTCAAAAGCTGAGATGACATAGATACATGACTTTCGAAAAAACTAAACAGTACTTTATGGTATATAACCGGATATAAATATATTTGTTTAAAAACAAAGAGTACTTAATTTGTAAAGATACATAAATCTCAATGTCTAAAACATTGCAGATTTTTTTATTTACATTTTCGTTTCTCTCCTAGACATACAGACATTCTAACAAACCCGAGCGTAGAATTAAATGTACTTTTTCGATCTCTGTCTATTCTTCGTCGTCGTGGCTGATGAGCTTAGTTTACTTTTGTGTTAAAATGATGATAAAATGAGTCCGTGCAAAGAATTCCCCACAGCTGTGTACCCATTTTCATACTCGACAGTGTTTGAACACGCGTGCCCAACCATGTTGACTTTGTGGATGTAAAATTTTACATTTTATTTCCGACCAGCGGTTTCGACAAGGCCAATTTTCGTATTATTACTTAAAACAACAGTTTTCTTTGGGTAGCTACTGAATTCGATGGTATGATGAAGTGTTTATCGAGGGTCGGTGCACAAAAGGCAGACAAATAAGGGCTCATTGTTTCTTAATTTTCTTGATAAATAATTCGAGGTGTGTATATAACCTTCAACCTAAATATGAATGGATTCTCTTCAAAAAGTAATGCTTTAAATCAAATTAAAAAATTATTTAGTAACTTAATTATCCTAGACAGCTTTTATCTATCTATCTAATTAACCTAACTAATAAGCTGATATACTATTATGTGTAGACGAGATATAGGATGTGACAAAAAAGCGGGATGGTCGAATATTTCTCGAACAAAACATTGGATCGAAAAACTGAAAAACACGTGTTTAATATTTTACAAAAATCTATCGAATGACACCAAACACTACCCCAGCCATACCCCCGAGAGTGGAGAGGGTACAAATTTGAAATCTTAAATCGGAACCCCCATTTTTTAATAACTGGATCATTCTTTTCGCATTAATGATAGATGGCGTTATAACCGTAAAAAAACGTTTTATCGAGATACCCTAGGAAAATTATGGAAACGGCTTAATATCTCAAGAAATACACTGCCAAATGAAAAACCAAAAACCACGTGTTTAGTATTTTTCAAAAATCTATCAAATGACACCAAACACGACCCCACATCTACACCCTTTAAGGTGAGGCAGAGTGCAACTTTGAAATCTTAAATAGAAGCCACACTTCCTATGATTACTATGTGTTGCGTTCCGTACATACGATGACCTCAATATAACAATTGAGATCATCCTGAAGGGGAGAGAAGATATTCTGTTCAATCTAGAACTTGCTGGTTTCCCCCTTTTGAATTGGGTATATATATTCAACCTAACGAAAAGAAATCAAACCAATGGACTGTATAAAACTCTATTTAAAAAAGCAATGAAATTAAACATAAATACATAACCAAATATACCATTATAATTAAAGAAGAATATATTACTTAAAAGAAGAAGAATGTATTACAAATTTAACTATTAGCTTCTATGAAACCTACCAACAGACAGACCAAAAGACAATAATAAACAAACCAAAACAAAAATGTCGATTCTATAAAAAACCACTGACAAAACAAAATACCATACCTACCATAGCCGCAAACATACTATACATAAAAGATAAAAGACAAATTAATATTACAAAAAAAAAACAGAAAAATATGGATATATATATATATATATATATATATATATATATATATTATTGTGATATTTAAAGTCTTGGTGCGCCAAGCAATTAATTAGCTAATTAATTAATTGATTAATTAAAATTATTTTAATGATATGATTATGACTCTATCACACTTTTTAATTCTCTTATCTCAGGGTTAAATTCGTGCTTCAATATCTATGCTATTACATGTGAAAAGTAAGGTCCAAAGAATACCGGAATAATAAAAAACATATATGATCTAACATTATATATTAAAATAAAAATAATGAAATAAAATTCACACTCAAATGTTTTCAATAAACAATATCTCATATAGTAATTCTCAAAATTTTGTTCTACGTACGTGAACCTTCAAAATTAATGGTACAAACAATATTAGTTGAAAATCCCAAATATTATTCTAAATCTCCTAATCAAAATATTTATATCCTTTCTAAATTAAGTGTAAAAATTGTGTTATTAATAAAAGAAAAAACTGCAGAAACAAAACTATCTCTCTCTGATGATGAGTGGTCCAAATTCTTGTTCCTTGTAGACTATATTATCTACTCTCAGCCGCTCCCTAGGTAATCAGCAATCTTACAACAAATTATTGCAAGTTTATCGTCCTTAATGATCTCCTTCAAATGCACGAATCGTTCAAATAATGCTAGCTTCTTCTTCTCTCAATAAACTGAATCTCTCGTTGGCCTGAACAGTGACTCTTGGAATATAAGTAGAAAAATATGACTTACAATCTTTTACTGGATCAGCTTCTGTCAGATACACTAACTACACGAAAACTCACAAACTTTCACTGCTACTGCTTCCTACCTTTGGGAAACTACCCGAGAAACAACGGCCGTTCGCCTTGCACCCTTGGAAACCAACTGATTATCTTTTCTCTCTCAAAAATCTAGCTAAACTTTCATTCCTACATACCTATCCCACCTATTTTAATCTCCGCCAATCAAAGCTCGTCACAATTCTCCCATTTTTTCATTTCGATAACAAACAAATTTTTACCTATAATTATAAAATTTCCTAAAACTTATTTACAAATAATATTTTTCTACAATTCTTAAAAACTAACAAAAACCTCTTTCTAAAATCTATTCTATTGTCCTTAATCACTGCATTAATGTATTTGGAAACCCCGGTTCAATTGTCTTTGGATTTCACTTAAAATTATGCGGGTCACTCAAGTATATTATAACAAAGAAAATAATTTATGCATAGCTTACATTTTGTTTAATACAGGTAATCCAAAAATTTAAAGACTTTCCTTCTTCGAAATGTTTGTTGGTTATTATCCTACTTATCTAAATTTACATATCATAACAAATCCTCGCCATTTGATCCGCCGAAAACTCTTTGTTAAATTTTAAAAATGACAAAAGTTTTCTAGGATCAAATTATTTCACTATGTTATTAAAATCTACTTATGATACTGATAAATGTCGTGAATGTTAAAATACCCCGTATATTGCCTGTCTTTATACGGAATTGGATATATTTTCGTTTTAAATTTTTCCAAGTATTTAATCTTAAAACAATGTTCATAATTTTTAGCCGCTCGGTTTACTTCATTAATAAGATCTCCATGATTTTTTAAAATCTTCTCTATTTTCTTTCCCATGTTTTCTCCACAATTTATTTTTCTTCCATCCTCATTTTGTTCACGTGTGTTCACTGTCCATAATATTTCTTCACAAAATTCTGGATTTTTGTCCATCATTGCCATTTCTTCTTTTGTTTTCTTTCTATCTTCTAATTCCCTTTGGTATTCCGAGCACCATGTTTCTATTCCTTTCATTTCTCTGATGATTACGTCCTTTTCTTTCTGCTTCCTTTCTGTTTTATCGTCGGTTGCCAAAAATTCTTCTGTACCTTCTATTTCCTGTTTTTCTCTTGTCTCTATCTTGTTTTCCTGCTTTCTTTTCGAACTCTTCTTCTTTTTCTTCCTTCTCCTTTTCTCTTCTGTTTGATTTTTTTTTGTACTTTCGGTTTATCCTCTACAGTCATATCGATTTCTTTACGTTTTTCCTGTGCATTGATCCTTCCAGAATTTGTTTTCCTATCTGTTTGCTTTTCTTCTTCTTTGTTGTCTGATTCTGCTCTGATTTCCAGCTTATTTTCCGAAAAATTTATGGTGATATGTTTTTTCCTCAATTCATCGATTCCCGCTATCATATCATGATTTAAATCTTCAATCACCACACATTTCATAATATGGAATTTGTCTCCCACTCTGATCCGTACTCCCAAACCTTCGTTTACTGTCGTCAAATTTTTATTGTTTGCACCCACTAAATCAACCTTAGGAATCTTATACACAAATCTTTCCAAATTTAGTTCTTTTACAGTTTTTTATTGATTAGCGATATCTCCGATCCAGAAACAATCACAATTTTAATCGCTTTATGTTTTATAAATGCATCTAAAAATATTAGATTAGAATTAGAAATTTGTCTTTCGTTTCCTATTGCTACATGATTCATCTCCCTTCTATTTTGTTGTTGGAAGCTCTGGTTATTTCTATCGTCCCTTTGTTCGTTAATATTATTATTCGGAGGATTTTGTGCATCTCTATTTCTGTTGTGATTTTCATATGTTCTATTTTGTGTGTCATTCCTGTTATCGTAATTTTGTTGTCTATTGTAATTATTGTAATTTCTCGGCCTATATTCGTTTGTTGATCTGGGATGTCGGTTTCTCTGGTCATAATTTGATGAATACCTTCTTTCCGGTCCATTATATTGGTCATGTTGTCTTCTATTTCTCATTTCTTTTCTTTTCGCTTCTTTTAATTAAAGGAATTGGCACAAACTATCAATATCTTGATAGTTTCTCAAAATCACGTGATCTTCCAACGTTTCCTCAAAATGTCTGCTGATCATTTCTACCAGCTGTTCGGTAGAATATTTGTATTCCAGGTATTTTGAGTTGTTATATATCTGCAAAGCATATCTTTCTTCAGATACTCCCATTTTTTCGTGATATTTTCCATTCTGTAGCTCTTGATTGATTTCTCTCTGTTTATTTTTCCCCCAGAAATAGCTGAGAAATTTATTCTCGAAATCTGTCCAATTTTCAAACTCATCTTCTTTGCTTTCATACCATAACGCTGCTCCTTCTTTTAGATGGTTTCCAATAGTTTCTTTGCAATCGTCAAAATATCTAATATGTTGTAATTTGGTTTTCAAATTTTTAACAAACGGTACTGGGTGTGTTTTTCTAATATCCCCGCCAAATTGTATTTTCGCCTCGCTTGTTCCATGGATGATAACTTCTTTTCTCTCTACCCCTCTTAGTTCAATTTCTGCCATTTGTTTTTCATTTTGCTTTAATCTCCTTTCTACTTCCTTCCTGTCTTCTTGTAGCGCCATTTCCAATTTTTCTTCTAACTGTTCTAATTCCTTTTTCTGGACAATCTTGATTTCCTTCATTTTGTTTTCTTGTTCTCCCATTTTATTTTTAATTTCATTAATCTCTTCTATCTGTTGTATCATTTCTCTTTTCATCTCCTCTACACATCCTTTAATTTTCTGTTCATAATTTTCCAAACGCTGTTCTATATTCCTGTTATTTTCTTCTATTGTTTGCTTTGTCTCTTGTATTGCCTGTTTAGTTTCCTTCTGGTTTTCTTCCATTGTTTTTGTTGATTCTTGTATTTGTTGTGTCTGTAATTGCATTAGTTGTAATATTTTCTCTATTCCTGATAATTCTTTTTTCTCCTCAACTATTGTAACATTTCCTTCATTATCCGATCCTTCTTCCACAATTGTTTCCTCTTCTCTATTATCCTCCTTCCTTTCCTGCATTTTGCTTTGACTCCTTGTGGTCGACATGTTGTTTCTTTTCGTTACTGTTTTTGTCCCCGCCAAATGTGAAATTTTACAACACTCTATATGTTGCAGAACACGACAATATTTCTCCCCAATTGTAATAAATTTTCACGACAAATATCAAATATGCAATCAGTAAAATTCAAATAATTCAAAATAAATATCAAATGTACGATTGGTAAAATAAAATCAAATAATTAAATAGCAGTAAATATCAACTAACTACGATCAATCAATAAATCAAATTTATATCCACTGGAAAAAAATTGTCAAAATACTTTCAAATTCAAATTCCCTCAATGTTATATGTTTTTATCTCTGGATCACCTGTACTTATTCCAGATCTCTTTCCCTTCCTTCAAATGTAAAGCTGCGATATTTTCAAGCCCCACGTTTTGGAAGCCAGTTATTGTGATATTTAAAGTCTTGGTGCGCCAAGCAATTAATTAGCTAATTAATTAATTGATTAATTAAAATTATTTTAATGATATGATTATGACTCTATCACACTTTTTAATTCTCTTATCTCAGGGTTAAATTCGTGCCTCAATATCTATGCTATTACATGTGAAAAGTAAGGTCCAAAGAATACCGGAATAATAAAAAACATATATGATCTAACATTATATATTGAAATAAAAATAATGAAATAAAATTCACACTCAAATGTTTTCAATAAACAATATCTCATATAGTGATTCTCAAAATTTTGTTCTACGTACGTGAACCTTCAAAATTAATGGTACAAACAATATTAGTTGAAAATCCCAAATATTATTCTAAATCTCCTAATCAAAATATTTATATCCTTTCTAAATTAAGTGTAAAAATTGTGTTATCAATAAAAGAAAAAACTGCAGAAACAAAACTATCTCTCTCTGATGATGAGTGGTCCAAATCCTTGTTCCTTGTAGACTATATTATCTACTCTCAGCCGCTCCTTAGGTAATCAGCAATCTTACAACAAATTATTGCAAGTTTATCGTCCTTAATGATCTCCTTCAAATGCACGAATCGTTCAAATAATGCTAGCTTCTTCTTCTCTCAATAAACTGAATCTCTCGTTGGCCTGAGTGAAAAATGACTCTTGGAATATCTTTTCTTTACGATAAACTGAATCTCTCGTTGGCCTGAACAGTGACTCTTGGAATATAAGTAGAAAAATATGACTTACAATCTTTTACTGAATCAGCTTCTGTCAGATACACTAACTACACGAAAACTCACAATCTTTCACTGCTACTGCTTCCTACCTTTGGGAAACTACCCGAGAAACAACGGCCGTTCGCCTTGCACCCTTGGAAACCAACTGATTATCTTTTCTCTCTCAAAAATCTAGCTAAACTTTCATTTCTACATACCTATCCCACCTTTTTTAATCTCCGCCAATCAAAGCTCGTCACAATTCTCCCATTTTTTCATTTCGATAACAAACAAATTTTTACCTATAATTATAAAATTTCCTAAAACTTATTTACAAATAATATTTTTCTACAATTCTTAAAAACTAACAAAAACCTCTTTCTAAAATCTATTCTATTGTCCTTAATCACTGCATTAATGTATTTGGAAAACCCGGTTCAATTGTCTTTGGATTTCACTTAAAATTATGCGGGTCACTCAAGTATATTATAACAAAGAAAATAATTTATACATAACTTACATTTTGTTTAATACAGGTAATCCAAAAATTTAAAGACTTTCCTTCTTCGAAATGTTTGTTGGTTATTATCCTACTTATCTAAATTATTTTAATGTTTTTGAACTTTGAAATATTTTAAACAAACCAATATTTTTCTCGATTTTACATATCATAACAATATATATATATATATACACCTATATATGTCAATGGTATAAAAACAAGTAATAATGCGGTGCATACAAATAATTAATACAATTATTAATACACACATGAAATAAATCGGTGTTAACAAAATACAAAAAAAAATATACAATACAGTAAATAAACCGAAACAAATGCAAAATGTCCAATTGACAATGTTTAATCGCGATCGCGGCACAAATGCGATGAAGTTCCAAATAAATATACCAAGTGCGCGTACTATGGTGTATTGTTCCTTTCCCCATGAAAATATAGCACTAGGGCTATCGCAAATTACGCCTTCAGCTTCCGACTGCAACTACCAAAGTTCGTGATGCACATTAGCGTCTTTCTTGGTCACAGAACCGATGCGGAATCAGGTACTCTTAACACATGTATCCAGGCTGAAAGATAGAACTCGACCCTCTGCGTATGGAATGCAAACCCTTATCTTAGGTACACACACATGTGGTAATATTTGGCAGATGGCTTCTTGAAATTTTATTTCTTAAAATAGCTGCATTATTTCGTATAGGCAAATCTGGTTTAAATATACTACGAGGAGAATCAAACTAACAAAAAAGGCTGTTCATATTTAATAAATGTTTATGTATTGTTGCGAAACTGCAACATTATGATTACAGCGCGAATCGAAATGTTTAGTTTCATTCGATAGATTTTTGAAAAATATTAAACACGTATTTTTGGTTTTTAATTTTAAGTGTATTTCTCGAGATATTAAACCGTTTTCTTAATAATTTTCCTAGGATATCATGATAACAATTTTCAGTTGAAGGTTACTCATCTACAAATTGAACTGAGAGTTAATGGCAACAGTGTTAAATGTCAAAAGTGCCTATATAAGCGCCAATAAGTAAACTCTTTGCTTGGCACTTACTCATATTTTTATTGTGTATGCTTCGTCAATGTGGATAGGTGAAAATTAAGATGGTTTCATAACATTTTACAATATATCTTCTGCATACCGGTGCTATTCACGATGAATAGTTGAACAAGTTCGTTGAATACTTGAAAACATCTGTATACTTATCAAAACTTCGCTGGTCTATATATTTACGTTCATGGAAAAAGTGAGAATGGGAGAAATAGTTTATCGACGGTTCATTTATACCGTCGATGATGGCGTAGCCTAGGTGGGGGTTGGGGTGGGGGTTAAGGTGGGGGTTGGCGCGAAAGTTGGCGCTGGGTTGGCGCGAGAGTTGGCATGAACATTTCCGACTGTGGGATTTTAATTCGAGGAGGGAGGGGGCTATATTTTCTTTATGAGAGGTCTCCATGTAGAAGGTAACCGTATGGCGTCATCTCTTTTATTAAGACAATTTGGCCTTTTTTTTATTTCGATGGCTTCTCGAATGATTCTTGGTTTATAGAAGCGGATGGGGGCTATGGTTCTGAAGTTTTCAAAATCAATTTTATGACCTGTACGAAGATGGTGTTGACCGAGAGCTGAAATTAAATCAGAATTGCGAACAGAAATGTTCATAAATACTATTTTGAATTCTACGATTTGTTTGGCCTATATAGGATCGGGGACAGTCTGCACAAGCTATTTCATAAACTCCGTGCTGTTCATTTGGTCTTCATTTGGTTCTATTGTCTTTGATAGATCGGACAAGAGATGAAAGTTTTTGTTGGGAATATTAAATTACAATATTAGTAAATATTGTTTTTATTCCTCTTGGTTTTAGAATTCTGTCGATTTTGTCAGTGATACCTTTGATATAAGGAAGAATTTTTTTTTTATGAATAAAATATTTTTATGAAAGGGTATGCTTTACATGTAGTGAAAATTTTTCCCTAATTAGGTTTGGAGTTAAATGCCAGAATATTATTTCACAAGAGACGTTTTGAAAAATCTGATTTATATAAAGAATATTGTTTGTAAAACTTGTCTTAAATAACTTGTATAAAGAATATTGTTTTTGTAAAATTTGTTTTAAAGCAATATATAAATAAATGACACAATGGGTGGAATGCATAAAAAGTAGTAGATGCTATTGCTTCAGCAACTAGTATCTGGTTTGTAGCATTTACTTTTACATAAAAGAAGGTGCTTTGTTGAAAAGAACGTACTACACAACCGAAGTACTTGCTACTGACCTGAAGGTTCTACTACTAAACGTAACGCCCGCCGTAGTGCCCTTGTGCGCATCACACCAATCGTATTAGAACTAGTTTTTCATGCGATTTTTCAACTTTTTATAACGATTTTACATTAATACCTAAATATATATACATATGCAGTAAGCTAAAATAAGTCTTTCCCGCTCCCTACTCTCCTACTTTCCCATTTAAAAAATCAAGGTTATGACTGTCACCTGAAGAAAGATTGTTCGAAACATTGGTGCTATAATATACTATGATTATTTTAAAAATCGACCTCTTCGAGTGTTTTGCTTATATATTAAAATAAATGAGTTAATATGGGGGGTTACACTTATTTCAGCGCACTGTATGAATAAAACTGCATGATTCATGATAATTACCTGAATATTTTACGATAAAGATCGTCATTGTATATTCTTCCTGGTTTGTAGATTTTTTTACGACGAACATTGATAAATGCTGCCAAACATAACAAAAAACACCTAAGCCGAAGTTGTTTATCTACCAACTTCACCTAAACTGAAGCAAATTCTACTAAACTAGTAAATACTTCAAAAGCGTAGTACATCCTTCTATGTATCTGGTAAATAGTAGTAAATACTACGGAGGAAAGCAAAATGCTTTTTAAGTGTAGCAAGTACTACAAAAATGTAGAATTACTTGAAGCATTAGCAGATACTACGTTTTATGCATTCCACCCTTTGTTTGTACGTAAGTACTTATGTTTTAGTTTTGTTTTTAATGCTCAATCAATATTAAGCCAATTACTGGGGCCAATGATTGAGTACACTGTCCAATACTACATGTCAATAACTAGAATATAACTGCCAATAATTAGGAAATATGTATAACGTCCAAAATAACCTATTTTTGCATTATTTTTCTCAATATTTGTAATAAAATGACATTTAATTTGTGTTCAGTAATAATAGTAAATTATAAATATATTCAAAATATCCCCCTATGTTACCTATATTAGCAAATCTAATGTTTAAACAACTCTTTTCAAAATGACGGTATTAGATTTTGATTTGATACAGAGCAGCAACAAGCCGCATATACATATTTCGATCTCTTTAGATCTCCTCACTACGGTATAGCTACTACTCCATGAGTAGTAGCTATATGGAGTAGTAGCTATACCGTACTGAAGAGATCTAAAGAGATCGAAATACGTATATGCGGCTTGTTGCTGCTCTGTATCAAATCAAAATCATACCGTCATTTTGTTTTGTTTATTTACTTCATTTGGAATCGAATTTGGAATTGTACCAGAAATCGAATTCACTACGAATATAGGCCATGATGAACGGCATTTGGAGTGCAATTTTTAGACTCCCTTGCCGATTCATTCATCAAGCTGTTTGCTTCGCAAGTTTTAGGGGGCACGGTGGCTTATAGTTGAATTCGATTTCGCCAGGTAGAAATCGTATGATTTCTCTTTTTGTTACAACTCTTTTCCTTAAAGTGTCAATAACTGTACAATTTCTAAACCAAAGGTGAAACATGGTTTAAAGCAAAATGTAGTTTGACTAATAAATATATTTATAGTCAGTTATAAGCCGAAAGTAAAAAAACTTAACTCAAAATCAATGTTGAGTAATTATCTTATATACTAAAACGCTAAGCCCTTTTCTTGTCCACCACTTTACTCAAAAATCATATTAGATAATTAAAATATTTTTTCGGAATATTATTAGTATTACGTATGAGATTGTCAAGATATACTGTTGGTACAAAAATTCACTTCCGGTTTTGAGATGACCGGAAGTTAAAATTTACTTAAGTTTTAGACCCCACAATGTATATGGATCGAAAGGTCTCGTCGAGATGAATCTAAATATGTACTTCCGGTTGCTATCCGACACCGGAAGTGACCCGAAACGCGCATAAAACGTCAAGATAGAGCAAATCTGACACCGGATTCGTGATCAGCATGCAAAAATAACTGCTAAATGATATCCATGTCGACATTTGATGAACTAAAAATTGCATTCCGGTTTTGAGGTCGACTTCCGGTTTCGTTTTTATTAAAAAGTAAAAAGTAAAAGTTTACATAACTCAACGTGACAATTAAAAGTTTTCAGAAAATAGAGACTTTGTAACAAAAAACATTCTTTTCGATGAAATATTTCGTGATATTTAATACACTTTTTACTTGCATTATTATTGATGAATGTTAAGTATATTCTTGCTTATATTGTTTGTATTGATCTCTTAATTTTTCTCGCAAAATAAAAATTTCATTTAAAAAACTCGATGTCGAGTTGGTCCGCTAGTATTCATTATTTTTAGTATGGACTATGTAGATTCTCTGAATTGTGTTTTATATATTTATTAATTTCTCTTAGAGAACTATACAAGCAAATCCTTCTAAACCCTTAAACTTTCAGAAGAGACAGTCTTTACGAGTCTTAAGTGGCTGCTTCTGAGAAGAGATCGTGGACGTTTACAACAATTAATTATTTAAATGACTACGATCACCCTAACTGAGAAGCTCTCGTTTCAAAGCATTTATTTGTTTTAATACAAGTGTACACGGCGAACGTCAGTTGTCCAAACGAAACGTCCATTGTTAAGCATAATAAAAGTTTCAAGAAGTCTTTGTTCTAGCCGTGCACTCTTTTTAGAATACTGTAGTTGTTTTTTTTGAGGACTCTTAGAGATGCGTTTAAAGGGAAAGATAGTTTTATAACATGTCGCTCTTTTATATACCGGGTTGCAAGAAATATTGGAAATATGACATTTTCTCTTAATTTTATCACACTCTTACTATTAAAGATTACTATAAATTACTTACTATACATTTTAAGATCATGAATGAGTTAATTTTTCCATTTTTTTTTAATCAATATCAAATTAATCCGACGTCAAAAAATACTGCCGCTATATTTATTTGTTAAGAAGGAAATCATATACAGCAGTGGTAAATTACCAGACAACTGGTTAGAATCAATAATTATTTTTTCTAATATAACTATTAGTATTCCCAAAAAAAAGAATGCCAGACAGTGTAGTGACTATCGAATTATCAGTTGAATGACTCACACGCTCAAATTTTTTATGCAAATATTGCATTGTCGCATATATAAACTTTGTGAGGGGATAACTGGTGAGGACCAGTTTGGTTTCCAAAATGGTATGGGTAGGGGAAACGGGGGAAACGGGGTAACACAATTTTTTTAAATTAAACCTTAAGTGCACTACTATGACATATATAAACAAAATTTCTTCAGGATTGTGCTCCCACATGCGTTCATTACAAACGAAAAACGAAAATTTCTAGGCTTGTTTAGTTTGTATTTGACATTTATAAGGTCAAGTTTTAATTTATCTCAGTGTTTATATGAAAAAAAAAAACACAAAAAAATTAAGTAACAAAATATTTATTTATACGAAAAAAAAAAAAAAAAAAAATACAAATAAAATACAAACTTAAGTTACAAAGTACTTAAAAAAATAGTGATCGGAATTAACATAACATTTATTAAAACGAGAAATTTATGTCGACTGAGAAGAATTAATTTTGCCCTATAATATGACCATAACAAACTGGCCTTGGCAATATCATCTTAATGTCTTTTACTGAAATTCTGGCAATATCTGAAGATGTGGAAAAGTAAAATTTAGAATCAATCTTCTCACTTTTCTTCATAAAAGTGGCATCCACCTCATTTTTATCTATCACTCAAGAGGTAGGGTAAACAGATTCACAGTTGAATTAGAGGACGATATTGAAACTGTAGCAGATTTTACATATCTAGGAGTTGCATTAAATACAGATGAAATAGAAAAACCTTAAATTCAAAGAAGAATAGTAAAGGGAAACTCCACTCGCCCATAAGTTTCGCTCCCAAAAAAACACACTGGAGATTGAAAATCAGGTTATACAAAACTATTATCAGATCAATAGTATGATATGGGTGTGAGACATAGATGATAACAGAGGACACAAAACGAAAGCTGGAAGTTTTCGAAAGAAAAGTCCTAAGAAAAATATATAGAACTATTTAAGAAAATGGAATATGGAGATCCAGGTATAACAATGAACTTTACCAACTGTTCAAAGAATTACTGATCTCAAAACTCGTTAAAGTTCAATTTCTTCGATAGGCTGATCATATAATAGGAATGGAGACCTAAAGATTGCAAAAAGACCCCTAGATAGTAAAATGGAGGGCGCACCACCAAACGGAAGGCGACAGAAAAAGCTGAAGTATGAAGTGGCAGCGGACGCGGGACTGGCGAGGCGACATTGGAGAGAAAGATAGTTATCTGACAAATAACTCTCTTGGATATGTTACAAAACTACCCAAAAGATTTTAAACTTGTGTTTTTTTTTATTTTTTTATTTAAAGAAAAAGTCGCATCTACCTAATGGTTATTAGCGACGGATCTATACAATTTTACAATAATAGATATATTACATGGTTACAAAAAAAAATCCTACAAAATAGTACTAAAAAAGTCAGCCATTTTGTACAACAAAAAAAAATAAATAAAGTCAAATCTTATGGAACACATTGATGGCTTTTAAATAATCTATTAAATTCTTTGAGTATCTATTTTGACCTAGCACAACTGATAAGTTTGAATCTATATTATAAACAGATTGTTGATGTTTAAATTTGTCACATTCAAAGATATGCTTTACTGTTAAGGTTGAATTGCAGTGCTCGCATATTGGTGGGTTACATTTAGAAAAAAGATGTGTGTGTGAGTCTAGTATGGCCTAATCGTAATCGGTTAACTAGACTCTGTTCATGACAATTTATGTAAAAAGATTTAGTTCCTTTAACTGTATCTTTAATTTGTCGTAGTTTAGACGTTGATATTTGCCATTCGTTATGCCAGACTTCTAAGATTTTTGCCTTAATAGAAATCTTTAAGTCATCTGGACCGCACTTTAATATTATTTCTGATTCCGCACTAGACACTGCACTACGCGCACTTAAGTCTGCTTCTTCATTTCCAGGGATACCCATGTGAGAAGGAATCCATATGAAGTCAACCGTTCTTCCTTTTTCTTGACATGTGTGAAGTTCTGATTTGATCATTTTTTCAATTGGGTGTTTAAGATATACTCGTTGAATTGAAGTAATCGAACTCAGAGAATCAGAAAGAATCACCGCTTGGACGATATTGGTATCATTAATAAACTTAATTGTTCGATAAAGAGCGAATAATTCGGCTGTATATATGCTACAGTGGGGAGATAGTTGAAATAGATATTTACTTGAATTGATCACAAAAGCGGCACCAACTCCTTTGCTAGATTTTGAAGCATCTGTAAATATTTTGGAGAAATTTTCATAAGTTTGGAGTATATTTGACAAAATAGTTTTTATTTCTGAGGGACGTATTTCCGACTTATTATATTTGCTCAAATATACATTGCACTGTGGAATATTGATTGACCAAGGGATATGAGGATCATTGATGTTTGGATCGAATATGTCAGGAAAGTCAAAGTTTAATTTCTTGCAATATGTTCTAATTCTTTCATAGTATGGTTTTCTTAGTTTATCATTATGATTAAAAAGTTCGTTATATTTATCTGTGAAGGTGTTACTGTATTAAACTTGTGTTATTTTCTCCAAATCTCTGGTTTAGAGATGGTCAAGAATTATAATAGGTAAATTATGTTTTGTGTGTATGTGGAAGAATCTTCCAAATGAAGTATCACTTATTGCAAAGCCTTCTTTACTTACTATTGTTTTGTATTGTTCGATATTATATTTATATAGTTTCGCATTTCTGGTATTTGTAGATATTGTAATCTTGGGTGTTCATAAAGGGTCTTTTCAATGTATAAATAATTTTTTCTAGTGTAGATTATACAATTTAACATATTCACTCCAGAAACTATAAAAACGAAATGAATGTCTCGATAACATGGGTAATAATCTCGCAAATACATCTAGAAGATTTCCCTCTTTAAGGAATTGCCAATTCGGATTTGCGTTTTATTTTTCTACGCCCTTTTTAAGTATACCTCAAAGCGACCTATTCCGAAAAATCTCTTATTTTATACGTCTGGTGTATATCATTTTTATTCTAAGGTCAGCGTTATTTTTCTTTTATAGTCGTATCGTCAGCTTAAATAAGGGTTAGTTTTAAAGAAGAGTCACTAAGGAATTGTCAACGAAAAAATTTAAATACAATTTAACTTGTTTATCTTATCTGAGTTCTGATTCTTTTTTATGTTTTTATACATGCTACAATCTAGTCATCCAATTCTTGATTTAATTATACTAGGTATAGTCTGTTTTACCCTTTTTGGCCAATTTTATATTGAAAGCTAGTGCAGTAAGATAAAACTATATCAAATTACTAATGGTGGAAAGAAATATCCACGCCTATTTCTGACAAATCTTGCTTTACTGCTACCAACCATTTTTTCTTTGGACGTCCTCTTCTTTTTTTCCCCATTTCTCCCTCCTTCAGTATTGTTTTATTATTTCGATTCTCTGGCGTTCGTATAATGTGACCAAGCCATCTAGCTGTTTGGGCTCGTATTTTTGTTGTAATTATTGGTTTTACATACATCCTCATTATTTCTTTATTAGTTCGTCTTCCCCAAATATTCTCTGCCGTCTATCTGCCGTTATTTTTCCGAAGATTTTTCTAATCACCTTTCTTTTCCAGATCTCTACTTTCTTTTCTTCTTGCTGGTTCATATTTAACGTTTTGCTGGCATGCATCACTGTGTTTTTCTTCTTTTCCCGTGTTCCCGTTCCCCCAGGCAACGGTGGGGGAAATCTTTTTTGGACCTCTACGTCACGGAACAAGACACCCTGGCATCTTTCGGCCGAGTGGGATACTAAGCCAAAAGACCTCAGGGTAGTGTCGGATTAACCGTGTTCCGGCTAAAACCTTAACCATCGTTCCAGAGAAGTGTTCTTGCTACTCAATAAACAAATAAAATAAAAAACTAAAAATTTATATATAACCATACCTATTGCCGTAAATCAGAAAATGTGTAGGCGTTAGGCTATAAACTAATAAATAATATTAACTATAAATTTTTAGGTACCTGGCTTAATTTCCTCCTCTGTCCTCCTGCTCCTTTTTCTTCATCGCCCCAGAAATCAGACAGTGTACTTCTCCCCATTCTTTCTCTCCTCTCAACATTATGTTTATTTCGGTGCCTAGACTACCTGTATTTGTCAGTGTTTGTGTTATTTCTATCTCATAGTTCTGTTTAATAACTTGTCTCAATTTTTGTATATCTAGTTGTTCAGTTGTTTGTTCCTGTCTGTCCCTCCTGTTTCTTTGGATTCTGCATCTGTATTTTATATGTACTAGAAGATGGTCAGACCCGCAGCATGCTTCTCTTGAGTTCGTCATATCTTGTATGCTTGTTGAGACTCTTTCGTCTATCAAGATATGATCAATTTGGTCGCGTAAGATTATGATCAAGGTTTTTCTACTGTTGAAGTTGATAAATAATTTTCTATTTGCATTGGTATTTTTATGGAGTGAATATTTACCAATAGTTCATAAAAGAAATCTCTTTTGCCTATTTGAACATTCATATCTCCAAGTACAATGTTGATGTCATTTCTCTATGAACTTACTTCCTTTAGCTGTTTGTAAAAATTTTCTTTTATTTTCATGCTATGTTCTTCTTTTAGACAATGTATGTTAATGATTGCGAGGTTAAAGAATTTTGTTTCCTTCTTAGTTTACATATTCTCTTATTCACTGCTTTAAAATCTAATATGGTATGTTTCATCTTATTGTCAAATATGAAGCCTATTCCGGATTCCTTTTTTTCACTATCTTGTCTGCTATATAGTATTGCATGCGTTTTTGTGTTATTTAGTTTCTTGTATTGCTGTTACTCCTATTTTATATTTTTTGAGCTCGTTAAGTAGTGATGCCTATGCTTCTGGTTTATTTAATGTCAGGACGTTTTCAGGAAGTGTACAGTACGAAGCACTGACACATCCTATCTGTTCAGCTAACCTGGGCAAACAAATAATAAAAAATATCTAGAATTGTAACCAATTAATAGTACTAATATTGATATAAAAACGAAATCAAAATGTAAATTAAATAAACTATGCGCCCTAAATGTAAGTTCTAGTCATAATTATTTATATTATCCAACCTTACCTATGCAATATGTCGTAATTTTTCAAAAACGAACTTTTTAAATTTGTTTTGAGTAAAATTAAAGGCAGTGGTATAATTATTCATAACTTGAGCTATATGATATGAAAAAGATCGCTTATAGTTCTGTGTACGATAATAAGGGATAGAAATGGTGTTTTTGGGTCTAATGTTTATATTATGTACATCAGTACGGAATTTTATTTTATTATAGAGATATGGTGGGGTTTTAAAAATAATAATTTTTTGGAATTGACAAGCTGAATGAAAATGTCGTCTGAGTTTCATACTTAACCAACCTGTTTCTTTAAGTTTGTAACTTATTGGTTGATTCCTACGGATACCATGTATCAAACGAAGACAAGAATTTTGCATTTTTTGTATTCGATAACTATCACGTTCTGTAATACATGAATTATAAATAGTATCGCAATAATTAAAATGTGATAACACCAAGGTATCACACAGCAATTGTTTTAAGCCTTTGGTCAATATATGACGAGATTGGAATATAAATTTAAAATTTATATAACTTTTCTGCAAGCACTTGTTCACATGATCACCAAATCTTAAGTTATGATCTATATGTAAGCCTTAGTTTTTGACAGTTGCCTTAAATTCTAAATAAGAATTATCAATGGTGATCATATGAGCAAAATCTCTCAGAAATATTTCTCTTTGTGTCACTGGACCAAAAACTATACCTGCAGATATAACACAAGGTTATTAAGACAATTGCTAGAAGAAAATTGAGAAACTCTTTCCAAATCATAATTAATTGCAGCCACTGCCTGTTTAAACTCATCAGGCTTTAAGGATAAGTAGATCTAAGTGTCATCAGCAAAATAGTGCTAATTACAGGAGAGCAAATGAGTAGGAAAGTTTGAAGTATATATACTTAATAATTTGGGACCCAATATAGAGTCCTGTGGTACCCCTTTATTTGTTTTAAGATAGTTCAATGTCTTACCATTGTAATGAATAGCTTGACTTCTATTATTGAGATAACTGCATAGCATATCAGATGCCTGCTTAGACATACCAATATACTTAAACATTGAAATCAACAGAGAATGGTCAAGTGTATCAAAAGCTTTGGAATAATCCAAAAGAATCAGCACTGTAATTAAGCCATTATCGAAACCACCAAATATGTCATCAGTTATTTTTAAAAGGGCACTAGTGCAGCTGTGATCCTTTTTAAAACCGGACTGATTTTCTGGCAAAATTTTATGTTTATCTAAGTAAACCTGTAGTTGCTGATTTAAAATTTTCTCTAGAAATTTTTGAAAAGTAGGTAGTATACTAATCGGCCGTATTTCATTAAAACCTGTCGGATTATTAGTTTTCGGTGTCGGTAAAATTTTAACAACTTTCCACATCGATGGAAACTCTGCTCTTATGATGCAAACATTGATAATATTCGTCAAATACGGTAATAAAAATGGAAGGCACATATTAATTGTTAGTATATTTATTTTGTCGCATCCGGTAGCAGCAATCTTGATACTTTTAATGACATTTAAAACGTCACTTTCTTGGACAGAAGAGAAATTTGCACCTATGTCCACACGAAAATTATTATTATAAAAGTTGTTAATTGTTAAATCAGGATTCATATTAGGAATACAATTTATAAAGTATTCATTCATTGCAGAAATATCACTTAAATTTTCTGATAGTTGCTTAGTATTATCAGTATATCTACCAAGACCTATCATTTTTAAAGAATCCCAAAGATCTCTTCCGTTTTTATTATCCAAGTTGTTTGAATAGAAGGCTTTTTATTTCTCTTCTGACAGCTAAAGTAAACATATTTCTAATCGTTTTGTATTCCTCCCAAGTTTGCATGTTTTTGTATTTTTTGTACGTACTCAGTATTTTGTCCCTTTCTCTTTTCATAATGGTGCATAATTTTTCGAAATTTTATAAGTTACGTAGGGAGCATGACGATCCAGTAAGCATATTATATTATTAGTAAGAAATTCAGCTTTCTCATCAATACTCTCAATATCAAAAATATTTCGTCAAGGTAGATACTGTAATTCTTCATAAAATATGGTATGATCTATTGCCTTAAAGTTTCTGACAGTTTTATGAACAACTTCTTTCTTTTTAGTTTCTATGTTTATTTTGGATATCAACAACTGAAGTCACTGAAATCAACATATTCCACGGCAATATCACGAATCGAATTTCGTTTAGTGGTTAACATATAATCAATAAGGGTTGTAGTACTAGATGTGATTCTGGTCGGTTGATCTATGACTTGATGTAACCCCATTGTTTAAAAAAAAATCAGAGACAATCTTAGTATCAGGACAATCCGTATTTAATAAATTTACATTAAAGTCACCAGCACAATGTAATGTTTCAACCAAAGGTATAATATTAGATAGTATATTCTCAAACTCGTCAACAAAATGTCTGACATTCAATTTAGGTGGTTTGTATGCAACACACAATCCATATTATTTATTACGTAAGAATAATTCTAAGCAAAGGTGTTCAATATTGTTACTATTTGTTTGTAGAGTTTTATATTTAATTTGAGATTTAATATAAAATGCCACACCTCCCCCAGTTCCATTTCTATCCCTTCTTATCACATTATACTTATCTATACTTATATCCTTATCGGTAATGAAATTTTTAAGCTAAGTTTCACTAACTGCTAAGATATTAAAATTTTTTAACAGGACACAGTTTTTAAATCCAATAAAATGTGCAGTTAGTGATCCTACGTTAATATGACCAAAAGTAATCATAATATATAATACAAAGAACAAATTATTTATGAATTTAATATTATAATAATAATTATCTCATACTCATAGATAGAAGCATATTATTTAAATTTGTAGAACTTTACATTAATTTTTACAATAACAATAGCAGAAAACAATTAATTAATAAGAAAACAAAATAAAAAGAAAACTAGAACTCTACGTTCGTGTTTTTGTTTGTCAAAAATAGCACTCAGTTGGCCCCACAACTTAACATTTTGTTAATAGCCACAAAGCAACAAGTATATTTTTACTCACAGGTTAATTGGTCTAAATTTTAATCTCCCATATCCAAGCTGGTAATATGTTTCTTTGCACCACCTACACTTGCAAAAATTTGGCCTTTCCACGACCAGCAGCACTTGTAACCAAACTTGTTACACGTGTATTTATAAACAGCTTGATAATACTGTGGACGATAATAATAATATAATACTGTGGACGACTGATGAGGAGCACAATAAATGACATACCTTTAACAATAGATGGACAGATCATTCCTATCAAAAACTCTATTAAATATTTAGGGTTAGTTTTTAATAATTCTTTAAACTGGACAGAAAACATTAAAAATATTGAAACGAAAGCTCAAAAAGGAATGAATATAATGAGAGGATGATGTGGCACATGGTGGGGAGCAGACCCTATTTCACTTCTGTTAATTTATAAAGGTATTATAAGATCACACCTTGATTACTCATGTACAGTACTAAAACCCTGCAGTAAAGCCAACCTCGTAACATTAGACAAAATCCAATTTAAAGCTTTGAGGATTATCACAGGTTGTATGAGATCTACTCTTACGAATGCCTTATTAGCTGAGAGTGGAGAAACATCATTAGAAATCAGACGAAAAATCCTGTCTGCTAAATTTTATCTTAAAATCTCAGCTGATATAGAAAACCCTTTGAATGAAATATTGTCTGAGCTAGAGTTCAAAATCAATAATCAGATAGGAATGTGGAAATTAAAAGAGACACCATATCTTATTTACATTAAAAGTAAATTTGATCAAGATCTTAAACAATTATTTAAAGATAGTATTAAGTCCTGTTACCAGATTGAGCTAAAATATCAAATAGAAAGAATAAAAACAATATTCTCTGAAAACAAAAAAGGAGAAACATATAGTAATCAACAATTTCTTAATGAATTCTCAACCATCTATGAAGAATTCACTTGGATATTTACAGATGGGTCATTAGGACCCAGTTCAAGGGCAGTAGGGTTTGGAGTTCACATTCCATCAAGAAATTATAACTATGCATCTAGACTCCATGATCACATACAAATATGCACTGCTGAAATTATTGCCATTAATAAGGCAGTAGAAGTTTGCTTAGAAAAAAATATTAAAAAAAGCAATAATATTCTCTGATGCAAAAAGTGCAATCCAAAAATTACAAAGTACCTGTTGGGGAACAAATATCCACATTGTAAATTTAACTAAAAGATTAATACTTGAGGCAAATGAAGCAGGATTTGATATTATTATAGCCTGGATTCCAGGCCACTCAGGAGTAAAAGGGAATATTGTGGCAGATCAATTGGCGAATATAGGTAAAACCCTAAACATCCCAGCTAACATAAAAATTGATAAAATGGAATCTTTCATTTCTTACTCAAACATTAATAAATGAATTTAAACTTGATTGGCTTAAACAGTTTAAACAAAAGGGAAAGTGGTATCAACAATGTCAAAGCGAATTCTCTATAAAACCATGGTTTCATAAGTTTGACTTTGTAGACCGTAGACACCTGACAACAATTATTAGGTTACGAACAGGACATTGTTTGGCGCCAGATCATCTATTTAAAATTAACTGTATTGATTCCCCTTTTTGTGAGTGTGGCCAAATAGGAAGTATAATACACATCTTGCTAGAGTGTCCTATCAATAAGACACCACTATTTGATTTATATCAAAAACTTATTAAAGATGGATGCCCAACGCCCATTTCAGTACAAAATATTTTCCACAATATCAATGCTAAAACCTTGAAAACGATTGGTAAGTTTATCAATATTTTCCAAATTAAAATGTAAGTAAAATATAAATAAATACCCAACCTAACCTATCCTTTAACCACTGATGTCCTGTCTAAGATGCCAAATTCCAAATATACCTTACATAGCTTAATAGATGGAACAAGAAAAATCATTAATGACATATAGAATTATTTTAGAATATCCACTATAAATTGTCCAAAATAGTTGAAGGGAATATGGTTATTTCCAGAATCTCTGTGAGGAGAATTCCCTTCTATAATTGAAATAAAAATATATACATGAGCTGGCCACGTACCTAAGAGGTGGAGGCCATAAAACGAAAAAAGAAGAAGAACAGCTTGATTTTCTTTTGTTAAAAGTTCCATTACAACTAATCCACTGCCCTTCAATTTTGATTTATTTTTAAACACTAAATCTCGTTTCCATCTGTTTATAAACATCACTGCCGTTGGTCGTACTTTAGTTTGACCGACAATTAGATCTTGTTTTTTACCAATCCGATAACAATAATTAATGTCGTTTTCGGATATTTGTATACTTAATTTATTGTTAATGATTTTTACTACCTGTTGATGTAGTTGTTCTGCCTCACTCTCAGGAATATTGTTAAACACGAGACCGTTTAGCAAGTAATTCTGATAATTGTGTTCCATCCATCGGAGGAATTACACTTATGTCTTAATTTTTCTATTTCACTTTTAATATTATCAAGGGAGTTTTGAAAGTTCTCTTCGAGCACTTTAATTCTGTCCAAGAGATTATTATTTTTGGGATTAAATGCAGAACCCGCATCCGCATTTTGATCAATAAGCGATTTGATCTCCTCAAGGCCACCTTTTACGTCGCTTTCTAGCTGCTTAACCTGACTTTCAAGATGTTCCTGATCCGACGTATTGGGCTTCTGTTGTCGACGGGTTTTTCTTAAATTTTCATTCATCGTGACTTAATGAACAATAAATACGATAAATTTTAACTATTAACAAACAATTATCACTATTTTTCACAAAGGAGCCAACTTAACACAACCTACACTTACAGCGCCATCTGATGGTGTTGAGTGCGTAGTTCATATTTTTTTTCTTAAGTCATCGTCGATATGATCGATATATCCGAGGCTTATCTGAAGGTTTTGTGGTTTTGTACTTTTTACGGTAACTGGTTACCGGTCCATTGCCCAACCTTCCAACCTGTAGCACCATAATTTTCTGTTAGGATTTGTTCCCTTCGCTGTTCTAGTTTTTTGGCGCCAGAAACTCGCCTTTCACCACCTCTCGTCTACAACATATCGCACACTCATTGTACGCTATGTAGCTTTCGGGGACGCGAAAGTAGGATTTTTTGGCACAAGCTGAGTTCTTTTTCTAGAACCACCGATTTTTTCATCGGAAACAGTAGACATTATTCGGAGTTTTGTTACAGTATCGGCATCGGCAGCTCATACTACCTTTAAGATCCTTTACCAACCATAAACCACTTAGAAATCTATGTTTATTAATAAAAATGAATCGACTAAATTGGATAATTCTTTTTTTTTGTTGTGTTTGATATTATCAATAGTAATACCACTAGTGAATCAATTTTCGCGATAAGTCTATCGATTTACTTCTAAACGAAACTGAGTTGCTTGAAAACACCACGAGTCCGTAGGACGAGTGGTGTTTTCTTTAAGAAACTCAGTTGAGTTTAGAAATAAAAGACAGACTTATAAGCTAAATTAAATCACGAGTGGTATTTTATTAGACTATTTCATGAACGAAGTGATAGGTCAAAAATTCAGTAGAATGAGAGGAAGGAATTTAATAATAATACATTTGATCTAGGTAACCCAAATCTACCCATTTTTTGAATAATTCACAATTAGTAATAATCATGAAATATTTATTATAACTATAAATAATTTGTTATAATTATTTTTTACCTATAACAATAAATAATTTGTACATGAAAAAAATACATTATTCTCGACTATAATAAAATTATTATAAACGGTGCAATTGTAATAGTATATTACATAACGAGAGTTGTAAGAAGCTTATTACATGCGAGTAAAAAAGTTGCGCGCGAGCCGCATAGCGGCGAGCGCAGTAATTTTACAAGCATGTAATAAGCTTACAACTCAAGTTTTGTACTATACTTTTTCTACGATTATTTTCGTTTATAAAAATAAAAATTAAATTACCACAATATTTACACTGACAGATTAATAATTTTTAATCTGTCAAAATAACGTCTGTTAATTCGTTTCCATGGTAACTCGACCAACTGACTTACGAGGCTTGTGTGATATTACGCATTTTTATAAAACTGAAGCGTAATTTTTTTTATTACGTGCTAGTCATTACGTGTCAGTATCTGTAATGATGCATTTACTTAGCATCCAAATAGTAGGTAATATACAATTTACTAGTAAGAGAGTAGAAAAAAATTTTTACATATATAAGATTTAGATTTTCTTGTGTTACTCGGTATATTTTCTTCAATTTTTTTGTTTATAACTTCGTTTGAAGTACCACCGAAACGACTAATTTTGACGTATACACGAAGCCGATAGACCAATCAGAATTGAAAGACAGTTGGTGTATTCGCGATAACACCAAATACTATAGACTATAATACATACAACTCTTGACATTTCCCATTAGCTTTGTGGCAGCAAACAAAATAGCGCCATCTCATGGTATGAGTTGATAACTACAAACTTTTGCATTTAACAGCCTGTTATTTAATAAGTGTAATTTATTAGTTTATTTATAGATTAAATCAAAATACAAATTTAATTGTGAGTTATTTTCTTCAATTTGATATTTTTACATTTTAATTTATATAATTTTTCCTTATTACTGTCGTTAATTTTATTTACATAAGCTTTTATTAACACACTATAAAAGTCTTGTAACAATTTGTACATATATTTTGGAGAGTTTCTTGAAAGTCACATTTTAATTTCAATTTATATTTTTAACATTTTTAACGCTTTGTTTTATATAATTTTGAAAATACCTTTTAAATATTTCATTAATTTTATCTGAAGCTCCTTGGCTTCATCATTTGGAAATTTAAAATTAGATGATTTCTCATATTTTTTTAACTCTATTAAAGTATTTTCTAAAGAATAATTATTAAAAGAGTTACATACTGCATTTCTACATTGTTCGTGAGGCAATTGACTGCAAACCCATCCTAACACATAAGTCTCAGAATTTTTTTCGATCATATCGTAATTGTCATTACTTATGTCCTTTTCGGTGCAATGCTCGATAGGATTATTAAGCAATACTTTAATTGGGTTTTTGAGCATTTCATCTTTTTGAATTAAAAATGAACAAGCATCAATGTCGCTGTTGCTGTTCGCTGATGGTTGCAGTAACTGATTTGCCATGACAGATCGCAAGTTGCACCTAAATTTCACACTGTCAGGTGTATTATTATTAAAACCCTTAGCCCTAATAATAGAAAATAAATTTTCTATACAGTCTTGGGTTAGCCTTTTTGTAAAAAGAAATTGAAACCCATAATTGCTCTTTAAATCATTCCAAAGCAACTTCAGAGAATTAATATTTGATATCCATCCATTGATACATGTTGGATTAACGCTTCTTCTGTTCAATTCTCTGATATTACTTAGAAATTCTTTTAAATCATCCAATTTATCAATATGATAATGATTTTTTATTGAAATTGGCTTTCTGAATTTCTTGTCATTATATTTTGAAGAATTGAAAATGTCAAATAAAGTGTCCACTTTCTCAATAAAGTTTATTGGTAATTTATTTAATGTAACATGACATAGTATCCCTATTTTAGCGAGATTAGCTAATAATACAAAAATTAGAAAAATAAAATTTGTATGTTTATGTTGACAAAACGTAGTTATCAACTCAAGCCGCCGTGGCGCTAGAAGCAACGTGCTGCCAGTTTTGTGTCGGAGTTGGATGTATTATAGTCTATAGTATTTGATAACACAAGCTGTCTTTGGTTTGTGATTGGTCAGATTATGTGAAAATTTTAAGATGGGTGAAATAGTCAGAACAAGGTTTGTGTAATAAATTAATAATTTTCAAAAAATTGTACGAAAAGACGCATAAAACAGTTTTTTTTCTTTTCCGTCATTTTAACTCAGAATATAACTAACAGAAGGCGCCATACTATGATTACAAAAGGAAGCTATGATTACCAAAATAAATGTCAGTATTGATAGATTGACATAACAGCGTGGATGCATTTGGTTTTGCGACCTTTTCCTAAAGGGAAACTTAAAAATATAATTGTTAGGTAGATTAAGGGAGGTTAGAATATTATAGTGTTAGCGAAATAGAATATAATGGAGTAATATAGAATAAAGTAGATTAAAATAAAGTAAAATAAAATTAAATAAATATAAAATAAAATTATATAACATAAAATAGAATAAAATCGACTTCAATGGAAAAAAGTAGAATGAAATAAAATAACATAGAAATAAAATAGAATCTAATAGAATAAAACAAAATTAAATAGAATATAATAAAATAAAATAAATTAGAATTAAAAGCCAAATCAAATCAAATAAAGTGGAATTAAATGACACAAAATGTGTTTTATTTTAGTTTATTATCAATTTTAGTAGCTTTCAGCTTTTAAAAATATATAGTTGGCCCTCAGATAAAAGCTATTTTTGGTGAGCTTTCTTTTACTCAACTATCAGGTCCTTCAACTCTGAAGAGAACCAAGAACGGATCTACGTTTTGAATGCCTTTTTAGGAAGATAAATAGCTAAGTAAACCTTATTATAAAAATATTTACATTCAGTGATTTATCTAAAAATAAATTAACAGAACTATGACAAAAATCAGTTATTTTCACATATCCAAACTAACCATTGGGGCACCTTTTGGACATCTTTATATAAAATTCTAGAGGTGGGTAGTGCATACCCTTCCTCGAAAGAGCTTCATCTACCCTGGACACAGTTACATCAGCATCATCAAGCAGCACTAAGTCTAGAATATTACTAGTTGCATTCACAATAGTATTGGACTGAAACAAATTGTGGTATGCACACATACACATACCATTGTATATCCCCTTTTCTTCTCTTCTCTTTGTCTGGTAATTCTCTACAGATGTTCTAGTTAGATTTGTGTTAGTGTTATTTAGTTTTTCTTTTAGATAGTTTCAAATAATATATCTAATAACCACGTCAAATGAAGCCTTCTTGTTAACAAGTGTCAAGATTACTCCTTTTCCGCAGGTCACACACACTTCAATTAAACCTTTAACAGGTAGAACTATTTTTTTTGTAAAAATATACTTTTGGATAGTAAAAGTAATTCATTACGCATTATTAACAAGACAAAAAAATGTTTAAATTTTTTTTTGTCAAAAAAGCTGGAAAGGGTGGTAGATGTAGCTATCAGTGAGCATTTTGACAAGCAATTAATACTTACTGGGTATAATGCTATATGTAGCTGGTTATAATGCTATATGTAGCTACCGGTAAAAACAATTACAAACATTTATAAAAAGTACCTCATTTTGAAAATATTAAAAAAACTAAATACAGGAATATTTTAATTTATTTTCTATCTACTATGATAGGGTGCAAAGTAGAGTTTGCATAGAGCAACGTTACAAACTTGACAAATCAAATTGCTGTGCGTTTGATTCTATTTAGATAAAGCACAAGTTTGATGGAGGTCCAGACTTTTTTCTGAAAGCCAAAGTGCTAATCAAATTATCAGCACTGCGTGCACAATATCTTACACTGCAAAATTATAATGCATTAATAGGCTTAGCACTTGAGTTATTTTTTTAGAGTCTCCATATATAAAATATTGCTGTTTACTAATGCTGCCTCTAAATGGTAGTAAAATATTTTTACCCACCAACGTCTTAATTTCCATGCGACAGAGTAGTTAGCATGATATTAATCGATTAGATCACTGCACCTATGTATTTGCTATAATCGGCCATTGTCTGAGGACATGGTACTTGATCTCTATTTCCGGTTCTCAAAACCTGAGTTTTTTTTTAATTATGTAGATTGCTGACAACACTAACACATTTTACGCCTCTGTCTTTCCACTTAGACACAAATATTTCCCCAGAACTAACCAACTGACTGATTTTGGAGAAGCTCTTTATTAACAAATCATATTTGTTTTGAAAAATATTTCTTGTTTGGCTTAGAGTGCCACAAGCAAAAGTTTTCTTTTCCAGCAGTTTCTGCATTAGTCGTACTGTGGTGAGAAAATTATCAAAGTTACGCAATAACCATGATTTTGATATTTCGACGTAAGCTCTAAAACAACACGTTCTTCTAACATATCTGACGTTGATTCAGTGACTTTTCTTTAATATATTTAAAAATTTAGAAAGTATCCCGTTTTATCCTATTGCTCAAATTTTAAAGCCTTTTTTTATTGATTTCGTTGGCATGTACTTGTACGCTGTTTGTAAGTACACATGCTTTCGTCAATAAATAGTCTATATATATATAAATGTCTATATGGCATCAAAAGCATTTTGAAAGGTATCTGAAAGATGGTTTATAAGTGGTCTAAGTTTGTAGAGCCTATCAAACTCTGATAGTTTTTGGTTGAGACATATTTTCATTGTATTTAAAAATCTTAAGACTTTCAGGAAACTTTTTAATGTATATACTTTAGTCACACGTTCAACATAAAAGTTTTTATTGTCGGACCAGTATGACCATATTGTTGAAAGGCTGTGGAACCCCATGACTATAAGTATTCCCAAGAAAGCTTCGAGCGTCGAGTTCTGCCATATCGATAAAAAGTTGCGAATTCTTCTGGTTAGCATAGAGGTTCGATTCTTTAGAAATTGTCTGACAGATACCCTCACTAAAGAAAACTCAGAAGTCAATTATCTTACTCGAATTAATATCAATATTGACGCTTAAAGACTCAGGAAAATCAAATGATTTAAAAAGAAGATTGGTGACGTTTTCCTTGGACTACATAACAGATTCTGTCTCGTCTTTATTGGCAGGAGTTAATGAATTTGATGCTTGAGGTAACGTTAACAGTTGTTCATTCTCGTCTTCTTCAATACAAAAAAAATGTTTTTAGGAAATAACCTAGCCAACTTGTTATATTTAAAACCAAATCCATCATTTGGATCAAAGTCAGGATCTTGATCTGAATTGAATTATTCCCTGATCTCGAATTATTTGTCTTTCTTTTAAGAGAACATTGGCACCCTTTTCAAGTGCTGTATTGGTGGCAATTGGCGCACCCTTTTCAAGTGCTGTACTGAAGTACTGGAACATTTCGGCTGGCTGTCGATACTAGTAGTCGAGGATTGTGATGAAGTTCCGAAAATTGAGCTTGTCTCAGGGATTGTCTTCCGCATCCTCATCGCCGTCAAATTCAGAAAGGCAATACTTTTTATCACTTTGATGATCCGCTATATACTGGAGTTCAGCTCTTGTAAGCGGTCGGTTTGGAGACATCTAGAAAAATATCTAAATAATGTACTGAAAAAATCGTAATGATAAATAGGCCTAATAAATAATAGTAGAACCTTGTTAGCAAATAAATACCAAGATTTGCTTTACTGTATCCGTAAAAATTTTAGTATTGTGCGTAAACTACGATCTCGAGATTTTTTTGGTTTAGTATGTGAAAAATAACCTTTATTTGGTAGAATCCTCAAAATGATTAAAAATGTTTTCCTAGCGCTAATGTCAAACAACAAGATTGTTATAGAAATTTGTTGCCACTATCTTGTTTAATAACTGGCATACGTTTCAAAACTAAGAAATAACAATTGTTTGTACGCCGGGATAAATAAAAATATTAAATTTTGGGGTTAGAATTATTATAAAACATATTTATTCCTGCAATAGCTACTTCAGTGCTTTTAAGCCAGTTAAAAATAATGAAAAAAGTACACTTGACACTTACCTTTAATTTTTTTTCTTTTTAAGTATTTTATTCCAAATGATACGTATGCAAAAAACAAAAATAAAATTGAACTTTTTTTTACATAGACTGTTGCAGAACGGCAAGCTGGTAGCGTATCATACCAGTTTTGTGAAAAGCACGTGATTGCCAGGCCGCATGCAGGTTTTCGGTATTCATATCTACCAGCAAGATTTCGGTGTATCGACTGCGCCTATTATGATTGTTTCACCCCAACTCTAATGACAAAATAAGCCGTAACAGCTTGTGGTATATATATATATATATATATATAATATATATATATATATATATATATATATATATATATATATATATATATATATCTATCTATCTACCAGAGAGCGTTAAAGGGTAATGTCCAACGATCAGATTTATTGTGAGCTATTAGTTTTTTTTGGCTTCCAATATTTTTTATTGAAAATAATTTTTCAGAAAGCTTATCCTATACTAAATAGTGATATTTCTAACTCTCTGCTTTAAATTAAGTCCGTTAATAATTTCTCCCTCTGAGAAAACACCAATAAAAAGGGTTTTTGTCGATTCCCTGTCATAAATGTTCAAACAAAAGAAATTAAAGCCATAACGGGAAATGTTTTTCGAAAGCGCGTGTTTCTAAACTTTTCCAATAACATTATCATGAAATTGCGCCAGGATTATGTTGTCAGCTTATATAGAAATAGAATTGAAACATTTCAGTGTGGGATCGCAATAATTTTATAGTTTTGATAGAATTAGTTTTGAAATTTGTTGTGTTGTTTGTTAACAACGAAACTTTTGATATTGAAACTCAATCGTTACGAAGTCGTGAAGGCCTTCATCACAATTTTGTTAGATATCAGATCCAAAATGTTTGACGTTTTTATTATTGGGAATCAAATAATATTTCCAGTAAAACAAGTATTATTTTATGAAGTCCATTGATCATAAAATGTATTATTATAAATTATAACATCACCCTGGATTTAAAAAAAAGTAACCAGATTCAATCAGTATGTCAGTATGTTACAGTAGGTCACATATGAGTTAAAACAATACCCTAAGGTAATCCCAGATTTATGGTTCTTGTATCTAAAATTCTTCCGTTTCCTTTAAGGGTAATTATTCGATTACGCTGTTCAATCCTTATTTGCTGTATCTATTGCTGTATATATTGCTGTTCAATCTTTACTCGGAACTACTATTCAAGCAAGCCTTGGAAAACCTTTCCACAGGAATAAAAATTAATGGAGAACCAATATCTAGCATAAGATATGCAGATGACACTGTCCTACTGGCTGATACAGACACAAACTTACAGGGGGTTATAGACCACCTTAAGGATGCTTGTCGAGAGTTTGGAATGAAGATCAACGAAAAAAAAAACAAAAGTAATGGTGATCCAAAGAAAACAGAATATCCCCTTACCTATAAAAATAAATGGGAATGTTTTAGAACAGGTAAACCAATACAAATACCTTGGCTGTTGGATTAATTGCAAGCTGGACCCAGAACAAGAAATTAAAGAGAGAATTGCTCAAGCTAGGGATAGTTTCTTTAAGATGCGCGTTCTATTCTGCGATACACATATAAATATTAAATTGAGATTAAAACTTGTAAAATGTTTTATCTGGTATGTTCTTATCTACGGAGTCGAAACGTGGACTTTAAAAATAAAGAGCCTGAATAGAATCGAGGCATTTGAAATGTGGGTGTACCGTAGAATTTTAAAAATTCCTTGGACAGCACGAAAAACAAATGAAGAAGTACTAGCTAGACTCAATTTAGAAAAAGAACTATTGAGAACAGTCAAAAGAAGAAAAACCAGTTATTTAGGGCATTGTTGCCCAACAAGAAATACTACATCCCTCAGTTGATAATAAAAGGCAAAATAGAAGGAAGGCGAGGAATTGGAAGAAAAAATTGTCCTGGTTACGTAATATCAGAAACTGGACAGGACTTGGATTTGAGGAACTCTTAAGAGCAGCTGAAGATAGACAAACGTTTGCCACCATAACCGCTAACCTCCATTGATGAAGACGGCACTTGAAGAAGAATTCGATTACGGTATACTTTTATTATTTGTTTAAAAAGTCACTTCTTCTTCTTCAAGTGACATCTCTGCGACGGAGGTCGGTAATCAACATAGCTATTCGGACTTTTGAGACGGCTGCTCTGAAAAGTTCATTTGATGTACATCCGTACCATTCTCACAGGTTACGTAGCCATGACATTCTACACCTCCCTATGCTTTCTTTTTTCTTGGATCTTTCCCTGCATAATCAATTGGAGCAAGGTGTATGTCTTTCCACGTGTAGTATGTCCGAAATATTTCAATTTTCTTGTTTTAATTGTATTTCAAATTTCTATTTCTTTATTCATCCTTCTCAGAACCTCTTTGTTTTGTGACGTCTTCCGTCCAAGTTCCAAGATTTCGTTCCATAAAACAAAGTCGAAGAAACATAGCACCTCTGCAACCTAACTCTTAGTTGGAATTTTAAATTCCTTGTACATAGCACTCTTCTCATTTTGTTGAAATTTGCTCTAGCTTTTTCTATACTGATTTTGATCTCCTGAATGTAATGATTTGTGGAGTTAATCATTGTTCCCAGATATGCATATTTGTCCACCGGTTCGACGTTTGTTCCGTTTATTAGAAGATTCTCGTTATTTCTTTGAGTTTTCCATATTCTCATAAATTTGGTCTGCTTGACGTTCATTGTTAGACCGTACTCTTTTCTATACTCCGCTATTCTGATCGCCAGTCTCTGAAGATCTTCAATATTTTTGGCTAAGATCACAGTGTGTCCGCATATCTAATGTTGTTAACGGGAACTGAATTTACCTTCATTCCAGCTGTTTTACCCTCAAGAGCGTTTTTCAGGATTTCTTCGGGGTAGGCATTAGAAAGAATTGGCAACAATACGCATCCCTGTCTCACTCCACGTCTAATTTCAATTTCTTTTGACAGCTGTTCGTTAACACATAATTTTGCTCGCTGTTTATTGTATCAATTTGATATGATCCTGAGGTCGTTGTAGTCAATCTTCTTTGATTTTAGGACATTTATTAATGGTTCAGGTCATACTTTATCGAATGCTTTATTATAGTCAATAAATCATGCGTATATATCTTGATTGACGTCCAGACATCTTTGTGTCAGTACAATAAGTGAAAAAAGAGTTTCACGCGTTCCTAGACCTTTGCGAAAACCAAATTTTGTGAAATTAACGTCCATATCCAGTTTGTGATATATTTGGTTATGGATGACTTTTAGTAGTAACTTTAGTACATCAGACATCAAGCTAATGGTGCGGTAATTGCTGCATTCTCTTGCGTTTTTTTTGGAGAGTTAATAAGCACTCTTGGGTAATACGCCTGAACTATAAATTTGGTTAAAGAGTGTCACTAAAACATCAATGTGCTTCTCATCTAGAATTTTTAGGATTTCTATAGGAAGCATGTCAGGGCCAAGGCTTTTCCCACTCTTTATTGTTTTTAATGCGTGTAATACTTCTTCTTTTGTAATATATGGACCTATTTCTTCTGACGTGAGTTCTATATGCTCCAGATCTTCTCTTTCATCGTCGAACAGTTCGTCGATATATTTTGCCCATCTTTGTACTTTATCGTCTGTCTGTGTTATTAGTCCCATGTTTATTCAGAAGTGCACTAGTGGGATTTTGTTTTCTTAGTCCTGCCAGTTCTTTAACTTTTTGTGTAGGTTAAACAAATCATATTTATTGTGAAGGTCTTCGTTCTCTTTACATTATTTTTCAAAGTATTTCTCTTTTGCCTGCTTTATCATCTTCCTGATCTCGTGGTTTATCTCTCTGTATTTATTGTTTTTGTTTTAAAATTGTCTCCGTTGTTCCACCATATTGAGCATCTCGTCGTTCATCCATTTTTTTTCTCCTTGCGGAAGTCTTTAGTATTTCTTTACAGGGTTCCAATAGACAATGTTTCAGTCGATCCCAGTACTCGTCAATATCATTGGTGTTTGTGTTCAATTTGCTGCAGTTGACATGCAGTTCATGTTGGAGGCATTGTTTTACTTTAGGTTCTTTAAATTTTCTTGTGTCTATTGTAGAAATTTTTTGACGTCTTATAAGATTCTTAAGGGTGAGTATAATCTTGGCGATAAGTGGATTGTGATCTGAGGCCACGTCTGATCCAGGATATGCTTTGACGGCTTTAACAACATTAACGGTATCTTTCATTGCTCATAATGTAGTCTATCTGATTCCTGACTACCTTCTCCGATGTATCTGCGGGCGATCGCCATGTATACAGTCGTCTGTTTGGTAACTTGAAAAATTTGTTTGTAATAATCAAGTTCTGCTTTTGCATTGAGATCACTTAGGACTATCATGATTTCTTTTGTTTTTGTTATTCTCAATGCCTCTGAGTCACAACTAAATCCAATTCGTATCATTTGTTGATGTAGAATTTCTAGATTTACTTTATCGGAGGCACACGTATATCCATAAATAACGCTATGCTAATTATTATTTTGTAACAATTAATTTTTAGTAAGTGCAATTTCTTTATATATTTTTGTTTTATAGTTTATTTTTATAAACGAGAGAGTAATTAGCATAATTTTAACTGGTACCTCCGACCACTACATGGGCGTGCTCAAGATTAATTAAAAAATTAGTTTGAATAATTGTAAAAAATAAATAAATTATTTCAGTGTTATAAAGTGTTATGTGTATGTAAACAAAAGTGACCTCTTTTATCACACACTATATTAGAACTGACTGGCCTACATTAAACAGGGTTTTAAAAAATTCACATTTTTTTTAATTTTTAAAAATTACAAAAGAGAAAAAGAGTTTTTAAAACCGTCTAAGGTATGTTAAATAGATGAATAAAAATATTAATATAAAACTTACAGCTACTTGTTACAAATCCAAATCAGATTCAGAAGAAGAACTTTCAGAACCAAGATTTATAATAACTGGCTCGATCATTTTATCAGTAATATTGTCAAGCTTCCACATTTTTTCCTCTTCTTTAATAGTATGATTTACTGCCTTTTCCCAGTTTTCAGGTTTTACATTATTTACGGCCTCCAAAAACAACTGTTTAACATCATGAATTTTAAAAGTGGTATTTTTTCTTGAAACTTCACTCTTTATCTGTGCCCATACCAGTTCAATCGGGTTTAATTCACAATGATATGGTGGGGATCTAAGTACTGTCATTCCACGATTTTTGGCAATTTCATCAATTTCGTATTTTTTAAATTTTTCTTTATGAAGGGCACACAACGAATAAAGTTCCTTTCTTATAGATCCGGGATGGTACGTAATATTTTTTGAACTCAGCCAATTCCGCAAGTCTTTTTTTACCCACTTGGTTGTGGGCAGTCCTTCTATAAGTCTGGAGTAATAACTTGCATTATCCATTACTATTACACAGTTCTTAGGAAGAAGATCTATCATTTGTTCGAACCATTCTTGAAAGACATCAGCGGTCATGTCTTCATGGTAGTCACCGGTACGAGTTGATTCAAAAGTTAATAAATCACCTTCAACAAAACCGTCTGAACTGCCAATGTGTACTATTATCAGCCTGCGTCCCTTTCCTGATGGTGGGTTTAAACCAGTAGATAAGTTATTTACAAATGCGTGCCTTTGACTTGTAACAGTTTCATCCTGCCAAAATTTATTTGTTGTATGACCCTCGTTGATCCATGTTTCATCAAGATAAAATATTTTCTTTTTTGGTTTCTCATTTCCTTTATGGTTCTTAGAAAATGTCTTCTCCATATGACAATATCGCTTCTTTCTAATAAAATAGACTTTCTGGGATTCTTTTTCCAGCGGAAGCCTATTTCTTTTAAAAGTTTCCACAACGTACTTCGACTCATTTCTGGGTAATCCTTATCATCTCGAACTGAGACAAGAACTTTATCCAATGTTGGAAATTCTTGTCTAAAGAAGAATTCATGCACTTTCCGTCGAAGTCCTTCTTTAAAATGATATTCTATTTGAAATTTTGGTTTCCCTGGAGCATTACGTGGCATTTGAAAACTACCACATTTCTCTTCTTTAATAACTCTGTAAATCGTAGATTTCCCAACACCAAGTGTACTGCTAACTAACTCAACGGTCTCATCAACACTTTCACATAAACGTTTGTCTGTAAATGATTTAAAACAATTAAATATTAATGTTTTTTCATTAACTGTTAAAGGACCAATTTTTCGGCGTTTACACGGCACTTCCAAATTTTCCATAACACTAGTATACACAATAAACTGCACCTTGCAACTGAAGTACCTACTTTTAGTGAACTGTTAAGAATTTTGAATACGCCACTTGGACCTTCCTACAAAATGGAAAAACCCACTATCACATTTTCTGTGGAATAAGTTTAGAAGGTAATTATCTAGTCAATTACTGTCGTAGATTCCTGGAATTAAAGAATTAAATGTTTGATTGTTGAAACCCTTACTTCGTGGAATGCACTCATTTCAGATAAAATAAAACGTTTTATTTTATCTAAAGAATTAAACTTTATTTTGCAAATAGGTAGGTACTTATTAAACTTTTATTGGTTATATATAACCAATAAAATAAACATATTACATTTCTTGCAAATTCATTAGTACCTGTTAACCTCCATCACTCCGACACTGGCAACCTTATTTAGGGATTAGTAACCCTCACAACTATTGTATTCTATTCTGCTCCAACCTTTATACCTGGTGGTCATACTCAATTTAAAATTGTTTTCCTATATACTTCTGTAAACTTGTTGATAAATATCTGTTTTTCATTGAGTCACCCGTATCAACAGTTTAGGGATTTGCATACATAATTTATTGTTTTATTACTCTCTCATACATAAAAATACACTATAGTGCTCAACTTCCATGTCACATTGTATTACTCATAATATGTAAAATCTTTACGTTCTTTTTTATACCAATTTTTCAGTTATCCTCAAATTATGCTATCAATTAATATTAGTAAAAAATTTAAAAACGAAATTTAATATTTTCAATTCTGTTGTAATCAAAACTTTCCCTTAGTTTTTGAACAAAAATTTCGCACGTCAAATTAGCTGAGTCATAAAGACATTGTCGATGTAAGAATAGAACTTTGTGCCTTATACCTTTTCTAATTAAAAAGTGACAAATTTGGTTACAATTCTTGAAACGCTTTCTGCATTTACTTGATTAGAAATATTCCTAAGTTTCCTCATTTATATTCTCAGTGGGAGGTAAATTTTTTATGAGACCGACATTTCTTGGTTGACATTTTCACATAACTTCCTTCTTGAATTATATTATTACTGTAACTGAATTTTGGTGTGCTGCTTATGTTATTCATCCACGTAGCCAAAACAGTTTTTTCTGTTTCCAAAATTAATTTTTGCTCAACATAATTACAAAGTATATATATATATATATATATATATATATATATATATATACGTATATATACATATTATATTATATTATCTATATAATGTATAATATATATATATATATATATATATATATATATATATATATATATATATATATATATATATATACATACGTATATATACATATTATATTATATTATCTATATAATATATATATATATATATATATATATATATATATATATATATATATATATATTTATATATACATAATATATGTTTATTCAAATTAATAGTTATTACATTCATTTACAATTTCAGTTTACTTACAATAAAATAACCGCATAAAAAGTCTTAAAAGCATAAATAAGCTTGTTGACCTAATCTGTCTAATATTGATAGGTTTATGTTTATTGTTTTTTTACAAATCATTATTTTATTTTTACACTTACTTATCTAATTTCTATATCTTTTTTATCTAGTATAATTTACTAAATTGTTACACATTCGAAATTCAATTTTCTTTTTGTTTTATAATTTGACACTTTTACTTTAAGAGGAATTTTATCTTTATGTAGCTCTAAGCAGTACAATTGCCGGACATCAAAAACCTGAGTTTCATGAAAAAGTTGGTAAGAGGGATATGTTTTTCGTTTTCTATATATTAGTTTAAGAAACCATTTCTGAGTATTTTAAGGGTCACCAGATGGCAATCAGCCCCATCCTAGAATCCCATATACAAGATGAAATTGTACTAGAGATAGGTAAAGCATTTTAAGCTGTTCAACATCCAAAAACTCTTTTAAATAATGGAATATTGCTAGCAGTCCTCGTATTTTTCTTAATAATAATATTTTTTATTTGTAAGTCACATTTAAGGTGCCTGTCAATTAAAACTCCTAATAGGTTATGTACTCTGCTATAAATATTTGTTGTTTTTTATTTATTTTTAACGAATTTAAAGTTGGCTGTATAATGGTAATAGTGTAAAGTGTGAAGTAATACTGATTCACCTCAACGAATACGAGTACAAGGTGAATATGTAAACGTGGAAGAAGAACAAATACAACAAGCGCTTAAATCATTGACGAATAACAAAGCATCCGGGCTGGAGAACATACCAGCAGAACTTCTAAAAAACAGAACACCAAAACTAATAAGCTATCTTAAAGTGGTATTCACAAGATACTTAAATGGGGAAGAAATCCTGAATAGTTGGAATAGAAGCATGGATTACTCCAATTCACAAAAAAGGTCCAAAATATATTTGCGGAAACTACAGATGTATCTCTGTCACCAGTACCTTTAGCAGGCTGTTTGGTAATAGACCACATATTTACCCTAACACAACTGAATGAAAAGAAAGTTGCAAGAAACCAGGAAATACATGTTTTATTTGTGGATCTTACAAAAGCATATGACACGATTCCTGTGAGAACGCTGTGGCAGTCTCTTGAACGATCTTCATTAAATGGCACGATCATCGCCGCAGTCAAACAATTATACAATAAAGCATCATCAAAAATCAAACTAAACAACTTAATTAAAAATCCTTTGTAATAGGTATATTTTAGGCCCAAACGGGCTAAGTTAAAAAGACAAAACGTTTTCGGAAACCATGTTCCATCATCAGTGTCTAGGAGTACATGAATGTAGCCACCAAGATTAAATATGTGGGTAAAAACCCGATTACAGATGTTTAATTACATTTAGTTTTAAAATAATGTTGTAATGATTTAGGATTATAGAGTTACCGATGGATTAGGTAACATGGCGACATATGACTCCACGTTGATAATCCTAAATCATTACAACATTATTTTAAAACTAAATTAATGTAATTAAACATCTGTAATCGGGTTTTTACCCACATATTTAATCTTGGTGGCTACATTCATGTACTCCTAGACACTGATGATGGAACATGGTTTCCGAAAACGTTTTGTCTTTTTAACTTAGCCCGTTTGGGCCTAAAATATACCTATTACAAAGGATTTTTAAATAAATTTTTAATACATGGTATACAGCCAACTACAGGAACGTAGATTCCTTGTGGAAACTAAACAACGTCTTATCAGAAGAATTTCCAGTAACAAAAGGTTTACGACAAGGATGCTGCCTCTCTCCAATACTATTTAAGATCTATTTAAATGAAGCACTAAAACACTGGATAAGATCCTGTTCAGGAATGGGAATCCAATCGATACAACATTATACACTCTACATTTTGCGGACGACCAAGTAGTAGTGGCAGCAGACAAGGAAGATTTAGAATTCATGACGAGACGGTTGTTTAAAACATGTGAAGAATGGGGCTTCTCTATAAATAGAAACAAAACGCAATACTTATGCATCGGAAATGAAGAAGAAGATCTAATTGTCAATGAACATGAAACAATCAAGAAATGTAAGGAATATATATATATATATATATATATATATATATATATATATATATATATATATATATAATATATATATATATATTTGGGAACAACAATCAACAAAAGTGGGCGCACCGAAAAAGAGATAGAGCAAAGAATCGTGAAAGGAAAAAGGGTGATAGGATGCCTAAACCCGATGCTATGGTCAAAAGAACTATCAAATCAAAGAAAGCATCTCCTCTTTAACTCCATCATTAAAAATATAGTGCTCTATGGATGCGAAACATGGCAACTTACTAAATCCCTTCAGCGACGCCTACTTTCATTGGAAATGAACTTCTGGAGACGATCAGCTAGAAAATTAAGGCTTGATAGAATACAAAATGACTATATCAGAAATATAATGGGAGTCAAGTCAACCATCATTGACGAAATTCAAAGGAGACAACTGATCTGGTATGGTCATGTGAAAAGAATGGACGATGACAGGCTGCCAAACCAAATTTTAAAATGGACGCCAAGGGAAAGAAGGAAGAGAGGAAGGCCAAAACAATCCTGGCTGGGCGGCATTCAGAAGGCAATTTCGGAAAGAAACCTTCACCCTGGCGAATGGAATGACCAACGTAGCTGGAAACTGGGAACCGGAAGGCGGAGAACGCTATAAAAAACCGGGATAATAAAAAAAAAATAATAAAAGAGAATTTTTATATATTGCAAAGGTATATATTTAGTTTTTTCATAATTTAATGTTAGTTTGTTTATTTGCAACCATGTTTTTATAATTTTAAAGTCTTGTTCTGCTATAATTTTAAGATCTTCCCAATTATCGGCCTTGAAAAATTGCAGTGTCATCAATAAAACTTATTGTTTCCAACAGTTTTTAGTTTGAGCATGTCATTAACATAGAGTGTAAAAAGTAGAGTGTTTTTAGTAATGTCAAAACCCGTCCTCTCAGACCATACTTCTCAGGTTTTTTCAACAAGATCTCGTGAGATATCGTGTCAAACGTCTTAGAGTGATCGACGAATATGCATAAACTGCGTTTATTAGACTTAAAAGCTTCTGACATTTGTGATGTTAGTTTACAAATAGCATCTTGTGTCGATTTTCTGTCTCTAAAACCGTATTGGCAATCCGATATTATACTAAACCTATCCAATAAACTTACTAATCTATTTAAAAAAAAATTTAAATATAAAAAAAAACAATTAACAAAGAGACTGGTCTGTAGTTAATCACGTCTTCTTTATGTCCTGTTTTAAACAGGGGTTTGATTTTGCCTATTTTGACACCATCCCAGCCAGGAGATTTTTTGTGCTTTAAAGATTGTATTGCATTTACTACTTATTTTTGGTCAACGAGATACAAGTACATGCTGCTTTCTATTCTATATATTTCCTCATTCTGGTCATTACAAAAGGGGATTTTTTGTGCATACCTTTGTCCTAATGTACTGTAATACCTTTTTCCCAATGTACTGTAATGTGTATTAAATTAATTTGCAATTTTTTGTTGTTGTTGTTTGTTTGTGTTTAAATGACTGCGGACACTAAATCCATTCGCCAATCTTACAATTTGAGGTTTGCAATTTTTTTTCTATCAGTTATTATTTCTCCTGTTTTGGTTTTAGCCGATTCAATTTTTGTATTTTCTTTTATTTTTCTTTACAATGAATTAATTACATTCCAAAGTGATGAAGAATAGGTCTTATTTTTTTCAGTTCGTTGTATTGTATAATTTCTTTTTGTAGTTTTAACTATAAGCCCTAATTTATTTTTATAATCTGTATATCGTTGTTTTTTAACAATCTATGTTTTTCATGTACAGACTTTAAAAGTCTCTCTGTCATTTAATCCTTTTTAAAAGTGGTTTTTAGATCATTTCTTTTTAAAATAATTGTATTTTTGCTTATTAAATTTAAAATTTTGTCGACAAAAATTTTACCGCTTCATTTTTATTTGTTTATTGTAAATATCCAACCATTTTTCCTGCTTCAAATTGTTTTTTAGATTTTTGTAGTAGATGTACTTCTTTATTATTTTGTTTTATTTGGTTTTGGTAGGGATGGAAACTGCGATTAGACTGCGATTAGATAATGATCTTCTTCTTCTTCTTCTTCCTTCTAGTATGTAGGATTTGAAGCGTGTTTCTTCTTCAATATTAGCCTTCTAAATTGTTTAAATTGTCACACCATCTTTTTCTTGGTCTGCCAATACTTCTTTGTCCATTTGGTGACTTATCTCGTGCTATTCGCACTATTCTATCCTCTGCCATTCTACTGATGTGTTCGTTCCACTCCTGTTTTTTCTAGCAGTCGTCTCGTTTTAGATGTGTCAGGTCTTGTCTCCGCCATGTATGTTAATGTAAGTCTAATTGCTGCTTTATAGATTCTTATTTTTGTGTCTTGTCTTAGGTATTTGTTCTTCCAGATTGTGTCATTAAGAGAACCCACCGCTTTACTTGCTTTTAAGCTTTGTTGTCGTTTTTCTCTTTAACATCTCCGTAACTAGTTATATCTTACGATATACAATGATCTGAAGTACCTAGTATTATTTTCAAACACAAATGAAGTTATGTTAGTGTAATCAGCAGGTCTTTCTATAAAGAAATGGTCTATACAAGTTTGACTTCCAGGTCAAGTTGTTTTATTTATATAAGACAAGAAATTTTGCGAAGCTAGAATATTTTGCTATTCTTCAGAATGGTCTAGATCCTCAAACAAATTAATATTGATATCAACAAATCATGTATGAAAAGACATTCGTTTTTTACTTACGAGGTATTGATGCAAATCCTTATTAAAACTATTTATGTTTACTGTTGGTGATTTATAGATGGCGCTCAAACAGATTTTTGTTTTATTATAACCCTAGTAACACACGACGTCCTATGGACGTCCAATATACGTCCAGTTTTGGTCCGGACGTCCCTGGACGTAAAATGGACGTACTATGGACGTACGAAATGGGACGTACTTTGGGTGGACTAAATATGGACGTTCTCTGGACGTCCGAACTCGGACGTTTTCTGGACATCTGACATTTACCAATTATGGGATCAAATAGCAAATATTTTAATAAAATAAAAAATCATTTACGTTAATAAAATAAATAAAAGCGAAAAGGTTAAATCATCATTAATTAAAAATTGTATAGGTATAATTGTATATATTTGGTATATAAATCCAAAACATGTTTTTTTTTTAAGGTAAAGTGTAAAAATATTTTATTTCTAGATAATTCGTTACAATTGTTTTATTATTCTAGTTCTCACGATGATATATGTTTGCTAATTCTAATAAGTAAAAATATGATTTTTATCAACAAGATGAATCTTGAAATCATTTTTCAAAGATGAACAAGTGGTAGTATATACTCTGGCTGAACAAAATAATGATGATAATGTCATTGTCTGTCATATCATACCTATTTAAACAAATGACACAGTTTAATTATATTTATATTATTAATGCTTTAACAAATGAAATAAAAGAATTCTATTTAAGCAGTATACAGTGCATTGGTTTTTTGATGCTTGGCTTTGTGTTATGGTTATAGTATATTCAAGTATATTGTTAAAAGTTTGGTACCACGTGTTAGGTTATACTTCAGAAATTGGTTTTATTTTAAAGGTAAGTGTAATTTTTTACTTATTAATTATGTTTAAAAGAAAACGATTTGTTTCTAAGCGTCATCAACAGAGGAAGGTTACGAAAACGTAGAGAATATTGTTGAAAATATTAATAACCTCGATATTCCATCTCCTTCAAACTTTTATTCGGAATCCCTGACTGATCATTCAGTTCAAATAGTTCAGGTTACAATACTTCCGATTTAAACTTTTTATTAACATGTTAAGTACCTAAAATAATGCAAATTACCACGTGGACGACCATTCCGGTGATCCTTTACAAAGCTCTTCTTTCAATGAAACTGAAGAAATGTCTAAACATGGTTGTAACGAGAATTCTGGAGAACCTTATCGAGATGTTTTTAATTTTTCCAATAAGTTATTCAACTGGACTTTGTCCTTTAATACTAGGTGATTTATTCTTCTTCTTATGGTGCCCTATCCAATTAGTGGATGTTAACAACAATTATGGCGTACTCCTCTCGATCTTGTGTGGCTCTAAAAAGTGCATGGGCATCGAAGTTTGTCCAATCCCTTATGTAGGTGATTTATTAAAAATTCATAAAGAAGTTCCTGACCTTTCTCATTTGAATTCAAATGCTAGAACCCTTCTTGCTTCGCTTCACCCAGAGAACAAATACTCTGATCCATATGATTCAAATTTCAATGGTATTTTTATCTTCACAAAAAAACAATGTTATAGAAATTTGTGTACATTTTGATGGAATCCCACTAAAAAAAGAGTTTTAGTAGTCAGTCATATCCTATCTTGTTTATATATCCTAAAATTGTAGATTTAAAAGGCATTTACCATAGTTATGAGAAACCAAAATTTGCAAATGAATGTTTGATTAATTTTGTAACAGAGGCTGTTTTTTTATTAGATAGTTTAAGCTAAAATAATTAAGCATGGATGATCAAGTTTGTGGGGTAGTTAGATTACTGTTACATGTTGATTTATATTTTAGGATAATGAGCTTTCCAAAATTGGTGAGGAGACCATAAATGATTTTGTTAGGAGAAGCCATAAGAAGCTGATCTGGAATAAAATTCAAGGAAAAGATAGTTGGCTAGGGAAAAAGCAATATAAAGTTTTTGAGGACACACATATAGCTCTGATTTTAAAAGGTTTGTAACATAAACATAAATCAATTTAAGGTACATTTAAGAATTTATACTATCACTTAAGTGGCCACATACAGCTGATTAAGCATATTGTTAACTGTGTCTTATATGTAATTTAGATGGCAGATTTTACCAACTCATAAATGTTCAGGTCTGGCTATGAGATTGCTTTAAGAACTACAGCTAGCTTATGAGATAAAGGTTTGTTGTTGGCCATATATTTTATTTATACAGTTTTTTTATTTTTTACGTATAAAAGTGTAATTACTGCTCATTTGGTCATTAGAAATAAATACCAATGGTTGGGTTGGTATTCTTCTAATTCAGGTGAGATTCATTAAAACTACAGCACTTGAAATTAGTGTGTTTAATTTTACTTTGAATTATGATTTATTCACAAGAAGCAAAGTGTAATGAACTAAATCTGAAATTAGTTTGTTCAATTTATGAATGTACATTAATTTTGTTTTCAGATGTTGCTTGGAAAAACTCCAAAACCAGCGTTGCCATGGGGAAGGAAGTTGAAACTTGATAATGAAATATCTGAGGAAATATTTAAAGAGAGGGCAGATGAAATTTAACTTGCATGTTGCGTTAGCAAATATGATTAATTTTATAATGATTAAATTGTGTAGTTCATGGACACAAAGGAACAGTCCAATTTTTAAGACTGTTTTATATATTAAAAATAAATACCTAAAAATTAATCTACTGTTGAAAGAAAACAGACAAAGTTCCATATTAGGTATTGATCTTTTTCATACTTATGATTTCAACTTTAAAACTCAACAATTGACTTGTCTGCTTTTAATTGCTGACCACACAATTGTAAGGGAAATCAGAATGGGATGTTGAATGATTCTGTTTTTAAGAACCACAATTTCAACAATTTTGTCAATTTCTTTAGCAGTATTCACAATCCTTCTTTCTCTTGTGTAGACAAGTGTAGTCAAAGATCCCATATCAGTCACAGCCATATTCACTCTTTTAACTATTAAAATTTGTGACACATGCTTACAGTGTCTTAATACCAATAAAGGTCTTGGTTCAGACATAATATCTTAACTTATTTTTAGGGAATTGTGCATTCTTTTTATGTAGGCATCTATGGCTTATTTTTTATAAATCTCTGACTGAGGGTCACTTTTCATCACAATTTATTTATTGATTTTATCCTTAACTCATTGTTTCCTAATTATCGTTCCATTATAATTCATTCTGCTATTCCTAAAATTGTCGAGGCTTTACTAACTGATTTTTTGACAGTAAATTTGAAGAATCAGCTTCATACTGGTCAGGGTGGTTTACTTACTGTCTAGTCGTTCAACTTCAACTAATTTACACTGATTATGTTATAATTGCATTAAAAACCATTTTTATGTTGATTAGATTTATACAGACTCATCTACAAGCATCAACTGTTCTTGTAAATTGTGTAGACCATATTCTTATTCTGATATGATCAATTTCTTGAATCTGGATTCTTTTATCAAAAGTGTTACCTTTTAATCTTTATTTTTCAACTTGTTTAGAAAATAACCAATCTACCGAATTGCTTCAGCTAGTTTGTTTTCATATTCCTGCCCATTCACTGTGTCAGAATTTACATTTCCATGTTCCTTACCACAGAACTAATTATGTTTCACACATAGAGATGGTCTAAAACTTTCATATCAATAGCTTTAGGTACTATTTGAAGCACTTAAATGCTAAATGAAACTTATTATAAATGTGTACTTATTTATTTTATTCATGTATATTTTATTTTATCTGTAATTTTGTCTATATTTCTATAGTGTTGCATTTTTGTATAATTTTGACAGTGAATTTGTTCCATTTGTTAATAATAAATAAATATATGTAATAATAAATGTTAGTTCCTTTAAACATTTATGTTTTATTACACAAAATTATTTTATATTTCTATAATATTGCATTTTTGCATAATTTTGACAGTAAATTTGTCCCGTTTGTTAATAATAAATATAAATAAATGTAATAATAAATGTAAGTTTCTTTAAACATTTACGTTTTATTTCCCAAAATACATTCTTAATATGCACAGGATGACACCACTTTTAGTACTTTATGCAATGGCGTTGACGTCTAATTTACATCCTGAGCGCTAAAATAGATGTCCGAAAATATCACAAAAGTCTGTCAAGTAAGTCCTCTGGACGTATTATGGACGTCCGATTAAGGTCCAATTAACGTCCCGGTACGTCCATTTTACGTCCCGAGCGGACGTAAAATGGACGTCCATAGGACGTTTGGCGCAGCGACATTCGGACCAATATAGGACGTAAAACGGACGTAAATAGGACCAAAGCGGACGTTCGAGGGACGTCCCTAAAGTCCGCGAGGGACGTACTATGGACGTCCACTGGACGTACATGTGCTATTAGGGAATTTAAAATGACTTCAAGATGTTCCCCAATGGTACAACAGAATACTTATATTTTATAGAGGATTTAATGTAAATAATAACTTATTTTTGTTTAAGTCACCATAATATATCGATAAATGATATAATAATTCGTAACTTTTTAACAAAAATGGTGTTTTATCAATATTATCTTGAATGTATGTCTCCGTAAGAACTAATACATCAGAATTAACATTTAGAGTTGACAAAATTAAACAAAAGTTTTTAAGTCATTTTTTGTCGTCACTGAGTAATCTTTAATAATACTATCTCTACATACCCGTTTTTTGTCCACTTTTTCTTTCTCGTAGTCTCTAACATAGATATCCATTTTTTTTAACTAGCACACACTTATTATGACCACACGAAGAACATTACATGTTAGATGTAATAGTATTGTGGCTTGATTGATTTTCCAGTAACAGCAGATACAGATGGATGTTTTTTTTGGCGTAATCTTCTTTTCATTAGCCTTGGGTATTTTTCGGTTTATTTTGTTTTCTATTTTTCCTTCTGTCTTCTGTCCCATTGAGGCGACAATATATCCTCTTCCGCGGGAAGCGGTAGCGGTTAGGTTTTCTTCAAGTTCTTTGGGCGTATAATTTTGATGGTCTATAAACAGTTTGTTGCCCCGTAGCTATATAGCTGTTTTTTCCTGGTTCTTATTCTCTTGCTATGTTTAAGTGCTTTTTCTCTTTTTTTAAATGTCGAACTAATTCAATTTTAATTGGGCTTTTATCCATACTACCCATGCAGTATACGTCACTTATATTTTTTTCTGAAATTTCTACTTTTAGCGCGTTGCTTAAATCACTACAGAGCTTCGATATTTTCTAAACTGCAGATTTTTCTAATATAAACACTACTAGATCTAGATTATTTTTCTTGAAAGTTATTTGCACACTTTTTAGAGCTTTTCATAGAGATCAATTTTCATTCTCCAGCCACTTAATTTTATCGTTTAGGCTTTCTAAGATTTTCTTTTATGGTGCTTTTTAATTTTTTTTAGATATCTAATTATTTTAGTATTTTGTTTGTGTCGCTTTCAAACATTCTCGTGTATGGCACCCTTTATATATTTCGTGAATAAAGTTATCATTTAAGCCGCGTTTTCACGATGAGAATTGGCGAAACAATTGTCAGAAGACAACTTACTGGTATGAAATTATTGTCTTCGTCCAAACACTTCAGGCCAATTGACCTGCCAACTGCCCTCACAATTGGTCCAAAATTCAGTTGTCTCCGGGAGTAGACTGAGGACAATGAGCTGCGCCCAGTGAGCCCCCACCACTCGAAATCTCAATTGTTGCGACAATTAGCGCCATGTGAACGGTGTAGGCCAGTAGTGTTGTCTTGTCTTTTGCCAGTTCCCTCTGGTTCTCTGATGTCAGTCAAAACATACACGTGGTTTGTGTTATTTGTAGCTGTCTACTGGCATGGCAATAGTTGGCCCCTTATAAACATCTTCTCGTTCAACTGGACTGGCCTCCGACAATCCTCAACCACGTGATGACAATTGTCCAATGACAATTGTCTCGCCAATTGTCATCGTGAAAACGCGGCTTTAATGCATGGCATATTTAAATAAATATGTTCGGTTACTCGCCTATCTTCGAAATATAATAATTATAAAAGTACTGATAAGTTTTTGTGAGGAGCGGTTAATTTTTTTTATTTCACATAATTAGAAAAGTCTATTAAATTGTATGTAAATGCAATTATCTAAATATCCCATTATATAAATGAAAGACGACTTACAGATTAACCCTTAACGGGCGTTGTGACGTCCCACGGACTACTGCGCTTAGGTGTGTGGATAGTAAATCATTTAGATTTGCGCTTCCCCATGATACAATGAATACGTTCATTGTACCATGGCACTTCCCAGTACCATTACCTTTAAGTTAGTCTCTTGTCAACCTTACGGTCGGGTGTAGGGATTCCGTTCCGTTTAGTTTTCCAGTTACGCTATGCTTGCGGTCCTCTAGACATCACGACGGTGGGTATGTTACAAACTACAATAATTATATCGGATATTCAATAAAATTATTTTGTTTATTTCTCGTAGGTATAATTCAAACTTCTGAAGAATCATATTCTGATACTGAAAATGTTGAAGACAGAAAAGAACCAAAATACTTTTATGGCCGAAATAGATTCAAATGGTCGGCAAGTGCACCTAACAAAAATGTACGAACATCAGCTCATAATCTCATAAAAATACCAATGTCTACTTTAGTAGCAGCAAAAGTGGAGCCTTTTGTTGCCTGGAAATCTATATTTACAGCAGATATGACACAAGAGCTTATTAAGTGGACAAAGAAAAAACTTGAAAATGTCATATCTAAGTATTCAAATCACTCAAGCAATAGAAAAAAATAAAAGGGAAGTTCCTAATGAATTTTTACCCTCATGTAATAGAAACGTAAGTTCTTCACTTTGTGACTTACTGTTAAGTTCTTCACATTAGTAAAGATTATACAATTCTTTCAGACGTGCCGAAGAAAAACAAGGCAGTTTTATTTCCTTCTTCCGCTCATCATGCGATAGAAACATATCCGTTTACTGAGAAAGATGAAATAAATGTACTTTATAACAACACTAAAGGTGACGTTGATTAAATGGATCAAAATTCTAGTGTTTATTCTTCAAGTCGCCGAACCCATCATAGACGGGTTTGGCCAGGATTGGGCAATGGCAATCTTTTTCCGAATTCTTGACATTAGTACAACAAATTAATTTATTATACATCAATCACACCGTGATAGAGACATTCTTACTAGGATGGAATTCATAAAGATTGTTGGTTAATAGTTGATTGAACCATATATAAGAGAATGGTTTCATAATATAAGACTACCACGTGAACTTCAAATGTCAATCGGTCGTATTCTAGCGGAGAAAAATGTGCCATATGATGAAACTAATGCTGGTTCATCCGACAAACTAACACGAGAACATCGAAAAACTTGCTGCATATGTCCATCAAAAAAGAAGAGGAAAACTGCATATCTGTGTTTTTCTTGTAAAAGACCTATTTGTTTAGAGTGTTCTAAAAAATGTTGCCTAGATTGTGCGGAAAGCAAAGTGCAAAATGACCCGTAAATTACGTGTGCACGTTTTTTTAGTTTATTTCGTTTTTTTTCCTAAGTAACATTTTTATGTTCATTTGTCATTCAACATTATGTATATGTATGAATTTCGATTTATTTTTTGTTTGAATGAATTTTGTTTTATTTTGTTATTATTAATGATTTATTTCAAGTAATGTCTGCTCGTGTTTTTTTCATGGCAACATTTTCAGAAAATATATTTGAACAGAAATTTTCAAAACTATTTTTTGTATACTAAAAATGAAAAACTAGCTTTTCTTCTTCAATAATGCATGTTTTTAATTGTTACATACGCGGTCCCCGGGACGTCAGAACGCTGTGATTCTTGAGCCTGCAGTCAGTCTATTTGGCCCATAAGACAAAGAAAACTCTTTGACTTACTGTTAAGCTTTCGAATTTATATTAAGTCCTTTGAATTAGAGAGAATTGAAATAGAGAAGTTGCAGAATTCTAATTCTGCAACTTTTAAAATGGTCTAAAATTATTTCAACAATGCGGTGAGAAATAATTTTACTCTTATCAATAAATTTTATCAATAAACTTTTATCAATAAATTTGTAAATCAACTATGTTAAAAAAAAAGAAACAGTCTCCTTCTTAACGTGCCCTATCAAGTCCCCTTGACGTTGGCGAATAACATGGCGAAACTGTCTCTGTCTCGAGCTATTCTAAAACAGTAGTTTATCCTAATTTTATGGTTACTATGGCAGATACTGGGAAAAATTATAAGTAATATTAGGAATCGCTAAGTACTACTACAGCTTCTACCGATGTTATGTTTATGGGGTGTTTTTTTCTTAGCATAAGGTTGAAGAAAATAGAATTAAACCACTAAATATGTTTTTGAACAATTTATTAAAACTATATATATTTAAAATCACATTTATTAGACCAGATAAACAATAGCAAACAAAATTTAATACAAATAATAAAAATTTAATATAAAACGAAATTATCAAATTAATCCTTTTCTTCCTCAAGGTTTTGCCAAAATTGTAATCTATTCGAAGACATTATGGTTTTGACAATTCTAATAAGGATTTCTTTTTTATTTTTTAATACTCCACATGGAGATGTAAATGTCTGAGGACTGGGAAGTTTTTTATTTCAAACTTTATTTTGAAGAAAATTTATTTCAAACATATTATCGGAGTTATTTGTTTTGTTAACTTATATTTTAGAGAAAAAGATCCCCTATTGGCAACAATTTCTGTTATGTTCGTCAAGTAAGACGAGGCTCTATTTTATTAATTTTTGCTTGTGACGCAAATTTTTTTCATTTAAAAAATTGTATTTAATTGTAACCTTTTTTAAATTTGCATTTCCCATAGCTGTCACAAAATCGTTAAAATAGTCGTTTTTTTTGTTTTTTTTTAAATGGTTCCACCTGATGGTAGAAGCTATCGGCGGACATAAAGGTGTGTTATAAGGTGTGTGTGACAAATATCTTGAGCAGATATAGCGTTAGAATTTACAATATATACAAGGAAAGCTAAAAAACTCAAATTTTTATTTTGGCCTAAGCAGTTATCAATCCAAAGAAAGAAAATTTTTTCAAAATTTTTTGATGTCTTTTCGTGACAAGTAATTAAAGATAAATGTTTTTTTCTTCATCCAATTTAGTTCCCAATATATTTTATTACTAGCACTTCCTTTTTCCTTCTGATATTTTTTGTAAACATTTTAATTTACACTTTTGTATGTTGCAAGGCGGTTTTACTAAATGCTTTTTTTGCGTTTATTTTCTTTCTTTTCTTCTTTTCAAACTATCCTCAATTTTTCGCTGTTTACTTTCTTGCCCTTTTCTCATTTTCTTCTTCTGAGCAATTCTCATTTTCTTTTTTAGAACAGTCAATATTTTGTAAAATGGTAAGGTTAGATTCAGGTTGTTCAACACAAAGTTGAGATTGTACCTTTTGAGCCATGCTGACTGTAATTTTACTTGTGTAGGACATCTGGCTGTAAAGGATATCCTTTATTAGTTATACATACATGCAGATTTTAAATAATATAAATGTGGTTAAAACTCTACTCTTTGGTGAATTAAATTATCATGTTGTTTTACAAAAATAAACATATATTCAATGAATATGTCTAAAACATCTTAAATTTTTTTAACTTATGTACAACAAACTTGCAAAAAAGTATTTAAGGTAATTTTTTTTAATCTGAACTACTTACCCTACTCGCTTTTTAACATTAAAGAATTTACGTTGTTCCTTAATCAATTTTGCAAACATACTAACACAACGGCACCATATACCAGTTAGGAAGAAACTAAATAAATAAATCGATAAATCGCGTCAATTACATAGCAATACACCCCAATTGCGTATTTCTTACAATAAACACAGTAACTGCAGGCTCCGTCAAGTATATGCGGGGTTTTACCTAAGTAATATTGTAGATGCGGGGTTTTTTCTTAGTTCCACGTATGTTTTCGTAGATGCTAGGTTTAGAATTTCTGTCATATATTTGGGATTGAAAATACAATACTTTTCTTAAATAATCATGTAATATAAACTCTCTGTATTTAATTTTCGCGCCCAACTAAACTTTCATAATTTTTGTAAGTACATGCGGTGTGTTTCCTAAATGTCATTATCATGTTGGTTTGATTAATGTACATTATGAGTGAATATACAGTTATTTTATGTGGAAAGCAAAACCAGCAACAGTGGTTTTTATTATTGTTAATTTGATTATGGATAAAAATTATATAATATAAAATAAAATAAAAGGTTGGGATGTCGATAGAAAATGAGATTATGATGTTATGCCAATTGGTCATTGATACGTTAATATGTAACAATAAATGTTACCTAATTTGTCAATATCTGATTTTCTATTTATACATTTTTTATTTTTCTGTATATGTGTCATTTCTAAAAATAACCGCTTCTGCTAATTTTTTTGCCACTCTAGAATTGAAGCTTGTGAAAAATTATATGTGGGATTTAGATTGGTGGAGTTACCACAGAGACGCAAAAATTCGCCTCAAAAGAAAGAGAGCATCCTCGAAAGAGGAAAATGTTACATTTATATATATATATATATATATATATATATATATATATATATATATATATATATAGTCTTAGTGCGCCAAGCAATTAATTAGATAATTAATTAATTAATTAATTATTTAAATGATACGATTATGATTCTATCACACTTTTTAATTCTCTTATCTCAGGGTTATATTCGTGCTTCAATATCTATGCTTTACATGTGAAAGGTAAGGTCCAAAGAATACCGGAATAATAAAAAACACCTATGATATAACATTATATATTGAAATAAAAATAATGAAATAAAATTCACACTCAAATGTTTTCAATAAACAATATCTCATATAATGATTCTCAAAATTTTGTTCTACGTACGTGAACCTTCAAAATTATGGTACAAACAATATTAGTTAAAATCTCAAAATCCCAATTATTATTCTAAATCTCCTAATCAAAATATTTATATCTTTTCTAAAGTAATTGTAAAAATTGTGTTATCAATAAAAGAAAAATTGCAGAAAAACAAAACTATCTCTCTCTGATGATGAGTGGTCCAAATTCTTGATCCTTGTAGCCTATACTATCTATTCTTAGCAGCTCCCTAGATAATCAGCAATCTTACAACAAATTGTCGCAAGTTTATCGTCCTTAATGATCTCCTTCAAATGCACGAGTCGTTCAAATTATGCTAGCCTCTTCTCCTCTCGATAAACTGAATCTCTCGTTGTCCTGAGTGAAAAATGACTCTTGGAATATCTTCTCTTTACGATAAACTGAATCTCTCGTTGGCCTGAACAGTGACTATTGGAATATAAGTAGAAAAATATGACTTACAATCTTTTACTGGATCAGCTTCTGTCAGATACACTAACTACACGAAAACTCACAAACTTTCACTGCTACTGCTTCCTACCTCTGGGAAACTACCCGAGAACAACGGTCGTTCGCCTTGCACCCTTGGAAACCAACTGACTATGTTTTTTTTTTTCAAAAACTAACTAAAGTCTCATTCTCAAACCAACCATCCCACCTTTTTCAATCTTATCCAATCAAAACGCGTCATACATCTCCCATTTCTTTATTTCGATAACATAAACAAATTTTTACCTACAATTATAAAATTTCCTAAAACTTATTTACAAACTAATCTTTTTCTACCAATTCTTATGAACTAACAAAACATATATTTCTAAAATCTATTCTATTGTCCTAATTACTGCATAAATTTATTTGGAGAACCGGCTTCCATTGTCTAGAATTTCACTTCAGCTTATTCACGTCACTCAAATATATTTTAACAAAGAAAATAATTTATGCATATCTTACGTTTTGTTCAATATAGGTAATCCAAAGATAAAAGACTTTCATTCTTTGAAATGTTTGTTGTTTATTATTCTACTTATCTGAATTATTTTAATTTTTTGAAGTTAATATTATTAATATTCTTCAATATAGATTTTTCATTCCTAGTATTGGAAATATCTGTCGTAAAATACAGCTTACTGAGCACTATTAATTTTGTCAGTTCTAAAATCGCACTGTTACTGATAATTGATGACATGATGAACTAATTAATAAATTGTTACAAACTGTGGTATTGATTTTAATAGTATAGGACGAAAATGACTAATGTTATTCATATTAAACCAAGTTTCCGACCGGTTTAATGGTTTTGATTTAGTAAATACGCCAAGCCGATGTTATTAAACTTGTAATACATTTTATATGTTTACTTAATACTCATACATTTCCAATATTCCAGCACTAGATAAATTGATTAATACAATTTGTCGTTCTGTGAATTCGAAACAATCGAACAGATAATAAAATATAAATATTATTAATTAAAATATGTTTGATGATATATTAATGATTTGATGGCTATTTTTTTATAGGTATATAAAGGTTACAGACAACAATGACAATGGTCCATTTGGACGAAATTGAAAAAAATCAAACATTAAAGTAAGGTTTACATAATCATATATTTCATGAAATATATATTTGAATTTTCTTGTTTAGGGGTTTTCTGTAGAAGAATAATCGATTTTAATTGTGAGTGTGTGTAGTTCAAACTATGTATGTTAATTACTATTAAACTGGGAATAAGCTACAATTAAAGATAAAAATACGTTTATTACATTTACCATGGAAAAGGAATATAATAACACGCTACCTTTCCTGGATGTTTTAATCTCTAAGAACGATACTGGATATGATACTCAGGTGTATAGAAAACCAACACACACCAATAGATATTTAAATTTCAAATCAAATCACAATATTAATGTAAAAAAGGGAATAATTAAATCCTTATACGATAGAGCCAAAATTTCTTGTTCTAACGAAAATTCGTTCTTGGAGGAGAAACATTTGTTAACTTCTGTTTTATTAAAAAATGATTATCCTTTATCGTTTATAAATAAGGAATTTTCAACAATCTATCGAATAGAACAGAACAACTTAGAACGAGATCCTACAGCATACGCAAGGAATAATATGAGGAAAATAACAATACCGTACATAAAAGGACTATCAGAAAAACTTAAAAGGATAGGAAATAAATTCAACATTTAACAACATTCAAAACAACAAACACGTTGAGATCTATTTTGTCCAAAACCAAACCTAACAATGAACAAGAAAGGACAAAGAATTGCATTTATAAAATACCTTGTCAATGCGATCAGTTTTATTTAGGTGAAACATCAAGGCCATTAAATGTTAGAATAAGTGAACATCAATCTTATATTAAAAATAGGGAATTTGATAGATCTCAAATCTGTAAACACGCATGGGATATTGAACATAGGGTTCAATGGAATAATTCAAATGTAGTCCTAAAAGAAACGGATGGTAAAAAAAGAAAAATCAAAGAAGCGGCTCTAATTATGCTGAATGAGGCCAATTGTGTCGCAAATTCCTCGGCAGAATGTAGTAGGATCTGGTTACCAATATTGAAAGAGGAAGTTATTAATAAGAAAATACCAGTATTAGTAAGTCAGTAACATATAGAGGATACATCATTTATGTTTTTTAAATAACGTAACATATAAAATCAGAATTTTGATGTTTGTTGAAGGTAAACTAAATTCACGAACAAATACTTACAATGTCGGGATAGTATTATGAGGTTTTTTTCCTGGTTTTTTCCCTCATAATTTACTATGGAATCACTAACAGGAGAATTTTACTGTCATCATGTCATGTGTTTGTCTTTTTAAAGACGAATTACATGCTATGATTTTTTTCTGACGGATATTCTCAAGTTAAAGTTGATTTCATGTAATCGAATGAACTATCTTATAAGTAAAGTCGTCCCAGGAGCGCAACTCAACAATATTGGCAATATCATCATAAAGTCGTCTACTTTAAAATGCATAATGTATGTCTGAATTGTCAATATAAATGAGTCAGATAAAATTAAATTATTAGAAGAATTTTTCACTATGTAACAAAAAACAAAATTTGTTTAATTTACTGTTTGTATTTTGAGAACGATTTCCGAAGTGGAAATTGAAACGTCAATAAACGTATTTTTATCTTTAATTGTGGCTTATTCCCAGTTTAATAGTAATTAATTTACAATGCCACAAGAAAATAGCTTCAGAACAAAACTATGTATGCATTATGATTTTAGAAATTAATACGTCGAAAACAAATACGTCTGAAACAATTACCTTTAAAATGAGGAAGTTTTAAAAGTTAATCGCACGTTTTTTTGCGCAGTGAAAGCTGCGTTTTTTTGGCATTGGCTACCGCCACTCAGCCAGTCATAACAATTAGGTATATTATAGTTTCATGTATCAATATTATATACATCAAAGTTTGGAGGTTGATTTTATTTTTCCAAATTAATACCATTAGGCAGTAATATACCTTTTTCATATTTAGTGAAAGTAGGTAACACAAACTGTAGGGTGGAAATATATATTTTAATAAATTTTCTGTTTATTTGTTTGAAGAGTACTTTGAACACCCAAAAAAGATATGATTTAGATCTCCATCTTTTTGGTAATCTGGACATAAGTTAGATTTTAAACCATTAATTATAGCTAAATCTAAAGAGAAACAGGTATGTCGAAATTTCATTCTAACTATAAGGTTATATACCTACAAGGAACCGAATAATGTTTAAACTAGTATGCAGTAGGCACTTAAGGTTAAATCTTCGCATATTGGCAGGAAATGTGGTTGCTGGATTTATTCCATGCTCGTTCCTATTGTTCTTTAATTTTATTTTTAATGATTGTACGTATATCTGGATTAGAAAGTTTATATTTAGTCAACTTTCCATCTATAATGGCTTTTTTTGCTAATAAATTAACATGTTCAATACAAGTGATACCTATATGCCCTTTAACCCACAAAAAATATAGTTCTCTTTGTTTTTTATATATTTCATGAATTTTTTTTTATTTTTAAAGACGTAACTGTTTAAGGTAAGGATCTTTCTGTTGTATTTTAATAATACATTTTTTGCTTAGATAATCTTCAAGTACAGTTAACAGTTAAGTTAACTTAAGTAAACAAACCCGTAAAACTGTACCTATTCTACATGGCATCTATTGTGCTTAGGATCCAATCAGATGCAGAACCATATAGTATACAACTACAATCTATAATAGATCTAATATAAGCTTTATAGAAAAGTAAAGATGTTTCAACATCAGCTCCCCGGCAGATTTTTGAGATTAATTTCAGAAAATTGAATCCTTTAATTTGTTCTGAAGCTATTTTCTTGTGGCATTTTAAAGTAATTACTGTTTAAATGGGAATAAGCCACAATTAAAGGTAAAAATACGTTTATTGACGTTTCAATTTCCACTTCGAAAATCGTTCTCAAAATACAAACATTAGTAAATTAAACAAATTTTGTTTTTTTGTTACTTAGGGGCAAATTCTTCTAACAATTTAATTTTATCTACTCATTTATATTAACAATTCAGATATACATTATACATTTTAAAGTAGACGACTTTAAATGATATTGCCAATATTGTTCAGTTGTACTCCTGAGACGACTTTACTTATAAGATAGTTCATTCGATTATATGAAATCAACTTTAACTTGAGAATATCCGTCAGAATAAAAATCATAGCATGTAATTCGTCTTTACCAAAACACATGCCATGATGACAGTAAAATTCTCCTGTTAGTTATTCCATAGTAAATTTTGAGGGAAAAACCAGGAAAACAACCTCATACTATCCCGACATGATAAGTATTTGGTCGTGCATTTAGTTTACCTTCAATAAACACCAAATTCTGATGGAACCAATTTTTTAGTCATGTATTAAGTCATGTATTTTACCTAATGTTTGTATACAATTATCATAGTTTTTTAAAAATAAATAAATAAGAAAATCATCAGCATATTGTATTATCTTCAAAGTACAGTTTCTAACGCAACTGTTATGCAAGTCAGCAGTATAAAGATTAAATATATCCTGGTAGCCATGGATTATTTTAGGAAATGGACTGAGGCCTATGCGATACCAAATCAAGAAGCTGCTACCGTTGCAGAGGTACTTGTTAAAGAATTCTTTAGCCGATTTGGTGTTCCCTTGCAGATCCATTCCGACTAAGGGCGAAACTTCGAGTCAACCCTTTTTCAAAACGTTTGTAAATTAATTGGTGTCAATAAGACCAGAACGATACCCCTGCACCTTCAATCAGGTGGAATGGTCGAGATGATGAACCTAACGATGGGTAAACACCTGTTCAAAGTTATATCAGAACAGCAAATAGATTGGGACCAGCACATTCATTTATTTCTAATGGCCTACCGCTCGGCGTGAATAAAACTAGAGACCAGACTCTAACCTGCTGATGTTAGGTCGTGAAGTTTCTTTGCCCAGCGACCTAGAGTTTATCTGCAGACCTTTCGAAGAACATGTTGCAAGCGAAGATTATGTCGACCGCCTAAAGTTAAGACTGAACAACATGCATGAACTTGCCCGACAACATATCCAGTTAGACAGTGACAGAATGAAAGATCAATATAATTCTTGATGCAAGGATGAAAACAGTAGAAGCACGAAACCCCTCAATATGAGATCAAAGATGACCAGTGACCAAGCTTTAATGAATTTATGTCAAATTACGCAGAGAGAAAAAGTGCTAGATTCGGCGTGACCACAGAAGTTCAGCAGGATCTTTAAAGAAGATCCACTGAAGCATGGAAGAGTACTGAGATTAAAAGATGGTCCTCGATCTTTGCTGTATATGGTGACCAGGAAGTCGCATACAGACAGAGAAAGCTACGAGGATATATGTCGTGCTTTAACTAATTTAAAGAAAATCGTGTGCAATTATGGCATCAAGAATTTGGCCTTACCCAAGATAGGCCATGCACTAGAAAATCTAGATTGGAAGATTGTCAGAAGCACGCTTGAAGTGGTCTTTCGAGAAAACGGCGTACGAATTATTGTGTGTTGCATTATTCCGAAAAGATCGTGTCCTTCAAAGACAGTAGACTGATATTTCTTTCTGAGGGTTTAATGAAGAGCTGGAGAAAACTGTAGATTCTGCCATTCAGGGCCTACATCTCGAGACGACGATGATCTGCATACGAGAAGCTTCCGGATGTATCGACCGGTATAGAATTGGAGCGTTAATGCAAGTGAATAGAGGTGGACTATTCCAAAGTATTCTAGTACATAATAACTAGTATATATAAGTAGCTCTGATATTAACTAAGTTAGTTGATAATGTATAATCGTGCTGTAAACTTATAAATAAATATATTTATATAAATTAGAACCGCTCGTTTTACTTAAAAACGGTACAGTATTGTTTTCCGATGAATTAAGATTCTGTCTTACAAGCTCAAACAAACGTGTAAGAGTGTGATAAAATCCATGTGAGGGATATGTTCAACCATGTGTTGCTGAGCGACTTTCATTTGTTGGAGGGTCATTTATGGCATGGAGAGATTTATCGTTTCATGCTCGCACGGAGTTAGTCTTTATCGAGAATGGGTTTCTCGATAAACATGTTTTACCGTTTATGGTTATTCTTGGGAACGACGCAACTTCTTCTTCTTCATGTACCATGTCCTTTCAGAACGTTGGTTACCATCATAGCTATTTTAATTTTATTCACTGCCACCCTAAATAGCATGCTTGTATCTACACCATACCAGTCTCGCAAGTTCTTCAACCATGAGGTTCTTCTTCGTCCTGGACTGCGTTTGCCTGCTATTTTTCCTTGCATGATGTTTTGTAGCAATCTATATTTGGGACCTCTCATTACATGTCCGAAATATTCCAGCTTTCTCTGCTTGATGCTTTTTATGATCTCAGTAGTCTTGCTGAGACGTTCTAGTATTGTGGAGTTACGAATCTTCTCCACCCAGAAACTTTTAAAATTCTTCTATAGCACCACATTTCGAAAGCCTCAAGGCGATTTAGATCGATTTTATTCACAGTCCAGGACTCGACAGCATAAAGTAAGACCGAGAACACGTAGCAGCGAAGTAGGCGGATCCTTAATGCCAATTTTAGTCTCTGTTACATAACACCTTGGACATCCTTCTAAAAGCAGCTCTAGCCTGCTCTATTCTGGATCTAATTTCGCCGTGATTTTCTGCATTACAATTTAATTGCTGTCCAAGGTAGACGATTTTATCAACTTGCTCAAGTTTGATATTATTTACATATATAGACGGTTTTATATTCTGTTGTTTACTTATTACGAGTATTTTGGTTTTCCTTATGTTAAGATCCAGACCTGCCTCCTACAACTCTCAACGACACTATCAAGTAGTGTTTGCAGATCTTCTTGACTAGAAGCTAGGAGTACTGTATCGTCCGCATATCGCAAATTATTGATGACTTCGCCGTTCACAAGTATTCCTTCTTGTTTTTCAGAAAGTGCTTTTCTGAAATTCTTTCGGAGTAAACGTTAAAAAAGCAGGGGTGACAAGAGGCATCCCTGCCGTACTCCTCTTTTAATATTGAGAGCTTGTGATTCCACACCATCTACTAAAACTGATGTTGTTTGATTCCAATATAAATTTGCAATTATTCGAACATCTCTGCCGTCCAAGCCAATGTCTTTTAGAGCTTCGATCAATATAGAGTGCTTAACACGATCAAATGCCTTTTGAAAGTCAATAAAACAACAGTATATGTCTACAGATATATCACGACATCTTTGAGCAAGTACGTTCATTCCAAACAGTGCCTCTCTCGTTCCAAATCCGTTACGGAAACCAAACTGAGTGTCATTCAGGTATTCCTCACATTTATTGTAGATACGACCATGTATTACCTTCAGAAAAATTTTCAATAAGTGGTTTAACAAACTGATGGTTCTATAATCAGCACAGATTTTTGCTGTTGTCTTCTTAGGTAGAGCTATAAACAGTGACGCAACACTTATGCATAATAATCACACTGCTCGGATAGTTACTGATTATATTGACGAGGTTCAAACCACACAATTTGTTAAGTCTGCTCGCAGTTCAGATATCAATTTCATAGAATATGTTTGGGATGAGATGAAGGACAGAGTCATGAGAAAGGCCCCAAAAATTCAAGAGAGCTTCTCAACATATTGATGCAGGAATAGAATAGTCTTTCGGAGAATGCGATCCAAAACGAATCCAAAGTAAACATCGTCGTTTGCAAGCTGTTATCACTGCAAGAGGAGGGAATACTCGCTACTGAATTTCTTATTTTTTTTGTTTCAATAATTTTCCTTTCCAACATTTAGTATAAATTATCAAAGGAAAATTATTAATTTTCAGTATTTTCAATATACTTTGAAGTACAAAAACGTTGTTTTCTGAAAACAATCCGTTAGTAAACTATATTACTACCAAAACTAGTTAAAAAAAAATATTCTAAAATAAATGCAAATTACGGGGTCACTCTAATTTTATGCTCGCGGTGTATTAAGACATGAAGTCGAACAAATCTGGAAAATCAAAAATTATGAGACAAAATCCCTTACCTAAAATGTTCTCTGTGGATTTAAAGAGTAGTGAAAATAATTAGAAGACATACGAAATAAAATGCGTAATATTTGATCCCCCGCATCATCATCATCATCATCATCATCATCATCATCATCATCATCATCATTCAGCCCTGAATTGTCCATTGTTAAACATAGACCTCCTTTAGATATTTGCATCTATTTCTGTTCTGCGCCTCTGCTATTTAATTATCACAATTCTTTTGAGGTAGTCCATTTATCGTATTGGGATCTTCTCCGGCTTCACTTATCTCTCCGTGGTCTCCACTTCAGCAATTTTTTTCCACCTGTCGTCTTTTATATTAGTAACATGTCCCGCCCATCTCCATTTTTTCTTGTTATACATTCGATAATATTTTTTACTCCTGTTCGTCTACAAACTTCCTCGTTTCTCACTATATTTCTCAAGTTTACTTCAAGCATTGATATCTCCATTTTACGTTGTTTCCTTCTTCTAATTTTTCCGCTGAGGATTTTGTGAGAATTAAGGTTTCTGCTCCGTATGGAAGGACTGATAGAACACATTGATTCTATCTATCTATAACACTGATCATTGACATAGTAAACGACATATATTTGTAACTTCCTTCAAGCGACCCTCTTAACGTTCTTGCGTAACTGGTACAGCATAATTTTAGCAGACAATTTTTTACCTTTTTTATTGATACGAAATCTGTTGCAGATCTCTTATTACATTTCATCGTATTTTCAAGGTAATTTCAATACAAATATAACGAAAACAAGTCTGCAGAATTTTTACCAAATCGCAGATTATAACCTAAAATAAATTTTAACCTAAAATAAAGTAAAATTTATTTTAGAAAAACTTCGATATTCCTTTTTTACATGTATTGACTCAGCTGATATGTAAATACATAAAATACACATAATAGTTATTTACGCACCAAGGGTATTATTAAGATAATTACTCCCTAAGGGCAATATAATCCAGGCAGAGGGCCTCTGGCCCGACGGATTATGTTGCTCGATGGGCGTAATCATCCGGTAACAGCATTGGTACATACAAGATTTTATTTTTCACTTTACATAATATAAAATCTAAAATTAAAGCGTTTTTACTTTTTATTTCACTGCACCTACAAATAAAGTGTTTGAAGTAGTATTCGTTCTGTACAGCTAACGTGAGAGGCTGTACGTCACGTTTCAAGCGCTCATATCGGCCAAATTTGTCTTCACCGTAAGGTCCCTTGCCAATATGCTAATTTTAGTACTGATTTCAGTACTAAAAATATTAGTTACAAGTCGATTTAGTATGAAAAATGTGAGTTTGTTTTTGCAACTATTTTAATTTTAATTAGCACGTAGCCTCTACCAATTTTGCATTGATAACTTTACAATGAAGTTTGTTTTGTGATTAGAGTAAACAAAACCCATAGGTAAATAATGATGGTGAAAAATAAGTCAAAATTATATGCAGTAGCTTTAATTGTAACAATGATGCTTAAAAAAATCATACACTTCTTAAAAAAAGCGTTTATGCAAAGGAATATTAATTATGTTGAATGAAGAATTATTAGTATTTAGAATACCCTTTGGCATATAAAATCTTTTTAGGAATTAATAATAATTTGTTTAAAAAATTGGTACTCCCAGTTGAGAATAACCCCACTTTTAGTTAATATTTCATCATTTTTAGTACAAGAATTAGAACATGCTCTAATTTTTAGTACTGAATCTAATCACAATCTCGACAATCAATTTGGATTTCGGATAGGGCTTGGTACAAGGGAGGAATTATTTGGCCTCCAGATATGATTACAAAAATGCCGAGATCAGCGAAAAGATGTGTTTCTCTGTTTTATCGACTACGAAAAGTAAAACACAGAGAACTCATAGAAACCCTAACACAACACAACACTGTAACACTTATTAAAAAACTATATTGGGAGCAAATGGCGTCGATCAAAATATACAATCGTCTGACAGCAGAATTGCCAATACAAAAAGGAGTTCGTCAGGGCTGTGTACTTTCTCCACTGTTATTTAATATATATTCCGAAAACATCTTTCAAAATGCCCTCGAAAACATTGAAGAAGGAATAAAAATCAACGGAGAATACGTAAACAGCTTAAGATACGCAGACGACACCGTCATTATTGCAGACAGTGCTGAGGATTTGCAACGACCTTTGAATTTCATACCCAGAGATGGAGATAGCTTGGGACTAAATATAAACACAAATAAAACAAAAGTAATGGCTGTTACACGTGCACAAAATGTCGGCATTAATACACGTATCTATAACAAACATATAGAACCAGTACAAAGATTCCAGTATCTTGGTTGCTGGATAACAAACGATCTTGACTACGAGGTCGAAATACGTGTTCGTATAGAATATCCGAAATAGGTCCGCATTTCAACGAATGAAAAAATTCCTAATAAACTCTACGTTATCGTTGGATATTTGGTACCAATTTGTAAAAACGTTTATTTATTCCATATTGCTATATGGAGTGGAAACATGGACTCTCGGAGTTACAAGTATGAGGCGTATAGAAGCCTTTGAGATGTGAGTTTTTCGAAGGATGCTGAAGATCTCTTGGACAGAGCACGTGACCAAGAACGAGGTGCTACGAAGAATGGGTATTGAAAGAGAATTCCTAAATATTGTAAAAAACAGGAAAACCAGTTTAGGACATATTTACAGAGGAGAAAAATACCACTTCCTACGACTTATAATGGAAGGGAAAGTGAAAGGAAGAAGAGGTACAGGAAGAAGAAAATGCTCCTGGTTGAAGAATGTAAGAGACTGGACAGGTATGTACACACATTCGATACTAAGAATAGATCAAGATAGAGAGCAATTTGCTGTAGTTATAGCCAACCTATGAGAACTGTTTATTGCAGCTATAGATAAGGCTAATAGCCTTAGGGGTAAAAGATAGGGCTAATTTATATAGAAAGAAAATTTTATATACCTGATTATTACTGTAAATTCAATTCCGTATATTGTTACAATGTATTAACTTGTTTTATATAACGTTTACCTAAAACAATAATACTATTATAATTATATATAATATATATATATATATATATATATATATATATAATATATATATATATATATATATATTATATATTTACAACAGTAAATCTGCATTTCAAATTGCAAAAGTGAGTTTAGGATTAGGATTTAAAAAAATCAATATTGAAATAATTAAGTACTAAAATTCGCTTTTAGTACAAATAAACTCTGTAATTATCTAAATTGGTATAATAAATATATAAAAAATATATAAATTGTTATTATATTATTTGTAGTACACAAATACTATGATAACGTTATTTATATATAAATAATTAATATACACACAATATTTACGATTAATTACAAATTTTTGATTTAATTACTGCAGATTTATAAATGTTTTCAATGGTGTAAACCTTATGGCGATGATATAATAACCAATAACCCCCTCTGTGGCTCAGTGGTAAGAGCGCCTGCCTTTAAACCTAAAGGTCGTGAGTTCGAATCCCACCTGGGTGGAAATTTTCGTTTATTAAAAAAAAAAAAAATTAATAAATGAAAATAATTTCTATCCTTGTGTGATCGGTACACACCGGAGGGACCGCAGACGTTCGGATACAATTAGCGTCTCTTAGCAAAGACAATGACGTCGACTTTGCTAAGTATCAAGACAATTACTCTACACACACACACACACACACTACACCTCAAATTGTAAGATTGGCGAATGGATTTAGTGTCCGCAGTCATTTAAACACAAAGAAACAACAACAACAATAATAATCAATAGAGGGCGATACTTGTTCAGCTGCACAGAGCGAGTAGGACAGTTGTTAATATTTGACGTTTGTTGATTATATTATGTAGTTGTCAATTTAATTTATATTTAGTTATGAATTTAACAGCAAATATTTGAATAGAGCGCAATAATCAAGGCCATTGAAAAATTGAAAAATAAAATCGACGTAATCGAGATAATATTGTATATTAGTTTTTGTTCATTTTTATATTTAGTTCACGTTTCTGATTGAATTACTTTAGTCCGAAAAGTATTCATTAAATTCCTTGTAGGCTAAATTTTAAAATCCACATTATTTGTTAACGAAAATGCTGATATTTCCCATTTTTAAAGTTAAAAACTGTTAGTTCTAAATATTTACTCCTTTAAAAATTGTTTAAAATAAAAATAAAACTTCGTTCTAAAACATTTGCACAACAAGGCGTTATAGGAAATAACGCCCGCTTTTTATGCCCTGGGTTATAACAAGTGTGTTTATGGTAACCGTATCCAAGGTAAAATAAACAAATAATATGCAAGTAAAAAATAATATCTATATTGTCGTATTATAATATCATAAGAGAGAAAATTTGGCCGGCAATAATTTCGACCAGTATGAAAGTATGTTGCCGGGCAATTTTCTCGAATTAAATTTAGACAGTTAAATCACGAGACTTCAGTAGGGTGATTTTACCAAATTTTCATAAACATAAATTGACAAAAGGCTACAAACTTGAATAAAACCAAAAGAAAATTTTACCGGTTAATAATTTTCTCTCGAATGATACTCGAGAAGATTATTTCACGAAACAATTAATGCACCACATGGATGTATAAATAAAGATGGACTAGGCATGCCCTGCACTCTGTTCACCTAAATTTGAAGTCAAAAAGTTTATAGGCGCGGGGAAAGAGACGAGGTGATAGACTGTGACATTACCTTTTAAGCCAGCGGCGTACCTTCCAATATTTGAAAGTTATTTGAAACAGTTTTTTCACTTGAATAAATAATGACTATTGGTTTGACTTTTGTTTTCTTTTATTTTTAGTATCGTAAACATATGAAATATTTCGAATAAGTGAGAAACAATAAACGGTGAATAATTTTAATTTTCAGTGTATAGAAATATATTTATAAAAATTAATTTACACAAAAGAATAAAGATCGAGTAAATAAAATCGTAAAGTACTTTATATAATATTTTATTTAGACTAAAACATCACACAAGCAATAAAAAGTTTAAAAAATTCTTCCCCAAACATTAACCTGTTCAGGGTATTGAGTATGTTCTGCTCTTATCCAGTGAGTGATAAGTTGAAAAAATATAGTGAATTATGATTTCAGATGTTTTCCGGTTTTGACTCCGCGATAAATAGTTTTGGTTTTTAGAAAAACCATTGTTTTGACGACGTTTCGGCAAGGTCACACTTGCCATTGTCAAGTCAGATTAGTTCTGCTTCGTTCAGTTCTCCTGAAACATCAAGACAAAGCAGAATTAATCTGACTTGACAATGGCAAGTGTGACCTTGCCGAAACGTCGTCAAAACAATGGTTTTTCTAAAAACCAAAACTCTTTAACGCGGAGTCAAACCCGGAAAACATCAGAAATTACATATAGCTTCCGCGGCTAAAAAAAAAATTTTTTTGCTATAAAAAAATCTTTAAAAAAGTTTTTCAACATGGAACTTTCAATACCACTTTTGCCTGCAACCTCACACAAGTAAGTGTTTCACTACATCTTATGTAAAATACACAATTTCACCATTTTGTAACATATTGTAGCATTCGTCTGAAGATGTTAAAGAAATTTAACGAAATATAGCGAAGTCGTTGAAAAGAGCACACTTTGGCTTTCATTATTCAGCTGCTAACCCAATCAACCTTACCATTATACTAATACATATATATATATATATATATATATATATATATATATATATATAATACATATATATGTATGTATATATATATATATATATATATATATATATATATATATATATATATATATTGGATTTGAAATTTCCGCGGGAGCTATATGTGATTTCTGATGTTTTCCGGGTTTGACTCCGCGTTAAATAGTTTTGGTTTTTAGAAAAACCATTGTTTTGACGACGTTTCGGCAAGGTCACACTTGCCATTGTCAAGTCAGATTAATTCTGCTCTGTCTTGATGTTTCAGGAGAACTGAACGAAGCAGAACTAATCTGACTTGACAATGGCAAGTGTGACCTTGCCGAAACGTCGTCAAAACAATGGTTTTTTTAAAAACCAAAACTATTTAACGCGGAGTCAAAACCGGAAAACATCTGAAATCATATATATATATATATATATATATATATATATATATATAATATATATATATATATATATATATATTTGTGTATCACATGCAGCAACTAAAACTTATTCGTAAGGTTTTATTATGCAACAATTAGATTTTGCAATGAATTGTATATTTTACTATCTTTTATTTTGTGATATTGACGATTTTTGTAATTTTAGTAAATTTTAATTGTTATTGTTGTTTTTTTTACTTTTTGTAAGCATTGTATAATTTTCAGTGACAATAAAGCATATTTCTATTTTAGAACCCCACCCGTTGCATAAGGTTTAATGTGTTTTATATATTGTTGTATATGTGGTTTGTTGTTTATGTTTTGTTAAACAATGGTTTATGGTTTTATTACGTTTATTAATATTTTCCCAAATACATATTCCTGAATTTTTATCTTTCTTCTGTCTACTGCTCTGTCTAACGTGACATACTAATGTTGCCAACTAACAATTAAGATGGAATTATACACCATAATTCACTATATTTTTTCAACTTATCACTCACTGGATAAGAGCAGAACATACTCAATACCCTGAACAGGTTAATGTTTGGGAAGAATTTTTAAACTTTTTATTGCTTGTGTGATTTTTGCTTGCAGATGAGATTAGGGAAACTGCTAAAGCCGCTATTTATGAATTATTGCCGGTAAAGTAAAGAAAGAGGTATGTATTGGTCTACCATTTATTTCAAAAATAAAGCAATGATATTGAAGCTATCAAGCCTTTGGAGGAATTACTCGATGGTTAAGTCCACACTTAACATTAATAATAATTTAGATATAAGCCGCTATCCAAAAGTTATTGCTTTCCTTAAAAGAAAATCCATCTGTTACAGATTAAAAAAATCGAAAGTATTGAATAAAGAAGAAATAAATAAATTTTTATCAGAAGCCGAAGATGAGATCTACTTAAAGACAAAGGTTATTGATGTGTATTTAATTGTAAGTTTCTGTGTTGCTTTTCAACGTTGTGTTTGGCTGTCAACGGCGACAGATAATAGGTAACCAAAGAAGGGAAAGCTCTTTTCTTATCTCTGTATTAGATATTTTATAATAAAGTAATCAAAGTACAATTTAGTATTTGTATCACGGGCTCAAAATTAACAGTTATATAATTAAATCCAATTTTTTTTTATTATTATTTTTTGGAAATTTTAGGTTGCATTAATAATTGGTTTGGCAGGCGCTTTTCTTTGTGAGGAGCCTCGCAAAATAAGTTTAGATGATTTAGAAGATAAGATAACCATGTTAGTGATTAAAATTCTCAATTCTAAAACGAACATTGAAAGAACCTTTGTGGTTATTGGAGAAAATAACATTTCTTTATAAAGAAAATATTTGTCATTACGTCAAGCAAACACACCGCATCGTAGGTTATTTGTACATTACAAAAATGTAAAGTGTACTATACAACCTATTTGTATTCACACTTTTGGAAAAATCGCCTGCACTATTGCTGAATTTCTTAAATTACCACATCCCAAAGAATACATCGGGCACTGTCTACGAAGGAGCTCAGCCATTTTACTGGATAATAGTGGTACTTGAAAAGATACGAAGGATGGAAACCAACTAATTTACCAAAGGAATATGCAGACAATTCTGTAAGAAATAAAATTCACATAGCTTCACAGATTGAAAACGGCCGCAGCCAAGTTAAAATCTCAAAAAATAGTAAAAGTACTGACACGTCTAACACTAATTTCAATACTGCCACTTCTGTTAATATTCCTAACTAACTAAACTAACTAACTAACTAAATATAAATAATTGTGTTTATTGTGTTATTAATATTCATAAGAAGATTTTTCTAATGTTGTATAAAAAGTTTATAGGTAAAGTTTATCCATATATTCTTTTTAAGATACAAAACGGCTGCAGAAAAAATATTGTACGTAACACGATCCAAAAGTAATTTTACGAGACTCGACGAAACTTGTTACGTAAATTAATAATATTTTATTTTGTAAAAAATAAAATAAAATAAATTCATGTAATAGAGGGTTAACAAAGATTAAGTAATTTTACAAAGTCTATTTTAAAGCTGAAACAATTACCTTTGAAATGAGGGGGTTTTAAAAGTAAATCACTATGAAATAGTGTTGCCCAAAATTGGTCTTGGTCTTGTAGAGCAAGACCAAGACCGCCTAATTTTAGCAAGACCAAGACCAAGACTGACCGTGAAAGATTTAAGCAAGAACAAGACTAAGCCTGCGAAACTCTTGCAGTTAGGACTGAGTGTCGTTTTAGCAAGTATAGTAGTTCGTATATGCTTAAAGACTATGAGACGCAAAAAATATGTAAAAAAACTTTGAAAAACTGGACTTATGCACATTACGAACAATACTATAAACATACATACCGAATCAAAATATTGCTCGGAGGTGGAGAAACACGTGCTCAGAGGTCATAATTAAAATGTAAAAATAACATATTTTGTACATTCTTTTCCAGCAAACGACTTCTTCGCTCTGAAATTAATTGTCCAGATTTTGAGAACAGCCGCCCTCCAATCATAAAATAATCTTCTTGCATTAGAATCTTCTTGCTCTAATCATGTGTACGATGTGTACGATGAGATCATTCAGTTAAACAAAAATTGCTGAAAGAGCACGGCTAATATTCAAAAATAACGAGACAAATATTAATAACAGATAATGTCGCCTACCGTGTAAACAAAATACCGAAATATTTAGAATAACTAAGTAACGATAATATGAGTTCTCGGTTTGTTATTACATACTTAGGGTATTGAATAGTAACGCACACAAAGTAACTAATAGTAGTTGAGACGAATATAATAATAATTGTTTTTCATCTAATCCTTGTTGTTCCCGAAGTGACAAGTTTACAATTTGACATCAGGAACAAAGATTAAAATAATTCTAGTCGGAGTAGTGAGCGTTGGAATTATAGATCTAAAAGACCTAAAAGCAAATTTGATGAGTTTTTCGAAATAATTCAGGCATCCCAAATTGCTTTGTGTAAATTGTGCCTACATAGAAATGTTGAAATGAAAATAAAAAACAGAAACAAGTCAGGTTTAAAGAAGCATCTAATATCTTTTCACAAAAAGGAATTACAAATATTTCTTCCTGAAAAACCAAAATTCGGTGGAGATACCACAAGCTTTTTAGTAACGGCTGGAAAAAGTGGACATGTAAAAAATATGCTTGTTGCCTTACTTTACTTACTTATTTATATTACTTTATTTTGGTAAATTATTGTATTTATTAAGTAGATATCTCCTTAATTGAAAATAACTTTTTTTCATTATGATTACTTTTTTACCTATTTTTTATTTTTTCAAGTTAGTTTTTTTATATAAAAGTAGAGCTAAGATTGTTAACAACATTTATGTTACTTTAATAAGTGTGTGTCTTTAATTTATAAAGAATATGTGCTCTTGATACATGTATGTGGATTTTTTGCCACATACCATTTTTTTTAAGATTTCCATTTCATATATGGGAAGGGTCCATTAATCCCTTTCTAGACAGATAATGTTCTTTAAAATGCAGTCAAGTTTATGTCATTAATGGGCCATTATTTTATTTTGGGTCCAATAACCGGTCCCTTTCGAACAAACACGATTATTATCAAAGCATGCAATGATTTTTAAAAATCAACATAATTATTACGTTACTGATATTATACTCACCTTCAATAAGTATAATTATTAACGAAATATGTTATACTTTTTCCAAAATAAACAGTTTAATAACTTAGTTGTATTTTTGATAATCGCAGTTGTTTCCCTACAAAATTTCGCTATCCCTCTAATTAACTTACTTCAAATACATTGAAATTAATTATTCAAGGCGCTACTAAATTTGAATGTTTATGCTACTTGTAAGTTATCTGAGCTTTACTTAAAAAATAATAAGTATAATTTTTTTTTACAGTTTTTAAATTACGTCAAATTATTTGTTCTGTCCCCGCGGTCAAGTAAAAAATTATGAACACTATGTTACCATTAGAAATCGAGTCGTTAAATTGAAATTTTTGAGCCTTTGCTTCAATGTTTATTTAACAAATCATCAAATATTATGAGGAAGCAGGGGGAAGGGCGTAGCCGTGAAACCGGCCAAGTTAGTCATCTGAGAGTTGTCAGGAGAGGTGCGTGTGTTTATTGTGAGACTGCTAAGTTACCATTGAAAAAAGGTGAGTTTTTTAGATATTTAATTATTTTATTAGTTGCATCTATATGAGAATTTGTAAATATTTTAATAGCTCAATTATTATTTTTTAATTCATTACCACATGGCTATAACCTCAAAATACGTATGATTTCTACAACTGCTTTACGTATACACTGTGCTACCGCGAAAAGTAACGCCATTGTAGCTATAGTAACGCAGTAATTAAATTTCAAGTTTTTACTTAAAATTTACCCATTTAATAGTTAAATTAATCTACTTCAAGATTGTTTTGTTACAGGTTACTATTTACAACATAATGACTTTAACACCGGCTGAAAAACAACGACGCTATAGGGAGAAATTGAAATAGGACACGATAAAAAATGCCGATTGAAAAAAAAAACATCTTGAAAGATATCACTCCAATCAAAAACTTAGAGAAAAGCAAACAAGAAACGTGAAGAGCGCCAAGAAATAGCACAAGTAATTTTGAATAACACACCAGATTCGACACCACGAGCAAGAAGTCCTGTTTCTCTACACTTTCGAGAAAGACGACAAGTAAGACGAGACCGATTTGCATTGGACAGGCAAAATATAAAATTAAAAGGAGAGAACGAGATGCTGATAACAAGTACAAGAAAAGATCCCAAAGACAGAAACACAAAGCAAAAAACTAGAGGACGGAGACAAAGAGTACACAACATTGTACACACAAAAGCACACAACAAAGATTGTAAGAGATCGGTTAGCAATACGACGAATTTTTTATGAAGTTGTTATACGAAATTCAAAAATGAAACTCACACTATTGTGAAAGAAAGAAACCATACATTGCAACCAAACAGGCTACTCTGGCAAAAGAAATTAAGATGTTTAATGATCGTGATGACATTTCTTGAACCACTGCTGGAAAACGAGAAACGGTGACATACAAAAAGAGTAAAAAGCAGAAGAGGTACCTGTTTGATACAATAAAAAATCTTTTTAATTCTTTCAAGAGAGAAAATCCTGACGAGAATTGCTCATACTCTTAATTCTCCAAGCACAGACCATTCTACATAAAGCCACCAGTATTTGGTGGCAGGGATACCTGTCAGTGTAAGATGCATATTAATACACCATACATTCTGAATGCTCTTTACAGCAAGAAAATCATATCAGAGTCAAACATGACACAGATTATTGAGAAGACTGTATGTGCAACTGATAACAGACTTCGCATGACGAATGGTTGCGCTTCATGCAGTACCAAAGATATGATATATAATACACAAAATCAGTCACAAACTCTTAAATGGCAACAATGGGTTTGGAGATATAAGATTGTTACTGACAAATCCGGAAACTGCAAGAACGTTTAGAAAAACGTAAAAGAAATTATTGAAATCACTGTCGAAGAATTGATAGACAAGTTTAAAGTGGCAATGGCAGCGATGAAGAAACATATTTATGATATTAAAATGCAGTACAAAAGTTACCGATTAGCTATTGGTGACTTAAAACATAACGAAGCTTTTCTACATGTTGACTTCAGTGCGAATTACAACGTAAAATACTTTGAAGAAATCCAATCACATCATTTTAGAGGATTGCGCAAGCAAATTACATTGTATACTGGTGTTTTGTATATAAAATCACAAGAGCATAAGTTAGTTCATTTTGTAGCATGTCACCAAATAATTCTCACAATCCCGCAGCCATTTATAGGCAGAAGATAAACTTTTAGTTCATCATAAATATTTGAGGAATATAGCTTTGATCACATCACCTGGAACTTTTTTAAAGCAGGGCGCACTGATTGTGTCGGTGGCTACCTTAAATGAACAGCAGACCAAAAAGTTGCTTCTGGTTTAGACATCCATGATGTCTAAGCCATCATGATTCTGATTTTTTATTCAAAGAGAAGTTTTGTTTGATTTGATATGTTTTATTTCTCTTTTTATTAGTTTAAGACAAATAAAAATGTGATGTGAAAAGTTTACCACTATGTTACTCATCAAACTACTGCGTTACTAAACATACTTTCAAAGATATTCAACTTTTATTCGTTTTTTGATTATTTGAAATATTTGAATTGACTCTGTAAATTGTAAGCTTAAACTGCTATTGTTTTCTCATATTTTGAAAAATTAAAACTACTTAAATCAAAATTAGGCAACAAAGTGGTAAACTTACCTGTAAAGTAGGATAACAGACTGAGATTTTGCATGATTTAATTTTATACGATTAAAGGTCTCCTATTTTATGTTCATGTAATAGGTTTTTGTTTGAAATAAACGCTGCTACTAACAATAAAACTTAAAATCATCTCTGCAAATAGCTGTAATATATACTTAAATAATAATATTGCTATCACAGTATGACATATTAACAAAAGATTAACACATTTAAAAATTATTTTTCTGTCAAATCTATTCATCATAGGTCCCAAAATAAAATAATGGCCCTAATTTGTTTTTTTTTGTGTTTTACCTTTAAAACTTTAAAAAGAAATAGATTGACTTCCGTGGGGCATGATAAATAGCTGAGTTAGTTAGAGCATAGGCAAGGATCGCTTAAATCGTGGCTTTAAACCCTACCCCGTGTCAGTTGTTTAGACATTTATTAATTTGCTGAGTCTTTATTATGGCTATGTTAATTCAAGCTTAAAATGTTCTTGCTCTGTTACGTTGTTCTAAGATTTAAAGTAAAGTTTAATAAATAGCAATAGGCTAATGGGTCACTGCAAACTTGCAAGACTCTTACTGTAAGAACAAGACCAGGAGTGCAATACCAAGACCAAGACCAAGACCAAGACCAAGTGTATTGCTGCAAGACCAAGACCAAGACTGTCTAAGTCTCCTCTTGTTCATGCATTTGGGCAACACTATTATGAAAGCTAAGTTATACTTGGAAAATCCCCGTCAAATGCCTATGTTTTAATTGTTTTCCACAAAATTTGTTATAAATCCCGTTCTAAACAATCGGATCAAAGTTGACCAAATGCCATTTTATTCATTTTTCCAAAAGGAACAAATTTCATTTTGGTAAAATTAAATATCGCTAATAGTTTCTGAGATACAATCATACAATTAAATTACTAATAACAAATTACCTGACTGGTTTTCAGCCTGGCACTCTTGAAAAATCTATTTAACGCACCAAAAAATATAAAAAAGCGTCAAGGTACCAAGGGGGCATAAGAGTGTATACTCAAACCCCCCTGACTCCTAGACCATCTCTGTCAACTTCAATTTAATTTCATTTAGTATCTATTTCAGGAATTTTTCGCTACTCGATTTGAATTTACCTAAGGCACATACCTATATATAGAAATTTTTTCTATATATCCTAGAATTACACAAACAATGATTGTCTCTAATTTATTTAATAAATTTGATCCCCATTTACTAAAACCAATTAAAATTTCCAAAGGGTCCAGAGCCGACACAGAATCAATTAATTATTATAGTGCAACCAAAACCAAACAATCCACCTAAACCAACGCTTTTTTACTTTTCCACAAAAACAAGTGGCCGGCGTGGTATCAGCGCGAATTGGCCACTGCGTCGCAAGCTCTTCCACCACTACACCGTTTCTTGGTTAGCTTCAGTAGCATCACTGCAATTTGTTCGGTAGCGAAAAATTTAGTTATGAATAAACCGTCTAACGGGAGGGTGTAGCTGATAGCTGCGCAATACGGTATAGCACGCGAGCCGCAGTACGAAAAAACACGTGAACTGAATTCTGTGCTATTGTTAATGTAAGTGTATTTAAATAACTACATGAACGTTTAGTTGTTTTATTTATTAGTAGACTGTTTTGATGAATTGTACGAGTTTTTAGGTGAGTAAACATTTGGTTTTTGTCCCATTTGATTTATATATTGTTAAAACCAGATTATATACAATTACATAAGAAACATTTATCATTCAATCTGAAACATTTTCTTGTGACTCTTTAGTTTGTTTTCACATGTACAGTTGTGAATACACCCCAATTACGAAACAAATTTATTATTTGGCGTTTCATTATTAAAATTAAATAGGCTTGAATCTTTATTCATTTAAAACAACAGAAATTTAATCGTTTATAGTTTTATAGACTACTTATTACGTTTCTTTAGAAATTAAAGGTTTTCTAATTTAAAACTCAATTTTACAAGATATATTGGTTCTTATTTCCTTGTAACTTCAAAACAATTGGTGTGTTTTCTCCTGATTGGCAAGACTTCTCCAGTTTTTTATATTCTCTATTAGTTTGCTCCAGTTTTCTATTCCTAATTTACTTTGCGTTCTTCTATTTGCAAATTTTACCTACTCGCTGGTGGTCTTCCTCTCTTCCTTAATCAGGCTTCCATTCTGTGCTACATCTCAACATCGCATCTTGCTCTCTTCCATATACATGCCCCTATTATTTTATTTTAATAATTTAATCCATTTTGCTATATTTTTTCCAATATTTTGTCAATTCTTGATACCCTAATTTCCTGTACTCATTATGGTTAATTTTTTTCGTCCCATTATCGTACTGAATCCAGAATTTAAAGCCGTTTTTTCTTTCTCGTTCGGGATTGTGGTTGTTTTTACTACATATTTTATCACTGCTCTTAATACTTGTCAATTTACTGTCTTGTAGTTTTTAGCTTTATTGTCTTAGTTTAGTCTTTTTGATTACATTTTTTCTCTTTAAAATAATTGGACCTCGCCTTCCTTGCACCTTTTTTGCAAAATTAGTTTGGATATTCGCTTCCTTATCGATGTTGAGTAGGTCTCGTTCGTATCCTGTAGCTCTTAAAATTCCATCACAACCCTTTTTTGGGTTTTGGCTGCCTTTACACTCCGGCTGCTTCATACCAAAACGCAGTATGTGAAAAAAGAATAAAAAGCCGTAAAAGTGATTTTAGCGTTTTTGTTTCGCCGTTCAAAAGTAATTAAAATATTTCAAAACTTTTTTGGGTAATAATTTGATGACAATATATATTTTTTTACTATATTGTAAATGTAGTTATTTTCAATTTTAACCTTTGATCTGTCACATATTTGGTTTTGGCGTAGAAAATGAGAAAATGAAAAATGGTTTAAATCACAGCATCTACAAAATTAAGGCACAATATAGTAAAGAAACAATCCAATAATAAATTTATTCAATGTTATTTAAGAACTGGTAATAGATTTACAAATTGAAAAAACTTGTATTTTATAATCTCTAACTAAAATCTACAAAATGCGAGTAAAATGAACAATATGTACTTCTGGTAGTTAAAACAAACAAAATCCTTTAAATAACAGAATAACCAAGTTTATCATATTTCATACTACTATATACTTTCATAGATATGTACAGTGTCACTGTTTGCGACTAAGTCTGGAGCAGTGTCGTTTGTAATAAGACTATTCCAAAATTATAATCTAGTTTTAGGCGTCAAAGGTCGCAGAACTTTTATTATATCTTCTTTTTTCGATGCCGATACACCACGTTCCGATAAAACTTCAGGTTTATTTGCATAACAGAATTTCTTTTGTAAAAAATCCACTGAGTTGGATTGTAGTTGATCAAAATCATTTTTATGTTCAAGGCATTTTGACCCCTTCTTGAACCTTACTTCAACTATATTAGTTAGCAGAAAACCATTTAAAGGGTCTTCACATTTTCCATTTTTTCGAGCTTGTCTCTTTTTTCTCCCACTTATGAAAGACAGTTACATCCAGAACTACAACACTGCGGCCTATAAGTCGTTATAATAGTAGAGATCACGAATCTGTGCGATTTTTCGTTCAATGTTGCTATGCAGTCCATCGACACTCATATGAGTATGTCCCTTTGTAAGATAACGTGAAGTTATTTGTTCTGGTCCGGTTTCTTAATTTACTAAATAGATTAGAGAAGTGTACAGGCTCCAATTTTTGTTTTGTCCTGTACAATTATCAGTCCAAATAATAAATTTGTTTACATTTCGTTCTTCCGCAATAACTCTGACAATAGCATCCACAATATTGTGACCGTCACGTTCCCCTACCACCTCGTGCCACATAGAACAATAACTTTTGCATAAAGACTTCGGTTTTATAGGACAAAATGTCAAATTAAATGCTACAAGACGACTTAAAAAGTGGCTGTCTTTTACGGCTGGCATATTAGGAAGTAAAATAACTTTTGCAAATCCATTGAGTATATTCTTGCGTTAGAATCATCGACACTGAGACTATCCTGATGGTATTTTGCTGTTGCTTTCAAAGCCTTAGTTTTATGAAGATTCCATTCGTCTACATTTGCAAAAATTGGCTGACTATTATCTTCTGTTTTTGACATTTTGTGTGTTTCACAGTCTACACAGACATCTGACTTGGCATACACAAGGACATATGCATTGATTTTAACATTTGCCTGTACAGTTCAAATTTACAGTATTCAGGATGTTCACGCTTAAAATCTTCAATCATAGATTTTATTGTTAGTTTTGTAGATAAATACTTAATGTGACTGACACAAGGCTTGTATTTATTTATATGATCTACAATGATAGCTCGTTCACGCTTTCTTGCGTAAATACCAGTATATTGCCTCTATTTTCATTTACAGCAGATAACATAGTTCTTCTTTTTACAGGCCAACCATTTACGTCGCAAAAATACTGTAGGGACCGATATCCGTCCCATATTCTAAAGCGTTCTTCGTTAGTAAACGCGGAACTACATGCTTTTTTACACATTTTCAAACACGGTGGTTTCATAGGGTATGCTCCTTTATTACGTACAACTTTTTCTTGATTGGATAAACGCTTGTATTTAACCTATTGCTTAAGTCGTCTTTTAATCGGAGTAGGAAAACTGTCCACAATAACAGTAGTGGAGCAGCTGCTGAATCCCCTGTAATATTATCCAGTGGATTTTCTTCTGTTGTAGCAACTACTTCAAAATCAGAATAGCTTGAACTGTTCGTGCTAGTGATACTTTGTTTAATGTGATGAACATCACTTATTGTAAAATTAGGATCAATAATACTACCGTCACTACAATTGGTTACGCTAACGGAATCTTCAGTAATCTCATCATCATTGCCCACTACATCTTCAGCGCTAGAAAAAAAGTTGTGTAAAAACTACAACCCTATTACTACTAAAAACACTTCAAATTTTATCGCTTTACTACAGACTCCCACTGTGGCTTACTGTAAAAAATGTTTAGTTTTGAATTAGCAAGCGTAAGGAATTACCTACATGACGGAGGGATAGCCACAGCCAACAAATTGTCACAGAAATAAACGAGGTTATTACTAAGAACACTTCTTCTTAATTTAGTCAGTGCAAGAAAATAAACTTGTATGTACACAAAGCCACTAATGCTTTTCTACGGGATGTTATACTAAATAGCGCAATATAAACAATAAACTTTCAAAAACACACCAAACGTCTCTAGTTGCAAGCTACGAGATACTGAAGTGAAACTCGTACCCCCACATTGTTGACACTATCATCGTGTGACCTCACTGCGCAGCTGTTGCTGTTGTAAATACTGTGTATTTGCATAAACCTAATGATTAACATTGCAGATGCCAAAACACAGCAACTGGTATTTACTGTGTTTTGAAACCAAATAAACCATTTACTGTGTTTTGATATGGGAAAATTGCAGTTTGACATACTAGCAGTGTAGAGACTGTTTTGAGTAAGTCATATCTTCAAAACTAGTCAAGATAATACTGCATAGGTCGGCCCTAAAAATGCGCAATAACACAGTAGGTATGAACATACATGCAAAAAATGCAGTTTCGAATTTTATGTCAGTTACTGTGTTTTGACATGGAGCAGCCGACTTGCCTCCAACTACTTCGGTCAATCATATATTCTCGCTAATTGTGTATTCCCATGGCATGCAAATCTTTTAGAACGTTATCTTTTCATCTGAAGCTAGTCCTGCTGATCGAATTTTCCTCCCATATCTGTTTGATGAACCGTTCTTCGTTTACTCTATGTATGTGTTCTGCTCACCCCAGTCTCTGGGCTTTTATCTCGTTGATGTGATGATGTTTTGTTGGTTGTACAAGATTTTCAGTTCTTTATTTGTTATAATTCGGTAGTTTTCGGTTTACGTATCAACTGTCAGGCCATATATTTTTTTTAGTAAGTATTTTGTGTTTAAAACCCCTTAACAATAATTTGTTTCCTTTTGTTAGTCCTTTTGTTAGTTTTGTTAGTAGTCCATATGTAACGATTGGTCTAATCACTGTTCTGTATATTTGGAACTTCGATGATATCGACAGCATACTTGACTTTAGTATGTCTTGTAATGCGTAGTCTGCAACTTCTTCATCACACTCTCATTTTTCGTTGATTCTGGCTCAAATATTTAAATCCAGTGATATCTACTCTATAGCAGATAGTAAGATCTTATTGATTATGGACTATCGATCTATTACCATAAATTTGATCTGAGTAGCATTGATTTTACTTTCAAAACGTTTATACTACGGCACCAATCCTGTCTAATCCATTCCATTCCTATCCTATCCATCCATTTCTTATATCATTTATTGCCTATTTAAATTTTGCTAATTTTAATTCCGCTTCTTTTTCCTTTTAAATTAATTTAGAATGTACACTGGAGTGCAAAATTAAAGAATGGGGTGGTCTTCACGAATGAATCAAGATTTAACGTATACCCTTCAGATGGGCGGCCTGGGATTTTGAGAAGAGCTGGTGAAGGTTATCATCAATATTGTTTTAGATCCAAGAGTTCAATTTGGTGGAGGTGGTATAATGGTGTGGGCAGGCATTTTGTAATACGGTAATTGTTACAATTCAAGGGAGCAATTTAAATGCTAAAAGATATATTGAACATTGTTTAGCAAATCATGTAATGCCATTTTTCCTATTTGTTGGAGAAAAGTTTCGTCTAATGCAAGATAAAGCTCGCTCGTACATTGTAAGAATATCGAGATTACTTGGATGAAATTGGAACTCTCTTATTACATAGCCCCAAGGAGTCCAGTCTCAAATCGAATAGAGCCACAGTCCGGACTTATCAATAGCACATACATTGAATATTCTGAGACGATGTACTCGTATTCGATGTAACCATTCGACGTCATTCAAACCATTAACGACTTGAAGGAAAAAGTTCGTGATGAATGGGAGCAAATACAACAGGAAACATTTGCTGCCTTAATCCGAATTGTGCATGATTGAATGAGAACCATAATTATGGCTCATGGACATACCTCACCCTACTAAATATTGTTTTTTATTTAAAAATGTTTACAATTAGAAAAATAAATTTTTGTTCCTTTAAAGATTTTCAAATTTTTTATTCTTTTTTCATTGTTAAATTGTTGATTTAATGATTTGTAATAAATTTTACTTTTAAATTTTGTTTATTATTAAATACTTAAACTTTTTTAAATGCCAGTTTTGAGGAAAAATCTGAATGTCCGGTTAATTTTGCAATTTTCTACGTATACCTATATTAAAAAATACTGTTGAAATATGCAGCCTTAAAGTATTCCTTTACATATATTGATGGTATCTGTAACATCTTGGTGTTGGTTATAACAGTTTTAAATCAATTGTTGATTGAAAACGAAGTCTCTCTCATAATGTATACCTGACAAGATTTCGTATAAACTTTTTAATACTTTTATGATAAAGCCTACTCCATTTCCAGGGTTCGTTGCTGTTTCCTGAATAAAATGATGCTACATTCTTCTCGTACATGCCACTATCTGATCATCTGATTTGCTAATTTCTAGGACATCGATATTAAGTATAATTTTTTTATGGTCTTATCAAGTTTACTTGTCGTAAAATGATCTAATATAAAAAGTGATGGACCAATTCGCAGTTTAGTCTTTAAGCCGTGTTAAGCCGAGAGATTTTTAACACTTATGATTAAACATCAGTCATTTTTAATGGCGGCAATATTCGTCATATTATGACCCTTTCGCTGGGTTACTGCTTATTCAATATATGCGCAGCTAACCTTCAATCGGAAGACCATCCACCCACTTTGCAGCCCGTACTAGCCTGTAGCTCAGCCAGAACTTTTCTACAATATATGCTTTATATATACTTTCTGAATAATATAATTAATCTCATTGATTTTCTTGTTTCCTATTTTTGAATACTACACTTAGATATTTCAAAGTTTTCACAGTTCATACTCAATATTGTTCTGAAGCTATATTCTTGTGGCATGTTAATGTAATTACTATTTAAATGGGAATAAGCCACAATTAAAGATTAAAGTAGGTTAATTGGTGTTTCAATTTCCACTTCGGAAATCGTTCTCAAAATACAAACATTAGTAAATTAAAAAAATTTTGATTTTTTTACTTGGTAAAAAATTCTTCCAATAATTTAATTTTATCTGACTCATTTATATTGTCAATTCAGACATACATTATACATTTTAAAGTAGATGATTTTAAAATAATATTGCCAATATTGTTGAGTTGCGTTCCTGGGATGACTTTACTAGTAAGATAGTTCATTCGATTACATGAAATCAACTTTAACTTGAGAATATCCGTTAGAAAAAAATCATAGCATGTAATTCGTCTTTAAAAAGACAAACACATGACATTATGACAGTAAAATTCTCCTGTTAGTGATTCCATAGAAAATTATGAGGGAAAAACCAGGAAAAAAACATAATACTATCCCGACATGGTAGGTATTTGGTCAAGCATTTAGTTTACTTTCAATAAACACCAAATTCTGATTTTATGTGTTTTTTATTTAAAAAACATAAATGATGTATCCTCTATATGTTACTGACTTACTAATACTGGTATTTTCCTTTTAATAACTTCCTCTTTTAATATGGGTAACCAGATCCTACTACATTTGCGACACAATTGGTCTCATTTAGCATAATTAGAGCCCCTTCTTTAATTTTTCTCTTTTTACCATCTGTTTCTTTTAGGACTATATTTGAATCATTTCATTGAACCCAATGTTCATTAACCCATTATGTTTACATATTTCAGATCTATCAAATTCTTTATTTTTTATATAGGATTGATGTTCACTTATTCTAACATTTAATGGCCTTGGTGTTTCACTTAAATAAAACTGATCGCATTCACAAGGTGTTTTATAAAAGCAATTTTTTGTCATTTCTTGTTCATTTTTAGGTTAGGTTTTAGACAAAATAGATCTCAATGTGTTTGTTGTTTTAAATGTTGTTGAAATGTTGAATTTATTTCCTTTTCTTTGTAAGTTTTTCTGATAATCCTTTTATGTATGGTGTTGTTATTTTCTCGTATTATTCCTTATGTATGCTGTAATATCTCGTTCTAAGTTGTTGTGTTCTATTCGGTCGATTATTGAAAATTCCTTTTTTTCTATACACCTGAATCTCATATCCAGTATCGTTCTGAGAAATTAAAACATCAAGGAAAGGTAGTGTGTTATTATATTCCTTTTCCATGGCAAATATTATTGTCTCTTCTTTATCGTTTATATAATTCAGGAATGTGGAACCACAGTATGGTGAAGATATGTAGATGATGCATTCTCAATATGGCCTCATTGATCAGATTTGTTGGACACATTCCTGAATGATATAAACGATAAAGCATAGACAATAACGTTTACCATGGAAAAGGAATATAAAAACCTTTCCTAGATGTTTTAATGTCTAAGAATCATGAAATGTGTTTGCCTTTTTAAAGACGAATTACATGCTATGTTTTTTTTTCTGACGGATATTCTCAAATTAAAGTTGATTTCATATAATTGAATGAACTTATAAGTAAAGTCGTGTCAGGAACGCAAGTCAACAATATTGGCAATATAATTTTAAAGTCGTTTACTTTAAAATGTATAATATATGTCTGAATTGTCAATATAAATGAGTCAGATAAAATGAAATTATTAGAAGTATTTTTACCAAGTAACAAAAAAACAATTTGTTTTATGTAACTAACGTTACTAATGTTTGTATTTTGAGAACGATTTCCGAAGTGGAAATTGAAACGTCAATTAATCTACTTTAACCTTTAATTGTGGCTTATTCCCATTTAAATAGTAATTTCATACTCAATATTTTGCCTTTATCTATATTGTTATACAAAATAGTTTGTTTGCTTTACATTTATTTGTTTCTTCTTTGATGTTAATATAAGTTTGTCGAGTCCTTTCTTTATTGAAACCCTAGACTACAAGCCCATGGAAGATTTGAAATGGGTCATTTGACCCAGCATCAATCACATATAAAACAATATATAATAACAACTTAAAAAACTGTACCTTCAATTCTTATCAGTACAATTAAGACTTTTTGGCCAAACATATTTGTACGGCATTTATATAACTTAGGTGATACAAAAATAATGATCTTAGACCTAATGCCGTATAAAATATTGGTTACAGGAGCAGGGAAAAATTTTTTATTTTCGGAAAAGTGTTCCCCATTTTTGGCAATTTGACACAGTACAAAATTTATATTAAAAGTTTCGGATCGATATATGGATAAATTTTTTGTAACGATGTACATTTCGGCTAGAAAAGGGGTGAAAAATCTAAGGTACAACCCTTAATTTGAACCCCCATGTTGAGTATCGATAAGAATTGGCGGTGTAGTTTCTAAAGTATACATATTGCAGTATTGATTTATATGTGATTAATTTTGGGTTAAATGACCCTTTAACGATATTCCATGGGCTTGTAGTCTAAACTATATTATCTGGATCCGCGATCACTTGTGTTATATTTTTATTTATTGATCCCATATACTACATATTTTTAATTTTTCAATCAAGTAACAATGTAAAAAATAGTGCAGATAAATGCTCTGAATTTAATAATTAGTTTCTTTAAACTTGATCAAAAGAATGTTTGAATTCTGTATAAATTATATGAAACGCACGCATGTTATTACTAGTTTTTTTTTACAATATTTTATATCGAATCTCTGACAAAATCCACAAAAACACAAGTAATAATAAGCTGTTGTTTATAATACGTACTACTCTCAAAAATTAACATCATCATCATCTTTGGCTCGACAATCCTCTGTGGATCTTGGCCTGCTCTAAGATTCGTCGCCATTCTGTTCGGTTTTGGCAACATGTTGCCATCTTCTGATTTTTAATATCCGTAAGTCGGTTTCAACTCCATCTAACCACCTAATTCGCGGTAAGCCTTTGCTTCTTCTTCCTACAGGTGTTCCTGTGGTTAGCTTTTTAGCAATCGTATTTTCTGGCATTCGTATTATGTGTCCAGCCCATCTAAGTCGCCGTGTTTTAATGAACGTTATGACATCTGGCTCATCAAAGAGCTGATACAATTCAAAATTATATCTTCTGCGCCACTGCCCTTGGTCGTTTATAGCTCCAAATATTTTGCGGAGTATTTTACGCTCAAATATTCCCATAAGTCTTTCATCTTCCTGCGTTAGAGTCCATGTTTCTGCTCCATATGTGAGGACCGGTCTCAGCAATGTTTTGTATATAATAATTTTAGTTCTTTTTTGAATGTTTCTTGAGTGGAAATGCTTTTGGAGTCCATAGTATGCCCTATTTGTAAGATTTATTCTCTTTTGATTTCTTCGCTTGTTTTATCGGTAGCAGTCAATAGCGACCCAAGGTATGTGAAGTTGCCAACACGTCCAAAGGTATGACTTCCAAAGACTGTTTCTCGTTCGTCATTTGCTATCGGATCCTTTGTAACCAACATGTACTTGGTTTTGTCTTCATTGATTACTAGACCGACCTGTTTCGCCGCTATTTCCAATTCTAGAAGATATTGCTCAACATTTCGCTTGCTACGCCCTATTATGTCGATGTCATCAGCATATGCTAAGATTTGTATCGATCTCTTGTAAATAGTACCGCCATCCCTAATTCGTGTATCTCGGACTGACTTTTTTAAGGCAATATTAAATAGGAGGCAAGCCAGAGCATCCCCTTGTCTGAGTCCATCCTTTATCTCAAAGGACCTAGAATTCTCTCCCTGTATTCTAACAGTGGCTTCTAAATTAGACATTGTCATTCTGTTAATCGGATAAGTTTCTCTGGTATACCAAACTCATGCATTGATTGGTATAGCAGTGTTCTCTTGACACTGTCGTATGCGACCTTGAAGTCGACGAATAGGTGATGGGTTTCAATATTGAATTCTAATGTTTTCTCGAGAATCTGTCTTATTGAATGAATCTGGTCAATTGTTGATTTTTCTGGAGTGAATCCAGCTTGATATTTACCAACTATGCCCACTGTGTAAACTTGCAGCCTTTCGTAGAGAATATTTGCTAGTATTTTGTAAGCAATTGTTAACAGGGTTATACCTCTATAGTTGTCACATTGGAGCTGGTTATCTTTTTTATGTAACGGGCATATCACGCCTTGAGACCATTCACAAGGCATGGTCTCATTATGCCAAACAAGAAGTAAAAGCTTATGCAGTGTCTGTAGTAGGACATCGTCACCATTCTTGTAGAGCTCACTGCAAATTTGATCAATTCCTGGTGAATTATTATTTTTAAGCTTTTTAACGACTTGGGCAACGTTTTCGATGGTAGGTGGTCTTTCTTTTGGGTTAAAAGGATTCCAGTCATTTCGATTTGCTAGGGTGTTATCTGCTTCTTCGATATGATGGCCATTAAATTTTTCATCGAAAAATTCAACCCATCTGTTTAGGATTGAGGCCGTATCATTTAGGATGTTTCCTTCTACATCCTTACAGCTCCTTATTCATGGCTTAAACTCCTTGCGCATTTTGTTTTTTTGCAATTTTGTCCAAAATTAACGCACCACCTAAAATGCACATAAGTTTAAAGCTTTTTTCTTCTGAACCGTTGTTGATTGGGTTTGAATTTTTTTCACATTCTAGGTCTATTTCTGAGGAATTACTCTATTAATGTTTTCTGAGACCTATTAACGTTTTAATCATATACGGTGTGTAAAAATAATGTGCCCTTTCATCTTATTTAACCACATACTGTGAAATTTATTAAAAATAAACACTTATATATTTTTGAACAAAAATTGTTCCAAAATATACCTCGGGCAAACTGCACGCTCCCTTGAGAGCCGAATTGTGTCTTACAAAAGTGATTGCAGGTTGTACTCCAAAAGTTCGGCTGTCGCAGAACAATCACACGATGCGGTATATTTCTGTAAACATTTTAGGTGTTTAAAAGGGGTAACATCAATCAATTAAGTACTATTTACTCCTAACTATTATATTTGGACAAACAAAATCAGACCAATATCCTTTGTCAATTTATTATAAAGTCATGTCAAATCCATCAATTTGCAATTAAATATTTTCTTAACTATGCAATTATAAAAATGTTGTAGTTTTGATGTTTACTCTAAACAGTTGTACTACCTTAAAAGAAAAAGAGAAGAGAAAAAGAAGAAGTGGTGTCATTTGACATAGCAGTAATAGCATGATGGTATAACCAAACTTATGAAGAGTCGGCACATGTGATTTTAATTTGTTAACGTTTTTTCTTCTTATGCCTGTGTATTTGTTTTAAGCATTTTAAAAAGCCAACCCCACAAATGAGCACAAAGGAACAGGACCCAAGAAAACTTGGAAGAATATAAGCGCGTAAAGAAAGAACTAAATAAAGAAATAAAGCGGGCTAAACGCACATGCTGGCAGAACCTGTGTGACACGCTGGACAACGATATATGGGGTGAAGCCTATAAAATTGCCACTAAGACACTGAGGTCCGAGGCTCCATATAACCTTTGTGTAGAAAAAAGAAAGGAAATTGCGAAAGCCCTTTTTCCTAATAAGCCCGAATGCCAATTTCTACCATATACTCTAGATAATAGACCTGACGAGTTCACCATAGATGAAATAAGATTAGCTGCCGAAAACATAAAAATCGGGAGATCCCCTGGCCCAGATGGTGTGCCACCAGAAGCCATACATATTATGGTACAGGAAAATCCTGAAGTCACCAGAAAGGTATTAAATGAGCTCCTACACAACCAAGAATTCCCAGACCAATTGAAGATTGCAAATTTAGTCTTAATCTTAAAACCTGGTAAACCACCAGACGGGCCTAGTTCATACAGGCCTATATGTTTATTAGATTGTATTGGGAAATTCTATGAAAGCCTCATAAAACGCCGCCTTGAACAGGAGCTCTTAAACACAGGAGCTATTTCTGACCAGCAATACGGTTTTAGAAAAACACGATCAGCTATAGACGCGGTAAAATTTATATGTGATACAGTCAAACAAACAAGAAATAAATGGGCAATCCTTGTTATGTTCGATGTAAAGAATGCCTTCAATTCTGCCAATTGGGCATACATCATAAGGAAACTGGAAACCGCTGGAGTGTCAGACTACCTAATAAATATAATTAAAAATTACCTCACCGACAGATATATTAAAGTGGCAAACAAAGAAAAAACAAAACTATCGGCTGGAGTACCGCAGGGATCTGTATTAGGTCCAACGTTGTGGAACGTCTTGTATAACACAGTATTGGAAATAGATTACGGCAGAGGTGCGTCAGCAATTGCATATGCAGATGACTTAGCAATACTAATAGAGGGTGACACAAACTTGGATGCAATAAATAAAGTTAATATATGCTGGAGAAAAGTTAATAGGTGGATGACAACTAACGACTTACAGCTGGCGTGTAATAAAACAGAGATAATTATATTAAAAGGGCCTAGAGCGATACCCAACCTGACTTTCCAATTTGCAAGTACGACGATAGTCCCAACCAATTGTGCTAAATATCTAGGCATACACCTTGATACAGGTCTACGATTTACCAAACACCTGATAAATGTAGTCCAAGCAGCAGAACGCAGAACAGCGGCCATTATGAAAATAATGCCTAATATAGGAGGGCCAAGTAATTATAAAAGAAGAATGTACTTGCAAATAGTGCATTCGACCCTTTTGTACGGTGCCCCCGTATGGATTGAAGTCTTAAGGTTTGCCAGGTACAAAGACTTGATTACAAAAGCTCAAAGAAAGCCCCTTCTTAAAGTAGTTAGTGCGTACCGGACTACATCTACGATAGCCTTACAGGTGATTGCTGGTACGCTCCCCATTCACCTCCTAGCGAAAGAAAGAGCCATCCTATACAATAACGGCAACGGCCACCTGACACAGGTAAGAGACGAAATTAGGAACCAGATCCTTGATGAATGGCAATCTGAATGGGAGGCACAAAGGGAAAAAGCACAATGGACTAAAATACTAATACCCGATGTAAAAGCATGGTACAAATGTAGGTTCAAGAGAATAAACTATTTCTTTGCACAATTCCTGACCGGACACGGCTCTTTTAGGTCGTATACATACAGAATTAAAAAAACAAATGACGATATCTGTATGGATTGTGGTGTGACTGATGACGCGGAACATTGCATTTTCGAATGTAATGTCTTTCTACAAGAACGTCAAAGACTGAGAATTAAGCTAGGAGAGGTCACGCCCAATAATATACTGGACTTAGCTATGCAGAACAGAAAGAACTATGATTATGTGTTAGAAATAATAACGGAAATCATAAAAAAAAGGAGACGCTAGAAAGAGCGAGACAGGATGAAGGAATAGGCTGAAAGACTAATAAAATAATTGTAATTCGCGTTTTTTGCTCATTAGACACATACTTCAGCGTTCTGTACTAATTTTATAGTGTAACTGTCCTATTTATTTACTTATATTGTTTTTTATACTGTCATTATGTCACTCAGCTACCTTTGAGACTCTCTACCGAGGACTATACTAGGTTTTCGTGAAAATTGGAGACCGCGGTGGTGCTCCCGAAGTTGCATTCGCCAAGAAAAGTTCCGGGTGCGCTGCTGGAAGAGAGGGTGAGTTTAGTTGGTAGGCGCCTGAACTAACCTTATCAACATTCCAACGTTATAGTTCAGACGAATCCAACAGTATCTGGGTCCTCTTCCCAGATCTCTTTAGAAGATTCTCATCCAAAAAAAAACCCCACAAATGAGCATTTTTGGCCATACAAGACATAAAAGAATTTATTACGAATATGTGGAAGGGTCGGTTTATAAATAAATAAAAGCGAATGACTGCAAATATAAAATAATCTGGACCAATAGATAACGAATCAATAGCAATAATCATAAAGATATTCAACAACATATGCAACTCTGGAGAAATACCAAAAGAATAGCTGAAGTCTGAGTTTGTAGCACTTGCGGTTCAAAAAGATAACATAAGGTCAACTCTACATCAACCAAACCCCAATATAAAGAGTGAAATACTGCAACTACCTCGGCACCATAATAAATAAAGAATGTATAACCTCTCTCTTAGTATAACAATAAGATTGCTGCGAAGCTATGTCTTCTCCGTATTGTTTTATGGTGATGAATCGTGCACCCTGAGTGGAGATATGGACAAGAGATTAAGAGGTACTGACTACCATTCAATCTCGATAGCAACAGTACTTCGGACACATTATGTGAAAGGAATCCAGATATACCCTTCTATAAGCCATCGTACAGAAAAAAATATTTGGAAGGCGAGGTCCAGGAAGAAGAAGAACATTCTAGTTAAAGAACAGCAGCTCTTAATAAATATTGCCATGATGATCGCCAACATTCGTCACGGATAGGCAAATCCAGAAAAGAAGATACTCTAACTGACTTGGTAACGCAGGCATTTAATGACCAACTGGAGTACGGATTACAAACTAACCAAGTAACTTACTGCGGAAGATAGAAATTTATAAATATAAAGCAATACATATTAGCCTAATATTTTTGAAATTGTCTGAAATAGCCATCAAGTTAGAATATCTCGATGGAAATAACCTTCGTGAAAAAATGTAATCCGAAATATAACGGGCTAAAAGCATTACATAAAGTAGAGAGAATATTAGTGGGTTTGTCTATAGTAATTTGCTGAATGAATACTTAATAAAAACCTGTTAAATAACTAAAAAACGAATTTAGACATAAAAATCAAAAATTTAATTATTGTGAGTTGTTTTAATGGCTGCATTAAAACTTTTCTTTTATTATCAACATTTCCCGATTTTCCAATCTTCATTTTCAGCGATTTAGAAAACAGAACTGATAATTTAATTTAATAGCAATTAAATTGATTGGTCTATTCTGGGAAAACTTGGAGAAAAATGTTCCATTATCTCTCTTTTTTTTGAATACTTTAAACCACCGAGTTAGTATTCTTGTTATTTGTAATGACAAAGTTTAAAAATGTGCACGTTAATTCCACATTGTTAATTTAAAACCTGTTAATATGACTATGGCTGCTTTTATTATTTTATTAAATGCTATTTCTGCATCGATTATGCATAATAAGTGCAGATTACCCACAATAATGTGGTAGTCTTCCTATTTTATAGAAGTTATTCAAACACACAATGTATATCTGGAGTTTTTTACATTTAATAAAGTTCATTTGTTATATTATGGACTACCTAAGCTCTGACGTCACAGTGGGAGGCGATATTATATCTAATAAAATTTAATTTTTGAAAATTAATTTTAAAGCTTATAAATCATAGCTTTAAAATGAGATAATTTAATTTTTTTTACATTAAGCAAAAGCAAAGGTATAAGCAAAAATGTCTGATATAGTAGATAATTTGTTATTTTTTAATAATAAATTTGCAAGTTTGTTTGGTTTGCTTTATCAAAAGAAACAAAACATAGGATAAACAGGGTATGTCTTTATTAGTTATAAATATTTAAACAATTAAATTGTTAATAACAAATTTCTCCCCAAAAATTCGGATTATCATATTGAAGATTCGGATTCAGAGGGTAAAAATACATAAAACTCAGTTGTAAAATTTTATAGACCTCAATCAGACACGAAACCCTCCTTTGCACCTACTAGACTATATAGAAGGAATGTTTAATACATATCTCTCATAATTACGTGTCCACATCCCTTATGCTGTTAATTTTATTTAGTAAAAAAAACTAATTTTTAGTTACTGTTTCCTATATTGAATACGTTGTAAATTTCTAGTTATGGTGTATAATCTTAATACATTTTGTTTAATTGTTTTATATAGTATTTTGTAAAAACAGTAAAAATAAATGTGGGAACAAATCATTATTGTTTTAATATTGCAATCAATATACCTATTTATGTTCAGTATTACTTGTACAGGGTGAGTTATAAAGAACGAACCAAATTGTAACTGTATCAGCACGTATAAGCATGTATATTTTAATGACTTATAAATTTTTCCTTTAAGGTCACTCTTCTCTTAGTTGCAGTGTATTAAATTTGTAACATTAAAATATATTTGGTTTTTTAATTATTTTTCTAGACACCTAGGTTGGGTTGTTGCTTTCTTTAATAACAATATAGAATAGCATAGAAATATGCTTTATTGTTACTGAAAATGAATGAATGAAATTTTTTGACCAATATAATATAGACTTCTTGAATAACTCAGTGGGCGGAATCGGTAAATACACATCAAAGTTTGAATTTCTGGTGGAGTTGTCATGATTAGGTCTTGTTGGAAAAACATGTAGGTGTTTGCGAATTAAGCAGTTTCTAGAATTTACAGATAGGGAAGAGTTAAAGTCCCGTGATTTTTTAAGTAGCTTTTGCAATGTGTTATTTTACTGAGACCAAAAAGAAATCTTATTGCTATTTTTTGTAATTTAAAAATAACATCAGGTGGGGCAGCTGTACTAGAAACCCAAAAAGGAAGGTCATATATTATAAAAAAATATACACGATGGTTGATAAGCAAACTGCAAAAGCAAAAAAAAAATGGAAAAAGGCAAAGGGAGAAAATAAATCTAGAAAACAAATACTAGGAACATAGCAATCGATACAAGAGCAACATAAATAAAAAAATACAACATGGATATTTTAGTGGTGTGTGAAACCAGATGAAATGGGTCAGGTCATATCCAATTATAGGAAGAAATTAAAGTTATCCACTTAGGAAAACAGCTCTAAATTCAGACAAAGAAAAAAAGTTGCACTAATGCTTACTAAAACAGCGATACTAGTGTTGATGGAATGGGAGGATGTTTCAGAAAGGATAATATGGAAAAGATTTCGGAGCAAATTTAGAAACTTAATAATAATCAACGTTTATGCACCAACAAATTTACAAAAAGTCAAAGTAAACGAGGAATTTTCTGAACAAATGTATATGCTCTTAGCCAACTTACAAAAAACTTATAAACGAGATATTAGAATGGTTACAGGAGACTGAAATTCTGAAGTAAGAACAAACAATGACAAAAAGGAAAATATGATGGGAGGAGAAAATGAAATGTATAGGAGACAGGCACGATATTGATATAAGATTAATAGAGTTCTGTTCAACAAACAATTTCATTATAGAAGAAATACTGTTTTCATGTAAGAATATTTACAAAATAACGTAGATATCTCCAGAAAGAGATATTAAGAACCAAATCGATCACATTCTTATTTCAAAAGATTGGAAAAACTCCTTACAAGACGTGAGCAATGAGAAGAGCAGACTATGCATCCGACCAAGAACTTGCCAGAGCAAAGAAAACAATTAGCAAGAGATAAAACTATGGGACAAATAAAAAATAACTTTGAAAAATAAGGCTATTATCGAGCACAAGTTAATTAAATCTAGCCCAAGTACTTTCGCTTAAAATAGCATCTTCAGGGGCATTTCGTCAAAATGTAAACTATCCGGCAAGCGTAGAATGTGGATAGATACCATTTTGACGAAATGCCCCTAAAGATGCTATTTTAAGCGAAAGTACTTGGGCTAGATTTAATTAACTTGTGCTCGATAATAGCCTTAATTTTCAAAAGTTCATTTATTCGAGCATTCAACCTCATTTCAATAAATAAAAAAGAAGCAAATTTGACACAAGTAAACTAAAAATACTAAAATAATAAACGAATACCAACTAAGCTAATACAATTAGAGAAATTAAATGTTGAGGACATAATGCGTAATATAGAAGAAGGCATACATAAACACAGCAATATAGAACATATTGGATATAATGGGAACATTGTCAAACCTTGAATAATCCTGGACACTAAAACAAAAATTGAAGATAGAACAACAATAAAAATAAATCTAATCAAGACAACAAATTCCATAAGACGAAGAGAAATAGAGGAAAGAATACAAAATAAAAAATGGACGAGGAAATGGAGAGCTTGGAGGTGGGGGACAATGTAGAGGAACTGTGGACAAAATGTAAAAACATAATAACTGAGAAACAACAAAAATGTTGGGGAAAACCAAACCAGTTAAAGAAAACGAATGGTTTGACAAGAAGTGCCAAGAAGCAACAAATAACAAAAACAGGGCATACCTAAAGATAAATCAAGCTGGATGCACAAGACGAGCAAAGGAAGAATACCGGACACTAAGAAGAGAAGAAAAACGATTACATAGAAGAAAAAAAAGACAATTTGAACAAAAGCAGTTGGAAAGCACAGAATGGCTAAGAAATCAAAATGAAACTCGAAAGTTCTACAGAAATCTAAATAAAATGCGCAAAGAGTTTAAGCCAAGAATAAGGAGCTGTAAGGATGTAGAAGGAAACATCCTAAATGATACAGCCTCAATCCTAAACAGATGGGTTGAATTTTTCGATGCAAAATTTAAGGGCCATCATATCGAAGAAGCAGATAACACCCTAGCAAATCGAAATGATGGGAATCCTTTTAACCCAAACGAAAGACCACCTACTATCGAAAACGTTGCCCAAGCCATTAAAAAGCTTAAAAATAATAAATCACCAGGAGTTCATCAAATTTGCAGTGAGCTCTACAAGAATGGTGGCGATGCCCTACTACAGACACTGCATAAGCTTTTACTTCTTGTTTGGCATAATGAGACCATGCCTTGTGAATGGTCTCAAGGCGTGATATGCCCGTTACATAAAAAAGGTGACCAGCTCCAGTGTGACAACTATAGAGGTATAACCCTGTTAACAACTGCTTACAAAATACTAGCAAATATTCTCTACGAAAGGTTGCAAGTTTACACAGTGGGCATAATTGGTAAATATGTCAAGTGTCAAGTGTCAAGAGAACAGTGCTATAATAATCAATGCATGCGTTTGGTATACCAGAGAAACTTATCCGACTAACGAGAATGACAATGTTTAATTTAGAAGCCACTGTTTGAATAGAGGGAGAGAATTCTAGGTCCTTTAAGATAAAGGATGGACTCAGACAAGGGGATGCTCTGGCTCCTATTTAATATTGCCTTAGAAAAGGCAGTCAAAGATACACGAATTAGGGATGGCGGTACTATTTAAAATAGATCGATACAAGTCTTAGCATATGCTGATGACATTGACATAGTAGAGCGTAGCAAGCGAAATGTTGAGCAATATCTCCTGGAATTGGAAACAGCGGCGAAACAGGTCGGTCTAGTCATCAACGAAGACAAAACCAAGTACATGTTGGTTACAAAGGATCCGATAGCAAATGAGGAACGAGAAACAGTCTTTGGAAGTCATACCTTTGGACGTGTTGACAACTTCACATAACTTGGGTCGCTATTGACTGCTACATAAACAATAAAACAAGCGAAGAAATCAAAAGACGAATAAGTCTTACAAATAGGGCATACTATGGACTCCAAAAGCATGTCCACTCAAGAAACATTCAAAGAAAAACTAAAATTATTATATACAAAACATTGCTAAGGCCGGTCCTCACATATGGAGCAGAAACATGGACTCTAACACAGAAAGATGAAAGACTTTTGGGAATATTTGAGCGTAAAATACTCCGCAAAATATTTGGAGCTGTAAACGACCAAGGGCAGTGGCGCAGAAGATATAATTTTGAATTGTGTCAGCTCTTTGATGAGCCAGATGTCATAACGTTCATTAAAACACAGCGACTTAGATGGGCTAGACACATAATACGAATGCCAGAAAATACCATTGTTAAAAAGCTAACCACAGGAACACCTGTAGGAAAAAGAAGCAAAGGCCGACCGCGAATTAGATGGTTAGATAGAGTAGAAACCGACTTATGAATATTAAAAATCAGAAGATGGCAACATGTTGCCAATAACCGAACAGAATGGCGACGAATCTTAGAGCAGGCCAAGATCCACAGAGGATTGTCGAGCCAAAGAAGATGATGATGATGAGGTAAAAAATTAGCTCGAAACTCTGCACACAGAGCAAATCGCAGAATAAGCAGAAACAGAAGCTCAAATACATGACACAAAGATGCTACACCCAATAACAAAAAGACTGAAAGAAGGCACAAGCAACAAAAATAAAAAATTAAAGGGAAAGAAGGAGATACACTTACAAGACAAAAAGATGGATACAATTTTTTGCAGAATTCTATGAGGAGAATATGAAACTGAATAGATTGAGAGAAGAAGCAAAAATAAATGAAGTGCTGACATAAAGGAAAAGGAATTCACAAAAAAAGAAATAAATGCAAAAAGGCACGCAATAAACCTGGAGCTATATGATTTATATGGGAAGAATGAATGTAGGTTTCGGCCAGGTATATTATAGGTCAGTTCCTTTCTCTGTATTTGTTAATATGTTAAAGACAGTTTTATGGTAATGATTAGATTCCAGTTTTTCCATTAAAAATGTTCTATAATTTTTTGTTTTTCTTCAACGAATCCCTATATTCTTCATGGCTTTTCTCAAAGATTTATACGATCCAGTGTAGTTGTATTCAGTTACAAATTTTCTGTCTATTCGTCGTAGGGCTCGTACCTTTTGTCCATAGTACAAAAATTATTTTTAAATCGACGAATCACTACGCCATACTTTCCTCGATGAATTTCTTTTCCATCGAAATTGATTTTATTGCTGTTATTGCACTTTTGCATTAGAGGTACGTTGTCCCTTGCTTCTCATTGTATAAAATGCATAACAAAATAAAACTGCATTAATTAAAACAAACATTTAAATGTCTATTTATACCACAATTTTTACGGATGAAAATAAGTCAACTTGTTATAAAATGAAACTGAATTTATTAATATTGAAGAATCGAAAATATTTTTTTAAGACAGACCAGAAAATATACTTTTTCTGGACAAGACCGGAAAATTAACGGTAATGATCGGCAAAAGCTTTTCCGATCTCTACTTTTAATCTTTCCAATCGATGTTTAATAATACAGTCTGATTTAATTTCATTACTATTAAATAAAATGTAAGTAAAGTATACCAATTTTTTTACAAAAATGGTTACGCTTTTTTAATCAACATATAGGTTCTAAATTAATGGTCGACAAAAAAGGTAAACCCAATGTTTACCTTCAATACCACATAAGTGAATCCAGATATGCTATCCTTCAAGCCATCCTGCAAGGAAAAATATTTGGAAAACGAGGTGCAGGAAGAAGAAATACATTTTGGTTAAAGAACTTCAGAATCTGGTTCAATACAACATCTGTGCAGCTTTTCTGCCCTGCTGCAGAAATGTGAAAGATTGCCATGATGATCACCAACATTCGTAACGGATAGGCACATCAAGAAGAAGAAGAACCACATAAGTGGCGCCACCAACAAACTAATTCAAATGTATTAATATATTCTTGTTTATCGTTAATAGCTATAGGTATATAAATACCTAGTTCCGAAACTAGCGATCTTAGTCACATTAAGGATTCCCCAAACCGTTCTTTGCCGCAACCTACGCGGAATCGCGGCAAATCGGAAGGCACGGTGACTTATGCAGGTGTTCAGACAAGTTGGGGCGGAATCCGCAACGGTCATGGCAGATCAGCGTTGTTTTCATGAAACGCTGCATGCACGGTTTTTACGGCTGCAATTATAGTTTCGCATGAATTAAAATGGCTATTACAGAAAAATCAATTGAAATTGTGAAACAATATCCTATACTTTATGGTTTAAGAGATTAAGATTATAAAAATGTAAGAAAAAGTTTCATTGGAGTTTAAAAAAAAATTGGAGTTTGATCAAGAACAAGAAGCAGCTGGCTTTTGCACTTCCAATTCAAATACTAGATGTTCTTCTCGGAGCAATACACAGTTAACACCAATACTTTTCGCTACATGTGTCGATACTAACAATACTGAATGTTTCCCGTACCAAGTTATTGCTTCTGGAGCTACCGGTTCTTTTTTCAGTTTCGGCAAGTGCCAATACTAGAAGAGCTTCTTCTTCATCAGACGAAGTCATTATGTATTTGTAAGCTACGAATAAACGACTAAAAATATAATTTGTTCACATTTGTATGGCGAACAGTCGCGTCGGGTTTCGCGCCAATGTGGGTGAGCCTTGTCCGCTACCGCTCCGCCTGCGAATGTTCCGCAACGGAAAATTCGCGTCCTAAAAGTTTCGCGTCGGTGCTGTGGGGAATCCTTTATTCATTATGTAGAATGTGGTTACATATTGTTATAATTTGGTTGACTCTTTATGACTGACTCTGTATACGTGCACAATAATGTTATATAAAATATTGTTAATTGTTTAATATATTTTACGATTTTCTTGTCAATTTTTTTTCTTTAATTGCATATACTTGAAAAGTTATTCACACTATACGGAATTATTTAAAACAATAATAGATTTTAACATTCTCCAGAAGTAGGTGGTAGCATAAAATTAATTTTACTGGATAATTATATTAATATAATTATATCAGAAGGCGGTTAAAAATGTTTATATAATTATTATTAATCATTTTAACGGATATTTTGCAATATTTTACAATATTTTAATAAATACTTATTGCTATATAACTAAAAGTAAATTGGACCATAATATTAACTGTTACAAACATGAATAATGGAAATAAAGGAGTTTTTAGATGATCGCTAATGTCATCGCGTTGATGCCGCATAAGTTTACGAGACTGTAGTTGCATAGCGTTGTTAGTGCTACGTATAACTTAATGAGCGCTCTGTGTAACGCGGGAACTGCACGTTACCAATGCCACCGGCTGCGCTAACAACGCTTGGCATCGGGATAACGATAATAATTACTCCATGGTAATGACATTGTGTATACAATATGTGAACGACATTTACGTCCTCGAGTTCGCGTTATACCGTTGTCAAGAGTTGCCAGTGCGGCCGGTCGCAATAATAGCGCTCAGTCCACGTGTTGCACCTAGCGCACCTCAAGTAGGGCTGACGGTATCTCAACGCAGCACAACTATAGTCACGTATAACTTGGAAATTATGCGCCCTGTCTCTCGCGGCATTAGCGCTTGTATAACTATAACTGCTATCTAAGGGCGAGCGCCCACCAAAGTGGCGTGGCAAGTAGCACGTAGCAAGTAGCACGCGTCTAGCATGTTTCTTAAAATGTAACCAATGAAAAGGAATGATTAGAATGAATGACGTCACTGTCATTTTGGTGTACGCTGAATCATTCGTTTTCATTGGTTACATTTTAAGAAACATGCTAGACGCGTGCTACTTGCAACTTGCTACGTGCCACGCCACTTTGGTGGGCGCTCTCACTTAGAGCTTGTTCAAAGGAGATGATTTGCAGGCGAGCGTAGTCACTCGCACGTTCCCGAGATACTGGAGCTACATATTTCATGTCCAGATGCTTACGCGCGTTCCCTTACTCGCGTGTAAAACGCATACATTACTTGTATGACTTGCGAGTTGGAGAGTGAGACAAGGAGCTTGGAAAGAAATTGTAGAAATCTATTGAGGAACTTTAGATGCGTATGAGAAAAAAAACTTTAGGTAAGCCACTGAAGTTTTTATTACACTGCAATTAGTTAAATTTATATTATTTTGTTTTGCCACGGAAGTTGGCCTTTATTAACAAAATATTCGGCAAGTATGTCTCTTGTATTTAGGGAACGTTCAAGGAGTCAGCGAATAAACTTGTGAGTGATGTTTTGTATAGAGTACCCTTATATCTATGACCATCTCGTAATCATACATAATTATGAAGGACACAGCAACTTTTAATGACAATCTTTGTAAAATCAATGTTCACATTAAGTGGCCTATAAAAATTTCGCCATTTATTTATAATGATTTCAAAACAACACTCAATGTTGCTCTGGATAATCGATAATTATTTTTTTCTTATGTGTTAATTCTTTGCTACAATAAGACAATAATATTTTCATATAGACCGAAAGCTTCGATCTCAACTATAACATAGGATAAAGGGGTTCTATGAATATCTGATATTGCTTTTGGATTTGAGGTATATAGAATCTTGTTTGTAAGTTTCTTATAAAATACAGAGTTCTTAAAAATTATGGAATCATTGCCCTTACCGTACGTACCAACGTCTATTGAGATGAAGCAGTAGTTAGCATCACAGACTATTAATAGAACTGTAGAAAAAAATCTTGTAGTTGTAGTAAAGTAGATCCAGATTCTGTGGGTTTTGTAATGCGAAGTGCTTGTCGTCTACAACTTTAATGCAGTTCGTAATATGTGTAAATTTTTCAAATTCTTCTGCGATGTGTTCCCATTTTTCTTTGTCGGGTCCTTTCATATTTTGCTGTACTAACGGTATAAATGGAGACTGTTATTATAAGAAGTGTGATTTGTGGGATGTAGAATTTTAGAGAGAAGGATGGAGGGAAATCGTGAAAAACAAAGGCCTGATGGTGCCACCACATCCCAAAAGGGATTAGGACTAAGGAGGAGGAGAATTTTAGAATCTACATATGGCAGGCATGTGCTCAAGGCGAGCAACGTGAGAACTGCAGGAGGATTCCTGTCTGGTTCTGTTCCAGATTGTAAACAACCGCGGAAGGTACCTGGGAAGCACACAGAAATCAAGCTGACAACGGGGCAGTTGCCCGCAAAAAAACGGTTTCTTCATAGTTAGGGACTCCAACCCCCAAAATTGCTTGATCGATCACGGTCACCCCCCAGACGTAAGGCTATTCCAAGCACTGATGGTAGTTTGAAAAAAAAACTACAACTTTTTTGACAGCTCCTCAAACGAGGGATACAAGAAGAATTCAAGAAGAGAATTCAAACGCTCGAAAAACAGAAACGCAAGACGAAAGGAAAAAGAAGAAAACCTAACAAAGAAAAGGACGACGGAAGATTCAACGGACAACGAAACCTCAAAAAGAACACCAATTGCAAAAAGACAACGACAAAGCAGCGAGGATGAAAAGTCCGAGTTAGCCACACTGAGGACGCTTCTCTAGGAGAAGGACGAAGAGGTCACACTGTCGAGACTCAAAGCCTTAGAATTGCAGGCTCAAATGTTAAAATCTCAACAGACCATCATAGGTTATATCAACAATAAGTTCAATGAACTTAAGACGACTCCGAAAGAGAGCCAAAAAGGGGACACCAGGGAAAACCAGGCAAATATTCTAGAAAAGACGATTAAAACGGACAAATACCCACGCCACAGACAAAAGCAGCGGAAACTTCGAAAAAGGTAGAAAATTGCCTCCCCACCGAGGAACCAAAATAGTAAAGAAGACAAACACAGCAAAACAAGACTTCTTGGCACTAGAAACGCCGATGCAGCAAAATGATGATGCACGCCAAGACCTCCAACTGGAAGCTAAAGCCACCTGTAACTAAGTTAGAGAGTTTCAACGAGATAGTCTGGAATTATGATTGAGCAAAAGAGGTTCACATGATGATTGGTTTCAAAAGCATATAAATGATATTTTAAGCCTGAATTTATGAAAGATTCTTTTATATTATTACTTTTATTACTCTTACAATATTCTGTTTGCAAAAATTATAAACTTGCCATTGAAATGTTTATTTTAGATAACATGTGAGAAATTTATTAGAAAGTCAAAGTAAAGCATTGGGATAAGCTCGATATGTTTATCTCATTGCGATAGATATTAAAAAGTTCTTCGCTCTACTTTCTAACTGTATTTTTTATTTTGGTAATATATAATAAATATTATTTTATTATCAGATTTAAGTAATGAGGATCAAAAGAATTGAGCACATATGATAAAACTTCATTCACATTGCTCTATTTACACTGCAGAAGCAGTAGCTAGGAAAGCTCTGGCTTATGTATTACTATTTAAGTAGTTTTAAATTTGAATTTGGTTGTTAAGGTATGAAGAATAATTTCAGTGTTAAATTTAAATTAGAGTGACATATTAGTACAAAACTTTTTTAAAGTAGTAACTATTCTAATAATTGGTACAAGAATTCCCTCTGGTGGTGTATGAACAATTGTATGTATCTCTCTGTTGGTGTTAATAACATCTTATAATGGTAAGTTTTTAATGATATTTCCTATAATTTTACTTTAACACATAATAGACTTTAACACGTAATAGATTCCTAATTATAAAAGATATTAAATGATTTCAAAATTATTAATGACAATTTATTAAGTCTTATGTTTAACTATGATTTTTTTACTCCGTTATTCATGTTGTGACTAGCTACAAAGTTGTTAATTTTATATTGAATATTCAAAATCTACAGAAAGCTTAGTACCTATGTATTTGTTACAAATGTATTAACCCATAGATCATTCGACAAGAAACAAATAAAATTTTAACGAAAACTTATATTTAAAGTTTATATAATAGGTACTACAAAAATTTTAAAAAATCTTATCACACACTAACTCTTCTCCGCAACATACAAAACAACACATGATGGCAACATTTTTTGAGTTTTTCCATATTGTTAATTGCTAATGAATAAATGCAACTTTTTGTTATAAGCTATAATTACAAGCTTAGTGTCCTTTTGCCAATACGACACCATGTTTTTTCTATGTCTACGTATTCGTTGGCCTCTTGGCCAACTTTTGCTGGCCTCTTTTCAACGATACCTTACACATTGTTGTACGTTGAGCCGTTTAGACGTTACAAGCTTAGTGACTTTTTGGCAATATGCCACCATCTTTGTTTTTTGTGTTAACGTATTCACTACCCCCTCGTCTTTCTGACGATACCTTGCACGTTGTTGTACTTTGAGCCGTTCAGACGTTACAAGCTTAGTGTCCTTTTGGCAATATTTTTGTGTTTACGTGTTTATTGGCTCCTCCCATATATGGTTTCGGTCACAAATAAAGGTTCGGAACCATGCTAAGTTACGCGTTGGTCGGTAATGTAGATCCAATGCTTACCGACAGTGATACAGGTTGGGCCAGACAGTCACACTGTCTGGCCCAACCGACCCATACTCTGATAGTCTTATAGCTTGTAATAGCATATATTTATATCAATTAAATATCTAGTTGGATATGAGATTCAAGTACTTCTACTTTTTATTTCATCATCAAAAAAATTCATTGAATCTTTGAAAAGATATTGAATCATTTCTTTGCTTGTGTTTTAAACCATATTTTATCATTTCCATATTGCAATTCACGCGGTTTTGCAACTAGCTGTTTATTTTACATCTATATAGAAGTAATATTTGTTAATAATTACTGTGTTCAATACGATTTTTTATACTTAATCCCACCTAAAATGCTTATTCAAAATAAAGACCCAACCAAACTTTACATTTACATGTCAAACCATAAATGTCACGACATTCAGCATGGTGACTATACTACTATCCATCCACTCGTAGAAATAAGCGATTACATGACCTTCTTAAATTACGTTTTTTTTTCAATGGCTCTATATTTACTTACCTCGTTGCCACTTGACCCTGTATATAAATTCGACCCTGTCATATTTTTCTGATAAAGAAAAGACATGTTTTTGGACAACGTTTTGTTACTAAAATCTGAATAAAAACCGTTTAGTTATTGCATGTTTGATAATAGTAACCGAACGTGGACTTTCTGTAATACTAATGATATTCTATGTATAAACCTTTACCACGTAAGAACTTTTTGTCCTTATTACCAGTTCCCACTTGTAAAAGTAAGCGTTGCGGCAGAAATTTATTTGGGACACAACGTTCTTTTTACGGTAGTGAAAACTGAATTACTGCCATTTGTCTCCTAGACTGTGCCTCAGCTCTACTGAATAAAGACCAAGGATAAAAAACCTATCAGGTAAAAGTAGCTCTATTTATTACTGTCGACCTTTGTGTACTCGAAGAAATGAAAAAGAATTTCTCGTAAGCGAATAGTTTCAAAATCAAGCGGAATGAATATTTTAGAGTATGTAGTTTAGACTAGAGGTAGGAATCATAGTAAAAGTATATAAATCTAGAAAAAAAGTTTATTAAAATGGAATAGCGATAAATCGTTGTAATCAATGCTGTAAGAGTTACTAATCAACATCAGTAAGAGTACCAACACAACTATTTGTTGAAAAAGTACTCTTTTTAGTTTACCAAGCTTTCACAAATCTTTATTTGCATCATCAGGGTGCTGCAATAAACAAAATTAGTGCAAAAATTAATTACAGAATAAAAGTTATTTTGTATCGTACACTTGAGGTTAGTTTTTATGGTTATATTATAAAAATATTAGGTTATACATATATTTAATCACAAACAAAACAATTGGTTGTGAATTCATAATTATTAACTGAAAACGACAGAACGTTGGATCTTAAAATGATAACATTTGTAAAGGTAATAGTATACCTGATAGGCACTGGATTTTCGAAAAAAGAAGAGTCAAAAAGACTTTCTTTATGAAGTAGAAGAGATATCATATGTATAATGAAACTTTTATTATTGACGATGAATTACCTTTATTGGTAGATTTTTAGTTATCTAAAATTACCAATAATAAGTTATAAGTTGCTCAAATAATAAACTCGCAGGTTGAATCGCGTCGATTATGATTGCGCCGAGCTTTCGACATTCTCTTTGATGTCTTCTTCAGGGCTGTCGAGGTATTAGTCTCCGAGCTCCCAAACACTACTACACTGATCACTAACCAATGCATTACTGCTACTTGGAACAGAGGTCGGTTTATTTATACCATCGATGGTGACGTGGTCTGGGGGGAGGTTTTTGATTGGCGGGTGGAGCGGACGATTTTTCCTTTATGCGAAGTCCCCATGTCAAACGTAACCATATGCCGGCATCTCTTTGATTAAGTCTATTTGGCCTATTTTAAATTTCTATAGCTATGATTCTGGAGATATTAAAATCAATTTTGTGACCTGTATGAAGATGGTGTTTACCTAGGGCTGAAATTGAATCGGAATTACGAACAGAAATGGAATGTTTATAAATCCTATTTTAAAATATACGATTTGTTTGGCTTATATAAGATCGGGGACAGTCTGTACAAGGAATTTCATAAACTCTGTGTTGTTCATTTGGAATGTTGTCTTTGATTGATTGGACAAGAGATAAAAGTTTTTGTTGGGGGGAGGATAAATATTGCCTTTCTTCCTGTTGATTTAAATTTTTTCTCGATTTTATTAGTGACATTTTTGATGTAAGGAAGAAAATCATTCTTATGATAAGGATCTGGATCCACCTAACAGTTTTGAGAGCTCAGCGGGTCTACTTGTATCATCGCAAAAGCATATTGATGTGGAAACAAGGATATTAATGACTTAATCAATTTCTGAAGGTGGATGATGATAGTTGGCATTCAAGTAACGATTGGTATGGGTGGATTTTCAATAAACAGTGTGTTGAAAACCTTGGGATTGCTTTTTCATTATGATAACGTCGAGAAACGGTAGAGATGAATAGGTTTCTCCCTCTATTCCTACTCTTTCTTGTGTTTTTAGCCATCTTGATAAAATGTAAGGGCACCTCTTGTAATTCGTGTGGTTCCGTTTTGTAATAACTCAGTTTCACTAATGGGTATTTTTAGTTTAAGTTCAAAATTTTGTTTTGTGGACATAATGCCTGTGGACATCTCCATGGATTAAATTGTTTCAATCCTTAAAATCTCTAGATGGCCAATCAGGTCGTAGGGTTTCACATCCTGAACCACCTTATCATAAAGGCACATTTTACACCGATCCTCCTTATTTGCATGTGTATAGAAGGAAGGTCCAGCATTAAGGCTTTAATTCTTTAAGGCTGCAGTGAAGACGATAAAATTGCATCCGTGATTGCTATACAAGCGAGTCTTTGCACTTTTTGCAACTCAATTCTTACTTTTCCAACATCAAACAACACCAAACCAGCCAAGAATAGAACTATCGGTCTAAATGTGTTATATATGACCAATAGATTATTTTAGGTTTCAGACCCCATGTTTTAATGTCTTATTGCTTTAGGGCGATACTTGCGAGGTAAGAATTCCATGTAAATTTTCTTTCTAATATATCTTCATTTTATTAGGATTTACGGAAAGGTCTTTTTTCTAACTCTAGGTAGTTACTAGGTATAAGGCACCTTGATTGTGATCAGCAATAATATTGTCATCTTACCTTTTACCACTTTAACTAGATTGTCTGCATAGCTCAGAGCATAAAATATTTTTCTTTTAAGCTTTTGTTAAAACATGGTCAACCACAATCTATTTCTAGGACTAAACATAGATTAAATCCATTTGATAATGGTAGCTTGTATACTTTTTTCCGTTGCAACGTTAATGCTGATTAATGCTGACTCGAAAAAGATATTATCAAATGCCCCATCTATGTCAATAAATGTACATAATACCACTGAGGTCTTTTACTAGACAATGCAAGACATCTATTGTGGATTTACTTGCTTAATGACCGAATTGTTATTCCTGAAAAGGTATGTGTTTAATATTTTTTTCATTATTTTGGGAAGATAGAAGGTTAAGCTAATAGGTCTATATAATTTTAGCTCCTATTTAGCTAAGGCTTCTTTCTATTCCTTTTTTTAAGAGGTGAAGAGGTTCTAAACCGAATAGGGAAGATGTCATTAGTATTCGATCCGGAAAAGAACACATGCAAAGTCGTAGCATCCACGGTATGGATTATATGGGCCGCATGCCCACCTGACCGGTCGCCTGCCAACTAAAACCACCCCCTTCGGACAAAGCACTTCATTGGGATACCTTGCGCAGTCTGAAAATTCGAAATGAAATCTGGAAAAAATATTCTTACCTAAAAGTGATACGACTTAAAATAACATACAGAGATGGCATTGAGAGAAAAAATATAAATGATGAGGATGGGATGATAAAAAGTTCAGGTGTATGTGACCTGACAAGGGAGGACTGTAAAAATATAAAAGAGGATGCACGCATTCGTATCGTAATTGTAATGTATTATAGATGTGGATGTAAAAATGTCGTCTATTTCGTCATGCAACCAGGATGTAAAGGGGCCATAACTGCAATATATATATATATATATATATATATATATATATATATATTATATATATATATATATATATATATATATTGTTATGATTTTGTATTTTTGATTTTAATTTATTTACTTGAAACAATCACAAAAATATACTTTCTCGTTATCAATGTCCTAAAAAATAAACTTCTGATATTTCTTATGTTCAGTGAGTTCAAAGTTTTCTAGTTGTATTTATCGGGATAGGAAAAACAAAGGATAATAATAAAAAGTATAATACATAAAATACAGATATTTTTTATTTTATAAAAAAAAAACAATTATTAAATTTGCCGTTATCTTTTCAATCAGCGAATATGCATGTAATGAAATTAATACAAAAAGAAAATTTTAATTCTTATTTTCTTCTTGAGACAAAACAATTTGAAACTAATTTAAATTTGGATACCTTTATAAACTTTTATCTTCCTTATATTTAAAAAATCTATTTTATTATGGAAACAAAACTTTAAAACATTTGATAAACGTAAAAAGGTCTAATCATGCTTTAAACTGGTAACAACAATGAGGTAAACAAATCGCATTTAAGATTTACACACCTTTCAACTTGAAAAAGGAAAATATCTGACCTTTCTTCCCTGGATTGTTTTAGGACCACACAAAGAATTGTCCACCTTCCACAGCAATGTGTTCTTCCACCTTGCGCCTCGGCTTCTTGTTTCAGTATCTGCTCCTTCAGCCAATTTAACTGACTTAATTTAACCTCCTGACTCAATTCTCCAACACTTAACACACGAAAATCACTTCTTCAAACATTCATATAACTTCTTCGTGACCCAAGGATCTCTTTTCTCACCTGGTGCCACAACTATTTAACACGTATTCCAGAAACTGCACACTTTAGATTCAAGGATTTCTTTACATCGACTTGCAATCTACTTCTTCCACAATTCTGCTAACAAGACTGGTAACTTTATCCACTTAACAATGCCGGCCTCCAACTCACGAACACACCGCCTGTCGAGACGCAACCTTTCTTTTCGATCACTCAAACATCCCTGTCTTCTCGAACCAACAAAAACTCTCTCAACCCTCGGTCTGTCGATTTCCCCTTCCAAAAAGATCGTCTCATCACAAAATCCAAATTTGTTTACCACATTTGTTGGAATGCTAATTACCGTTTTCAAGCAAGGAACTTTAATCTTTTAACAATGGTCATTTCCTTGTAAACAAATAATTTTTATACATTTCAAAGATTTTTGCCTTAGTCATAATAGAAGCTTTATACAACACAATACCGGACTAATCCTTCAGGTAACAGCTTATTTTCTATAATGTACAAATGGTTTGTCAATAACTCGTTTAGAATGGCTTAGTTCTTTATAAGTCATAAAATTTCGGTACTAATCTATCTATTTACAAATATACAAACTTTCTATCTTAAAATTAATACATATTTTGTCTTCAGATTTCTTAAAAACTTACTTCCGATGGATTCCTTAATTATTTTTTGTTCCTTCCGCGTTTGTGGAAGAAGAAGTATAATAAATCCCCGCCTTTGCATATGATAAAAATTACTGAATTATGTAGGGATTTTTCTCTTATGCAAACATTCTTTGTCTCTTATTCATAATCTCTTCCCTAAAAACCACTGTTTCAATTATGTCGTTTTCATCTTCCTTTGTTGATATTCTTTCTTCTTCTTCTTCTTCGGGGCTCATCTCTTCTTTTGAGGAATCCCCGGTATTGACTTCCTTTATCCTTTTCTTAAGTCTTTTCCTTTTTCTTCTTTGTCCTTGCTTCGTTGCCAGATTCATTTCCACTGTTTGTTCTTTCTCCGAAATATCAATTTTCTGTTTCCCATGTTCGTTTTCCTGTTCTCCTTCCTTTTCTTCAGTCAGTTTCATCGTGTTATTTTTGAAATCTATTACTACATGTTTTTCTGCCAGTTCGTCCACTCCTACAATCATGTCATGCGACATGTTTGGCATTATTACACATTGTAATGCATACATTTTTTTATCCAGTCGTACCATCACTCGTATGCCTTCATTTATCGTTGCCAAAATCCGTTTATTCGCACCCACCAAATTTACCCTTGGTATTTTGTATATTAAATTTGTCAACTGTACTTCTTCTATTAATTTTCTGTTTATTAAGGTTATTTCTGACCCGGTGTCTATCAAAATCTTTATTGGTCTATTGTTAATGAAACCATCTACAAATTTTAAATTAACTCCTCTTCTTTCCTCATTATTTCCTGCCAATTTAATGAATTCCTTCGGGTGACAAAAAATTCCTGCCTGGTTTTTTGTTTTTAGTGGGTGCTTTCGTGAAAAACCGACTGTTGTTCTTCCGTATTTCTTCTCTCATCTCTATTTCTTTCATCCTCATTTTCTTCTATTTGTGTATGATTTACCTCTCTTCTATTTTCTTTTGGTCTGTCATATCCGTTTCGGTTTCCACGATATTCCCGTTCATTTCGTCTATTGTAATTTCTGTTTTCTGGATATGTGCGGGTGTTATTTCTGTTTTGATTTTCTCGATATCTGTCTTCATTCCATGGCCGATTTCTGAAATCATCATTTCCTCTTCTATTTTCCCGATTCTCGTTTTCCCTCCTGGGAATAAATTCTCGTCTAGTGTAATCCCTCCTAAAATTTTGTCCTCTCTCTCTGTATTCCTGAGTTTCTCGATGTCTATAATTCTCTTGTGACCTTCTTGCTCTTCTTTCCTGTATCCGTGATGCCCTTATTTGTAGGAATTGGCATAAACTATCGATATCTTTGTAGTTTTGTAAATTTATGTGGTCTTCCATTGTGTCTTCAAAGTGTCTTGCAATCAACTCGACTAATTGCTCAGATGAATAATTGTATTGCAGATGTTTTGCGTTATTGTACATTTGCAATGCGTATGTTTTTTCTGATATACCCATCTTCTCATGGTATTTCCCATTTTGCAATTCCTTATTTATCTGTAATTGCTCTGTCTTTCCCCAGAAAAAACTCAGAAATTTGTTTTCAAATTCTTGCCAATTTTCAAATTCCTCCACTTTGCTGTCAAACCATAGACTTGCCTCATCTTTGAGATGATTTCTGATAACTTCCTTAGCTGTCTCAAAATTTCCCATGTATTGTATCTTCTTCTTTAGATTATTCATGAACGGTACGGGGTGTAGTTTTCTTACATCCCCGCCAAACTGTATTTTTATTTCGCCGGAATTCTGGATAACTATTTCTCTTGTTTCTCCGACTCTATTTTGGTGTCTTATTTCCTTAATTAAATTTTCATTCCGTTTCACTCTTATTTCTATTTCTTCCTTATCTTCTTGCAGAGCGTTTTCAAACTTTGTTTCTAACTCTTCTAATTCCTTTTCCATTTTGTTTTTCATTTTTTTAATTTCCACCTCTTGTTCTGCCATTTCTTTTTTAACATTCTCTAAGCAACTTTTAACTTCTTTTATCACTTGTTGTGTTTCCTGTCGGTTTTTTTCTATTGCTTGTTTCGTTTCACGTTGATTTTCTTCCATTCTCTTGTGAGTTTCTCTTTGATTCTGTTCCATTGTTTTATCCACTTTATCCATTTTTTGCATCATTATTTGTAACATTTTCTCTATTCCTGACAATTCCTGTTGTTCTGATGCCATGATTGTTGTTTCAAAAATGTCTTCTTGTTCTATATGTTCTTCTTGTTTTTTGTTTTCTTTGCTTTTGCTTCTCGTGATCGACATGTAGTTCAAATTTATCCCCGCCTGATATGAAACTCTTAAATTTGTGCAATAATATCCCCGCCAAATATGAAATTCGAGTAATGTTGCAAAGACGAAAAAATTTTTCTCTTATCCCAAATGCAATAAATTTAAATAAATGCAATAAAATTTAAAACTTTTGTCAATTGTAAAAATCAATCAAATATAATAAAATATATCATGCAAAACTTGTACCTAGAGAAATTTGAAATGTTATGTCATAAAATGCAGTTATTATAAACTTTGACCATCGGAAATAAATTCTCAATCAACCTGCTTTCTTTCCCTATCCTTTTAAATTCCAACTAGAAATACTTTCTAAGCCCCACGTTGGGCGCCAGTTGTTATGATTTTGTATTTTTGATTTTAATTTATTTACTTGAAACAATCACAAAAATATACTTTCTCGTTATCAATGTCCTAAAAAATAAACTTCTGATATTTCTTATGTTCAGTGAGTTCAAAGTTTTCTAGTTGTATTTATCGGGATAGGAAAAACAAAGGATAATAATAAAAAGTATAATACATAAAATACAGATATTTTTTATTTTATAAAAAAAAAACAATTATTAAATTTGCCGTTATCTTTTCAATCAGCGAATATGCATGTAATGAAATTAATACAAAAAGAAAATTTTAATTCTTATTTTCTTCTTGAGACAAAACAATTTGAAACTAATTTAAATTTGGATACCTTTATAAACTTTTATCTTCCTTATATTTAAAAAATCTATTTTATTATGGAAACAAAACTTTAAAAACATTTGATAAACGTAAAAAGGTCTAATCATGCTTTAAACTGGTAACAACAATGAGGTAAACAAATCGCATTTAAGATTTACACACCTTTCAACTTGAAAAAGGAAAATATCTGACCTTTCTTCCCTGGATTGTTTTAGGACCACACAAAGAATTGTCCACCTTCCACAGCAATGTGTTCTTCCACCTTGCGCCTCGGCTTCTTGTTTCAGTATCTGCTCCTTCAGCCAATTTAACTGACTTAATTTAACCTCCTGACTCAATTCTCCAACACTTAACACACGAAAATCACTTCTTCAAACATTCATATAACTTCTTCGTGACCCAAGGATCTCTTTTCTCACCTGGTGCCACAACTATTTAACACGTATTCCAGAAACTGCACACTTTAGATTCAAGGATTTCTTTACATCGACTTGCAATCTACTTCTTCCACAATTCTGCTAACAAGACTGGTAACTTTATCCACTTAACAATGCCGGCCTCCAACTCACGAACACACCGCCTGTCGAGACGCAACCTTTCTTTTCGATCACTCAAACATCCCTGTCTTCTCGAACCAACAAAAACTCTCTCAACCCTCGGTCTGTCGATTTCCCCTTCCAAAAAGATCGTCTCATCACAAAATCCAAATTTGTTTACCACACTTGTTGGAATGCTAATTACCGTTTTCAAGCAAGGAACTTTAATCTTTTAACAATGGTCATTTCCTTGTAAACAAATAATTTTTATACATTTCAAAGATTTTTGCCTTAGTCATAATAGAAGCTTTATACAACACAATACCGGACTAATCCTTCAGGTAACAGCTTATTTTCTATAATGTACAAATGGTTTGTCAATAACTCGTTTAGAATGGCTTAGTTCTTTATAAGTCATAAAATTTCGGTACTAATCTATCTATTTACAAATATACAAACTTTCTATCTTAAAATTAATACATATTTTGTCTTCAGATTTCTTAAAAACTTACTTCCGATGGATTCCTTAATTATTTTTGTTCCTTCCGCGTTTGTGGAAGAAGAAGTATAATAATATATATATATATATAATATATAGTTAATTGTATTGTAATAATGTAATTTGTTACCTCATCCACTCTGTTCTTGTCTCGCTCTATCTAGCGTCCCCTTTTTTTATTATTTGCTTAACTAGGTCGACATTAACCCCGTAAACTCATTTGTTCTTTATATACTTTTGTAACAGATTGTTAAAAAAGAGCCACGATGAGTCAGAAATTGTGTAAAATAATAATATAACCTTCTGAAGCTACATTTGGACCATGTTACCACATAAGGGAATAAAAATTTGGTCAATTGTGCCTTCTTCGTTTGTACGTCTATTCATTTTGCCATATTTGGAGCATATATAACCTTACTTCGACTTTTATTTCCAGTAGATGACCGTTATCTCTGTTATATAAAGTTTCTCTTTGTTTAGCTAGGAGGCAAATGGGGAACGTATCACTTATGACCTTTAGGACACTTATAGAAGTAGTCCGGTACGCGCTTGCTACTTTTAGGAGGGGTTTCTTTATGCCCTTGTAAACGCATTTATACATCTTTATATGTAGCTATTCTCGAAGTTTCGTATCATACGCAGGAGCCATATAAGGGGATAGAATGCACTTTCTGAAGTTACATTCTTTTGGAGGGCAGTTGGACCTCCAATATTTGACATCATTTTAATTCATGCCGCGGTTCGCTCTTCTGCTCTATGGACTAATTTCATTAGGTGCTTTGTAAATTTTAGACCCCTGCCTAGTTGGATACCCAGATATCATGAGCTCTATCCTTGTACTACCTATTACAAAAGTCAGATTTCGACAAGCTCTAGTGCGTTTCCAGACCAGAATTGCTGTTTTTCTGTTGCCGACTCTAGATCTTGTTTCACTTTCCATCTGTTGACTTTTATGCAGCTTGTGTTGACTAGATTTTCTAACTTCAAGTTATTGTTACATTGAATTAGAAGAGCAAGATCGTCTGCATATGTAATAGATTTGATCTCTGCTTAATAGTCCACTTCTAGTATTTATTATATAAAACGTTTTTATATAATAAAACTATTACATGCTGTACTAAATTACGCTCAGCAAGTTGACGTTATTACCACCACTGCGCCATCAAGGCAATTGAATTTCTATAGTAAAATTCGAAAATTATACTAGTTTAAATAGAAACAATTTTTCCAAAGTGTATTTCAAATGAGCAGTTAAATTATATACTAACATCGACAACAGAAATAAATTCGCAGCGATGAGTACTTTATTATCTAATTTATTTACACTACATCAAATATAATCAGAAATACAATTTCCCTCATAAATGCCTATCCTCTGCGTGAAATACACCGAAATCATTTAATTCATCTTGACAAATGATTTTATCACGGCCAGGCAGATTTCCTCAAATGGAAGCAGAGTATTATTTGGCTGGTAAAATACCCCAAAATTTAATCTCCGTGAATTTGTTATGCGTCTTAGCAGAGTTGAACTTTTATGTTTGTTATCTCTGTATTATGTATTATTTATGTCTTAATCCTTTCCTGAAAACCATGTAAATTGAGGTAAACTTCCCCAGCCTCAAGTTTAATTCTCAGATGCTATTAAGCCAATTTGGAGGATGGGATATTATTTAGGATAAACCATTACAGACGGCTTTTTGTTTCTTTACAATTTACAGAATATATTGAACGTCTATAAACTATTTGATACAGTTCTTACAAATATTCCTCAAAAAAAAAATACAGTCAAGATTACATTCTATATTTCCGAATTTTCAAATAAATATATTTAAGCGCATATCTAAAACTAATATACTAAGTTAAATACTATGTTTATACCATTTTTCAAAGTAAAAACGTTGCACGTCACAATTTATATAAAGTGACGTCACTTATATTTAAAATTTCCAGAACGTCAACCTGAGTTCAAATTTTTCTAACACAGCTAATAATTCGAAACCCATACGGAACTGATCTTCTATAATATTCTCAAAAATGTATTCATCATTATGTTGGTAATTTTAGAAATATATTGATTAAATACCCAAAAACATTTGTTATTGTTAATAATATAAATTTTATGAAATAAATTTTTAAGTCTTATATTCCACAAAATAATAATTATTATTAAATATGATACGGGAATACTTCAAATTTTAACCACAGTTCAGCGTGTGGCAAAATTGTTTAAAGTGTTGCCGCTTTTTTAGACTAAGAACTTTGTTTATGTTTTGATATCTTACTCAATTTGATCATAATATATTATATATTAACAAATTGTATTTATAAGTACATATTAAATTTAGATTTTGGATTATTAGCTTTAAAAACTAATTATTGTTGACTGTTGTGTATTGTGATTGTGCTATGCCAAAACAACTAAATAGTCTGTAGAAAGTTAATAAGCTTTCATATAAGATAGATTATTTTGAACAAGAAATAATGGCGGGACGTTTTTACTATGAACGCTCTAAAAGAGGTAAGTTGAAAATTTAGGATAAGTATATAATTTTGTATTAAAATGTTTTTTTATGTATTTTAGTGTAGTGCAGTAGTCTTAAAACTAAGTGTACTTACTGTTAATATAATAGTTTGACAAATAGTTGATATTTTAAAAATTCCTTACTTACTATTCTATTTTGGCAACGCTGTGGGGTTCTAACGTTGTAAATCTTGAATTACGTGCAATCATTTGTATATGAAAAATTCTATAATAATTTAGACATATTATCACAACTGTTGTAGAACCTTATTAATATTACTAACCATAGAAAGCCATGGTCGATTAAACGTTAATAAAATACACATTAATAAAACATAAAACAGTGCTATAAATGTAACCTGCGTATTTATTGTCATATAAGGTAATCGCCCAATTTAGCAGTACCAAAATTTAAACGGCAACATTATGCACGCAATACGTATTTATTTGATTGGGCTTATTTGTCATTAATTGTCATATTAACAGTACTCTTTTATTAATACCGTCGTGAAAATGATTCTCACGACTGGAAAAAAAGTGTAGTGGAACATTAATGATCCAAGTTTGAAGCAAATGTTTGAATATTATCGACAAGTATTTAACAAGGCGCTACCCAGTAACAGTGATGTTGGAAATCTTTGAGAAATTTCCTAACACTGTTCACCAAGAAAAACAGTTCTTAGAAACATTAATCAAGGACGCGTTCTCGATCAGATCTTACAGTTTTGTAGTCTTCAACGTACTGCGTGTAAGTGAATATCAATGAAACATCTATACGTCGACTGTTCAAATCTTTTGGTGTGTGAAAGTTAACTGTGGACGAGGGTTAAATCTAATGTACGAAGATCCCCATTTCTTGAGAAATATACGGTTTTCTGGACGGTTCACATTCAACTTGACATTATATCAGTAGAAAAATAACTCAATTGATTGGATTTGAACAAATTCGGGGTTTTTAACTTTTTAATTTTTAACGTGAACCTGTTCATATGCAAATCGAGCGCACACTACCACTCTCCTTTTTCACCAGTCTGTAACATCTCTTACAACAAAATATTGAACTCTGTATATTTAACGACACATAGAGTGACCTCTATTTAGTATATGAGGCCATCAGAATGGGAGGAGAATGTCTGTGTTCAGTTTGTAAAGAAGGGGTGACTCCCTTTCGCATTGGATATGTATATTATCATTCTATCAAGTTAACTGTGGACCAGGGTTAAATCTAATGTACGAAGATCCCCATTTCTTGAGAAATATACGGTTTTCTGGACGGTTCACATTCAACTTGACATTATATCAGTAGAAAAATAACTCAATTTATTGGATTTGAACAAATTCGGGGTTTTTAACTTCTTAATTTTTAACGTGAACCTGTTCATATGCAAATCGAGCGCACAATACCACCCTCCTTTTTCACCAGTCTGTAACATCTTTTACAACAAAATATTGAACTCTGTATATTTAACGACACATACAGTGACCTCTATCTAGAAAATGAGGCCATCAGAATGGGAGGAGAATGTCTGTGTTCAGTTTGTATAGAAGGGGTGACTCCCTTCGCATTGGATATGTATATTATCATGAACAAATAATAAGCAAGAGGTCCATCTAAAACTCTATTTAAAATGAATAAAATCAATAAACACATAACATCCATATATTTAATTCTAACAAATCCTTAATATTTACAAATAAAAGTACGCGTGACAAAGATACAAAAATCAGTACTTATTCATAACATGAAATGCTTTACCAAAGGTGAATGAATTAACGTAAAAAATATCACGCAAACCGCTTGTCTACGTATGAAACCATAAAAGGAGAATGTTAGAATATGATACGTCAGGACAGACTAGTGTTGCAAGACAATATAATACTTTGGTATATAGATATAAAAAGCTTAACACTATTATAAAAAATAATATAAATACACATATCAATTAATGGTAAAAAATATACAATTATACTATGCAGTAAATAAAACGATTGTTTATATAAATGTAAAGTGTTCCTTTAAAAGTTCAAATCACGACACAATATTAAATAGATAGTTCAGCTCACAATATAAATTGGCAGAAAAATGTATATACTATTAATACCTATTAATACGGTGCTAGATAGATAACAGCAATGTAATTTTGGCAACATATAGTATAGGCTGTACGTTACCGCAATGAAATGGTGGCACCAGCTACCGAAAAAGACCTCTTCTTCATCATACAGGAACCAAAGTATTACCGAGATAGCCAGCGCTACCCCATAACTCAAACATACGTCTGTGTAGTTTGCCAGATGGAACTAGTCTTACTGAAAAGTTGCGGTTGGCTAACGAATTGTTTTTTACCTTTTTACCACTTGACGCGACGCGTGAGCGATAATGACACAAGAAATTTGCAATTTTAACGAATGACTCTTACTTTTCTGTGGTTCTTTGTTCACAACATGTATGAATGAACGGTCTATTTTTTGCAACATTTTATTAACAACCGTTTGTTGTTCGATATTGTCTGCGATTTCGTAAGCAAAATATTCACTAAATATTCTATCTCGACTAAATATTCAGGAAGAAACATAACATAACAAAAGGTCTCTTAATATTTTAATAATGTTTATATACAGTTGCAAAACTACAACATATGGAACACACTACTATTTTACCGTATAAATCACTCCATAACTTCTTTTCTTCTGCAGATGCCTTCTCCTTCTCGAAGTTTGGCTATAATTTTAGTTATTTGAATTTTGAGTACAACTGAATGAAATAATTGATTGGTCCGCAATAAAACCACTCTTAAGTTTAGCAGGCATGCAAAATTTTTCTTCCCCTCTTACTTCTTTTTTCCACAATGATATTTTTCTTCTTCTTTTTGTTTTTCAATGTGCCTCCAGTAAGTTGTCATTCCATCGTTTTCATGATCTTTCTATTGATCGTCCTCCTATTGGGAAACCGTCTTTTGCCGTCTTTACTACCCTATTTGTTGTTATTTGACTTATATGATCGTTCCATTCTACTTTTCTATTTTTTACCCAGTTTTTTGATGTTTTTCACCTTACATCTACGTCGTATATCTGTACTTCTAGCTCTGTCCCATAGTGTCTTGCCATCAATATTTCTAAGTGTTTTCATCTCTGCTGTTTCTAACATCCTTTTTGTCCTCTCCGTATCAGGTCGTGTCTCTACCGCGTATGTCATTATTGGTCTGATGACTGTTTTGTAAATTCTGCCTTTCATTTCTTTTCCTTTCTGCCTTTCATATTTTTATTTCCCCATATTGTTTTATTCAGGCAGCCTGCGGCTCTGTTTGCTCTATTCACTTGATCTTCTGCTTCAGTTTCGAGCTTTCCGTAACTAGATAATGAAATTTCTAAATATTTAACCTCCATCACTTGTTTCATTATCTGATATATATGATATTCATATGTAGGATCGAAGATTTATCCTCCATGATAGTATATCCAAGGTATTGCCGATTGGGGCTCTTTTTGTGTATAATAGGATAGGTTACAGATAGCAATCTTGTTCAAACGGTAATTATTGATGCAGCTTTCTATTGTACTCTGTGTTCGTTAACCCAGACATCTGGGATTTGTTGAGGTACCTGTTCTTCTGACAAAAAATAACTTCTTCTTCTAAATGTGCCTATCTTCTAGAGATGTTGGCGACTACATTGACCCATTTTATTCTATTCACAGCAGCTCGAAATACATCAGTTGACATTACTACTAAAAAATAACTACCTACTGTCATTTATAAACAAGGAATTTCACAAGATTAAGGAAAAGAAAACAATAAAACACCACAATTAATCTAGAAACACTCTCAAGAAAGGATTCAAAGATGATGACAACACCATATGTAAAGGGCTTATCATAAAAACTTAAAAGGATAGGAAATAATTTCTATATCACAATAATATTGAAAACAACCAACACACTAAGATCCATCCAGTTCAAAACCAAACCTAACAACAAACAAGAAAGATTAAATAACAGCTTCTATAAAATACTTTGTGAGTGCCATAATTTCGATGTTTGAGAAACCGTAACACCCCTTAGTGGCAGAATTAACGAGCATGAAACATACATCAAGACCTGAGACAAATCTCAGATGTGCAAACATGCCTGGGACAACGAGTACAGAGTGGAATGGAAAGATGCATCAATAATCATGGAAGAAACAGACATGAAAAGCCGAAAAATTAAAGAAAGCGCACTAATCCTACTTAATGAAGAAAAGTGTGTAGCAAACTCATTAGCATAATATAGCAGGTTCTGGTTGCCAATACTAAAAGAAGAAGTCAATAAAAAACATACCAATAATAACGGATGAAATGAAGTCGCAGACATCATCTATAAATGTACACAATACACATGCAATATATTGTAATAGACCAACATAATCAACGTTAAAGACACTTATATAAACAAATAATACGATGTAACATACAAAACATTCAACATGGAATATTTCGTGGGTAAAAACCAACACCCTCAGATTTTTGTCAACAACAAGAAGCCTATTTCTTACAAGATCGACGCTAAGTAAGTCATCACGCATTTTAAACCATCCATTAAAAAAACATAATATACTATAATAGCAACTTAACGTAATATTTTAAAATAATTTTTTTGAAAACGATTTCCAGAGTGGAAATAGAAATGTCGAACATTATCTAAAAATGTAATTTTCATTACAATTAATTGTGATTTAACCTCATATAAATATAATATTTAACTAGACATGCCACAAGAAAATAATTTCCGAATTGTCAGGATTGTTTCGATAATCGACGAACTGTACATTTTTAAATTGTTCATCATCTGTTTCATGTGACTTCTATTACCCTTATTTATTTGCTATTCTCACGACTTAGCTTATTTTGTTATCTGTAAGAATTTATTCATTAAAATACTGTTCAATTTATAAGCTATTTCCAATCCCTACAATTAAACATATTTTATATGTTCTTCATTTTTATATATGAACTTCTTGTTCTGCCCCTGAATCCCATATATGCTCTACTAAAATAAAGTGAAATGGCTTTTCCTAAAAATACATAGATATCATTGCGGCTGACAATGACTCATTGTCTAACCATAATACGTTTTGTGAAATTGTCAGTTCCCCAGAGGAGCATTAACCGCAACATAACTCGCGAGCATTTATTATTAAATATTTAAGTGCGAACTGAGTCGATTTCAATTCTCTTTAGGGACTCGTTTCTATGGAATAACTACAACAATTTGAGTTATCTCTACAATGTTATACGTCTCTGTTTTTTTAGGACGTTATCTCTGGTCATGATTTTTTAAACGCTTGTTCTCTGAATAATGTGCGACAGAAATGTATTATTTCTTTATAGACTCGATAAACGAGTATAATGCATGAGGACTACAATATCTTTAAAATATCCACATTTGGTATTGTAATAATGATTATCCAGTGTTTTTTATAAACAAATTTATGAAAAATATAAGGTGAGAGGATATTCTTTTCATTAAACAGTTTTATAAAAAGTGTTAGGTTAGAGGCTTTTCTGATTTATTGAAGATTGATATACATATTTCGAATTGCTAAGCTACTAATTTGACTGCAAATAATAATATTACACAGAGTAAATAAAACTTTCAGAGAGTGAATGAAAGAAATAGTATAAAACTATACAAAAAACATTCGCGAAACAGAGATGCCGCGGAACGGGACAGCGATTTTTCTGCGGGACGGGACATGGAACTAGACTGGCGCTTTGTCATGCCTCGCAAAAACTGCACTTTTATTATTATCGGAATGATTTGGTAATTAAAGGTATACAACTAGCTGCATTATGTTTAAAAAGTAAAAATATTTGTAAAAAATAAATGTTTTTTGTTTTAATAATTCGTATTGATGAAACATAATTAATGCATTTAGAATAAAAGGAAATTTTAAAATGTTTTCGACAATTCCTTTTGATTTATTGCGATGCAGGCTTAGTACGCAAAAAAATGTTATCTTTTAGATCCTTCTAATAAACCGCCATCCGACATTACGCGACACCACCATGATGATACCTTTGAATCTAACCGAGAACTTTTTTTAATATTTTTTGCCATGAGGGGTGACTCCATACACCCAAGAACACTGTTAATAATTGATTAGGCTGAATAGTACTGCTAAATATTTGTATTGTTTAGTTAACTTAGGATTAATTATAACGATTAATTTACTGAAAGACTCCTACTCGGCCCAGAGCCCCTCCCCCACGCAAGCTGAGACTGGATAAATGGACTAATAAAATGGATACAGAAATAACATTATTTCTTTTTTTAATCAACATGTTTTTATTCTTAGTAAATTTTATTTATGAATATATTCCCATGAGATTTTTTTTACATAATCACTTTCCTGAGATATCTCACAATAAGGTTCAATAGTTCAAATTTTTTTAAACAATTTTTTTTTCAAACAAATTTTGAAAATAAATTTTTTTGACCCGCGCAAATTTTATTATTAATTTTTCGATCATTATTAACAAAAAAGTTTTGTGTTAGTTTTCTCTAAAGTTGCTCGTTTTCGAGTTAATAATAATTTAAAATTACAAAAAAAAAAACGCAAAAGGACGATTTTCAAGGACCAAAAATACGAGTATAAAATACTAAAATCATCAAGTGCCTAAATTTAAGTCATAGTCAAACTTCTGAACCATAACCAATATTCATCTTTAATTGATGAATAAATAATGAAGAGTCTCCAAAAAATAATATAAATTTAATCAACGAAATATCTTAAAAAAAAACAAACATTTGCAGAAAATAACAATTATCAAAGCCTTGCTGTTTTTTAAATATGTCTGACTGACTTCCTAATCTCGTCTGGGATATCTTTCTTTTCTTGAAAGACGTCTAGAATCCATTCAAAAAGTTCTTCTCAACTTTGCATTTTATCGTTATAACTTTTTTTTTTAATTTTAAGGTATTTAATTGATTACAAAAAAGTTATATATATTTTTGGGGACTCTTTATTATTTATTGATTCATTATAGATGAATATTGGTTAACATTATACCAATTTAGATTAAAAAATGGTATTAATTAAAATTAAGTACCTAGCAGATTTAAAAAACGTCATGAAATACGAGAATTAGCTGTTCAAGGGGAGAAATTAAGTGCTGATGATGTAGCTATGGTAGAATTTTGCTACGATTTTGAAAATCTCATAACGGAGCACGACCTAAAACCTGAGCAAGTGTATAATGCAGACGAAACTGGGCTTTATTGGAAAGCAATGCCGAGAAGAACCCTTGTTGCATGCTCAGAAACAAGTGCACCAGTTTAGCATTAATTCTTTTTACGTATAAAGTATTTTTCAAAATAATTTTTTTTTAGGTTTCAGACCGTATAACAGTTTTATGTTGTGCTAATGCCTCAGGAACCCATAAGCTTAGGTTAGCCGTTATTGGAAAATCCAAAAATCAGGGGCTTTTAAAATATAAAAACACTGCCAGTTAATTATTATAATTAAAAGGCAGCTTGGATGGATCGTGTAATTTTTAAACAGTGGTTTTTCCAAAAATTTATACCTCAAGTTAGAGCTTATCTACAAGAAAATAATCTTTCACCAAAGGCTGTACTGTTACTGGACAATGCGCCATCGCATCCTGATGTAGAGCAACTAAAGTCAGCAGATGGGAACATATTCGTAGCATATTTTCCTCCGAATGTAACATCTATTGCCCAGCCAATGGACCAAGGTGTTATCGAGGCCATAAAAAGGCTTTACAGAAAAACCTTATGCTTCAACTGTTGGGAGAATGTGATATTGTGGGATTTTGGAAACGCCTAAATTTAAAAGAGGCAATTTATGCTGTAGCTCGGGCTTGGAGTGAAGTGAAAACGGATCATATCAAAAAATCATTTTATAAAATAATGACCTTAGAAGATATGGAAGATGAAGACGGTAATCACGTAAATGAAGGTGAGCTATCGGTCGAAAACATAGCATCTATAGCCCCACAAAGGTTTGGAAGAAACGAACAATAACGAAATACAGGAATGGATAGAATGTGATCGCCAAGAAACAGGGTATCAGATTATGAATGACGATTATCTTACAGAAAGTTCTGACACAAGTAGTGATGATGATGAGAATTGTGCTGACAATGATTGCGTCATTAAGACAAGTCATCGGGAAGCAAGGGATGCAGTAAATGTACTTATTCAATATTTTGAAGAACAGCCTGAGGCTGATGAAATTCATGTACTTCAGCTTAAAAACATAAAGGAAATTATAAAGTGTAGAAGTTACGAAGCTCAAAAACAAACCAAAATTAGTGATCTTTTAAATGATTTTTTTTGAAATACGTAATGTTTATTCATAGCATATACATTATGTAGAAATAATAATATGTATGTACTTTTGTTTATTATTTAAAAAATAAATTGAGGTCTTTGGATTATCGATCTTGTTATCGATTATCCGGCGAAGGCTCGGTCCGAGCTGGCCGGATAATCGAGGTTCTACTGTAGTTCACTTTTTTGGACATTCTGCATAACATTCTTTTTGTATTGTTTATATGAATTGCGCCAAATAAGTTTTATTTTTTACTATTTTTGGCGATTTTTTCTTTGTATAAGTCACGATTTTCCAAACAGAGATGTTCCAAACAGAGATTCAGCATGTTTATGTTGAAATATTGTACAGTATGCTTAAATTATTGTTGAAGAATGTTCTCACAACTTTAACTCAATATCGGCATAACTGGGTATTTCAATAATAGCGTACTTAAAGTTAATTTCCTGTTGTGGTATTTATTCATGTGTATCTAGTTTACATCTGATGGGTATTTTTGATAATAACGCATTGGTTTTGTTTGCAGATGTTATTTTATTAAATCCTTTCAATGTATGATAAAATTGTTCTAGTGGACTTCAGAGCTTTAGTTGCCGTTCATTTATAGGGATATATTAAAAACAAGTGTTTATTCTAATAGTACAGTAAATGAACGTGAAATACGGTGATACTCTGTTATTTTCTGTGTCACCACCGAATTGCTTGAAAATTTAGATTTAGGTTCTACTCACCGTCCACTTCACTTGTAGACTTGTGCCGTTAGTTGCTTTTTATTTTTTAGGGATAAAAGCTTTTATCCCTAATTAATTATATTTTTTTTCTAATAGCTATTAGAAAAAAATCGTATAGGTAATTGTCAATTAAAGCGGGTGATTGATTCAGCCCCTCAATCCAAACCCTGCAAAAATTTGCATATAAATTTGGATTTAATCTATACTTACCCTCCACTTCAAAATTGAACTTGTGCCCTTGAAAATTCTAGCAATTTGTAATTATTTAATTATACAGTGACATTAAATTTAAATTTCTCTACTGTTTTAATTTTTTACCACATAATTTCTACAAGTATAAAAATTTTTTTAATCAAAATGTTATGAATTTATTTTATTTCAACTTAAAAAATATCGCTTATTCATTTATAAGGTTGGGCGAAAGTATATCTGTGACTTAATAGCACGTTTGATGTACCTTACAATGATTCAGCATACGAGTTCTGATATCTCCTAATACATGTGATTGGTTTTTTACTTAGTCAGTTAACCAGTTAGCCAGTTAAGAAACTGGCTTCAAAGGCGGAAGAACCGTGGAAGCGGTCAACGGCATAGAGATGAGGAAGAAAGATTGGAACAAGACACCTCATTAAAGATCCCGATTAGATGAGTCCTAGTAGAATCAAATGATTATGCTTGCAGCGAAATTCAATTCCGGAACAAGCTTCTCAATCGGATCTCCGGGAGGAGCAGTTACAAGTATAACAAAAAGATTAAAATGTAAAGAAGATATCAGAATAGGCACCTGGACCGTGAAAACCATGGCACAGGAAGGTAAAATCTATAATGCAATACAAGAAATAACACACATGAAACTAAATATTCTGGGAATAAGCGAAATGCGTTGGCCAGGTTCAGGAACCGCAAATATCGGAGAACACCGCGTTTGCTATTCTGGAACATAACGGCAAACATGAATTGGGTGTCGGCATTATATAGACAAAAGAACAGAAGGAACAGAAGAAGAGATAGAAGAACTATACCATAGCATTAATCAAGTCCTGAAAAGGTTGAAAAAGTAAGACCTAACAATTGTCATGGGTGACTTCAACGCCAAAGTTGGGGCCAGCAAAACATCATCTGCAGTTGGACCATTTGGTCTGGGAAACCGCAACGATCGAGGAGATACATTGGAGATTTTTGCGGAAGCAAATCAATTAGTAATAATAAACACCTGGTTTGATTGTGGTAATGAATACACCAGATTGATTACATGCTAGTAAATAAGAGGTATAGGAACAGGTGTACATATGTCAAAACATACCCGTGAGCAGACATAAATTCCGATCATGTACCAGTTGTAGGTAATTTCAAAGTCAGAACGAAGAAGGTTATAAGTAAGTTGATGAAGAAATGTGATGTTAGAAAACTGAGAGATCCCAATGGTCGACTGAAGGTGAGTGAAAACCTCAATACAAAGGTGCTAAAATGCAAAAATGCAGGAACTATAGAGGAAAGTCTGACCATTATACAAGAAACAGTAAGAGAGATAAAAAACAACACCTAAAGAAAGATACAGAGAAACGGAAATCGTGGATGACCAATGAAATATTTGAACTCATGGATCAGAGAAAAAAAAACAAAGAAAATCTCCAAGAATATAAGAGAATACATACCATCATCAGAAGAAAAATAAGAGATTAAAATGAAACTGGAACAAAACTATGAAGTGGAGATATCCAGGAGTGGCTAGTATACCTGTTGAATACAAAGCACGTGGTGTTCGTGTGTACCAAGGTATAAAAAAAAATGCTTATTAAAAACTTAAAAACTTTGTTTTAAAGAAGGTCTTTTTAGAATTAAATCATTCCATCATCAGTTTACTAAAAGAGAGAGTAAAAAACCAATATTAAAAAAACACGTAAGTTGAAATTTAAATGTATAAAAAGAACACGTTGGCTATTTACTACTTACATAAAAAGTTTTTAAAAACATTGTTTGGCCACAGAAAAACACTAGAAGGACATCAGTAATAAAAAATCCTCGTGGAATTTACAAAAGCAAATGCAATAGACCATTAACTTCGGTAATTAATAAAAACTATAACTGATGGCATTGAACATGTCCCCCAGGAGCTGGTGAAATTTTGTTGACTTCGTGTTAACACTATCAATAATATTTACCCCAATATTAAATTTACTATGGAATTAGAGTCCAACTTCTCTATCAATTTCTTGAACCTTTCTATCAATAGAATTAACAATGTCTTTGTTACACCTACAGAAAACCCACACAAACAGATCATGTCATACATTTCGATTCTAACCATTAAGTTTCACACAAATAAGCTGCATTCAATAGTTTGATTCATCGTTTAGAAACCATCCCATTATCCAACATTAACTACTACCAAGAACTCAACATAATCAAACCGATTGCTTTCAATAATGGGTATAACCCTGATATCAACCATAAACTCATTCATAAAAAGAAACGTAAATTGTTTCAACAATCAACTTACCCTAACATTACTTCAGATTCTCCATCCTTCTTCTCATTACCATTTCACTGTCCAATACTCTCCGAATCAATCAAAAACACTATCCTGAATTCTGTTGAAAATGTTAAGATTTCCTTTGAAGTTAACCATAAATTGAGTAGATCAATATGCAATAGTAAAGACTCTATCGACTTCAGCAAACGTAGTGGAGTTTATAAACTTTAATGTTCTGACTGTGATGCCACTTATATTGGTAGAACTTGTAGATCTCTGGTAACGAGGGCCAATGAACATTTCAAGTTAGAGAATGCTTCTTCTTTTTCCCATCATCGTAAATATCACAATCACACAATCAAGATACCAGATGATATTTCTCTTCTTCATAACATCCCAGGTAGAGATTATCTCAAACTTGACTTTTTTGAGGATTTGGAGATCGCCAAGGAAAAGAAAAATAGTCCCAATTGTGTTAATCGTCACACCAGCCTCAACAGAGACTTCGTCCCACTACATCGACAATTATTCTGCTGATGCAACTTTCTTTCTTTTAACTATACATCTAGTTTTACTTACTTTTACATTGCTTTCTCTCTTTTTCTTAGCTTAATCATTGCCCGATATATCCTGTCATATTTAACACTATTCTTGTCATCATTAATGCACTAACATCCTTATTCTAATATCCAATTTCCCATCCTCTCAAGTAATTTCCACCCTAACTAATCACACAGGTTTTCTTATAAATACTCATTTTACATCTATCTTTTCCTTTATCACAGTTATTTTTAGTATCCCCAGTTTATATCTTCACGTTCATATCTCCTACTTCTTTTTCATTAATTCATCTTCCATAATTTTCAAATTAACTTTTATCTTTACTTACTTCATATAATGAAATTATTAGGTAAAAACATCCCCCTTTTTCACTTTTGATAATTATTTAATTTTCAATTACCTAACTTAAATTTTGTCTTAATCTGGTATACCAAATTTAATTTACATCACAGTCACTCATTGTTTGACATTCTCCCCCGTTATTAACATACCTAAAATTGCTATTGATCGTACTAACATTAAACATAATTCTTCACTAAAAACAGCCTATCTATAAACGGAAGCACAATGAGTTTTGCTCCTACCACATCATTTCACTTGACGTTGACGGGTACTGACTGATTTTTCATACCATCTTTCTATCAGTTAGCCCTAGACTCCAGCACAGATCAGAGGTAATGTAAGTCGACAAAATTTCACCAGCTCCTGGTTAAATGCCCCCAGTTTTATTGTTTATTAATTACCGAAGTTAATGGTCTATTCATTGCATTTACCTTTGTAAATTCCACGAGGATTTTTATTATTGATGTCCTTCTAGTGTTTTTCTGTGGTCAAACAATATTTTTAACAACTTTTTATGTAAGTAGTAAATAACCAACGTGTTCTTTTTATACATTTAAATTTCAACTTTTCAAATTTCAACAAAGAGAAACAAAAAACAAAACAATGTCAGGAAATAGAGAAGTATCAGCGTTGATATGATAACTTCAATGTTCATCGAAAGGTGAAGGAAATAGCTGGAAAGTTGCGAAAACGCAACAGCGGAAAAATATCAGATGATGAAGGCAATTTTTCCATAACCAGGGAAGATAAAAAGAAAGTATGGTAAGAATACTTGGAAAAGCTTTTCCATGACCTTAGAATAATACAAGAGCCCACCATTAAAGAAAATTCAGGTCCCAAAATCCTACCAGAAGAAATAACGGCAGCCGTCAGACAAATGTAGGATGGAAAGGCACCGAGACTTGACAATATTCCTTTAGAACTGTTAAAGCTATTAAAAGAAGAACAAATAAAAATAAGAACTGAAATATTTAATGAAATAGTCCATTCTGTCTACCTCCTCACAGCAAACAATGGTCGGGTTCTTACACCCGTACCATGACAAAAATTTTTTAATTTTTTAATGTGTCTGTGAAGTCCAGTGTCGGTTTTTTGTATGTTTTTTAAGAATTTTTTACAACTAAGTAATTAGAATAAAAAAATCAATATTTCAACAAATAAGGAAATGAGATCTCTCCATTGTAGTGGTATTTATAAATTGACCATAGCTCCGATGATGGCTTTGTAAAGCCGAAAGCGCTCAGCTAGGTTAGGTTAGGTTAGGTTAGGTGTGTATATTGTTATTTTTAAGTAAAATATTTGTGGTGATATTATTTTTTTAAATCCCATTCGAAAGAGTCTGGGAAATTTTTTATAAATTGCAATGGTTGAGGAATTTTTTGAGTTTGGGAGAGGAAAATTGGTGGATATTTTAAAGGATTATATTTTTAAATGGTAAATTAAATTTGCATCAATAATTGAATACGATAATTGCATATTATATTCTACTCTCATAATATATTCAATGACAATAGAACCTGAATTATTTCAGCGCTCTCTGTTGAGCAGTAGTATAATATTATATTTAATAATAATCAATAAATATATAATAATAATAGAATAATAAAAAAATATAATAATTTATAGAATAAAATGGTTTTATTAAAAATTGTGTCTTATTTATATTGATATTGATGTTCTTTAGATAGTACTAATTTTGATAATATTGATATCGAGTCGAATGAAGTATCGCAAACTAAAGTGCATTGTAAATGTAAGTTTGTAATCTATTTGATTAAAAAAACCGAAAAACCTGTTTTTTCAAAAACCGGTTTTTTTGGCCGGTTATAACCGTCAGGTTAAACCGTAAGCAAAAAAAACCGGTATAACCGAAAACCGGTGTTTTGTCAAAAACCGCCATCCCTAGTGATGGGTTCTTCTGAAGTAGATTCTGATAAATAAATAATAGTGTATTATTTATATTAAACTAAATACTTTAAGTCACTTTTACGTACGTTTTTTTAAATGTGTAAAATTGTAGGAATTTCAACGAAATAAAAACAATAAGTTACGGAAACGTGTCAACAAAAAAACTGGGACAGTTTCAAAATAGAATATTAAGTGGAGGTGTCTACTAATGTAATCATTATGAGACTAATTTTAAATACTAATACTCATTCCTAAGGTCGTCCAAATATTATTTTTGTATACATTTGTGATTAAAAAAAAAATTATTGGTTACTGAATAGTTAGACTTCTTGTTTATACTTTGAAAGTAGAATTACTATCGCATTTGAAATTTGTAACATGTTTCAAAAATTAAATTACACATTTTATGTAGTGGCTGCTAAAAAATAACCATTTAAGCTGTAATGTTAAGAAAATTTGTAATATTTATCATCGAGATAATTACCAATCATTACGTATCGATTCCATAATTCTTCTTCTTCGCCGTCTATCTTCACCGTCCAAGTGTTCTTACATTCAGTATATTTATTTTTTCGATTAAAAGATAATTTTATTCACAATTCACAGCTCGATCTTTGTCTAATTCATTTATTTAACCTCTTGCCTATAGCAATGTTTTTTTTTCTAAATTTAATATTTTCAGCTTTCAGACTTGCTTAAGGAAGTTTAAAAAGTATCTAAAAACTGTTTAAAAAAATCCTAATCCTAAAATATTGATTTTATTAATGTCCTACATAAAGGACAGATGAAGGTTGTTGATATTTTAAATAAAAAATAATGTCCTTCTCATAGGACTCTGGTTGCCTATATTATGAAATAAATAAAGGTAAAAAAATGAAAAAATATTAAAGAAGTTAATATGTCTTTTATTTTTAAGACTAAAAAAACAAGAATCATTCTTATAACCAAAAAATGTACATTCTATAAATGTTTGAAATAATAAAAAATATAAAATTTATGGATTTTCGTGAAAATCACTAAAACAACGTCTTGCAGTTGTAAAACATAAGAAAATTGAACATTTTTTTGCAAAATATTGTTGTTTTCATGGAGCAGCCATCTTTTCTGCATCTGTTTTGTTTAGGGGCGTAATTTGGCATGTGTATTGCTTTCGTATAACTGATGGTAACTGAGGAGTATTAGGCTTCTTCTGTGTTTATGTTTAGGCATTAATTGAAGAATACCTTCTTCATCGCAATCGTTGTCCATATCATTTTGTCAATTAGTTTCTCTCCCAATTTTATTTTATAGTGTCTCAATGGCCTAATATTTTTATTGCCTTTACTTGTTTCACGCTGTCTATATTAAAGCCAAGTGTTGACGACTACGATCATACGAAACATACGATATACTAAATCCACCCTACCCATATTTTTATGATACTCCTTAATTACTTCTGGCCGGCAAACTTGTTCATAGGATTTTTTTTAACCCCCGCTTATAATAATCTATATTCCCTGAGGAAAAAATAGTAGATAACATTATTACTGGTTTGTTGTCCATTCACTGTGTGATGGCCATTTTGCCATCATCTTTGTTTTTGATTTCATAAGTACCCTTTAAAGATTTTGAAAAAAGTTTTTCTGGTTGGATGAAATAATCTCTAGGGATCCAGTTTTTCATAATGGTTTCAATTCCATAAGGTCCGACGAGACAATAATTCGGTACAAAGCTTTGTGATAGTAAAATAAAGGTCAAAGTATATTTTATGCCCTGGTATCAGTGATACCGGAGAAAAGAATAATCATTTCGTCGATACTTATTGATTCAGTAGGTTCTTGAGCGTCACAATCTTCAATGTCCTATCAAATAAAGGCCTTATTTTCCATATCTTTGTTCACAGCTCGAATGATTCTAGTTTTATTGATATGCACGAAAAAACATAGCACCTCGCCAACCTAACTCTTACATCAGTTTTAACCTCTTTTAACCACATCTTTTTTGGTCTTTCCCGTCTGCACCTTTCACCCACTCCTCCTGTTAAATTTTTTTTGCATGTCTATTTGTGGACATCCTGTAAACATGTCACATCTAATGAGCTCTTTGTTCGTTTACTTTTTGTATTATGCTCGGTTGTTTGTAGAGCTACATTACTTCCTTATTTGTTCTTTTTCTTCATATGCTGTCATTGCCCTTTGTCCCACCATATATCTTTCATAACATCTTTCTTTCTCATCTTTCCAATTTCTGTGTTTTTTTTGTGACTTAACACCCAAGTTTTGCTGCCATACATAATCGAAGCCTTTTTTGTTTTAGCATTTTTTGAAATTAAATTGGAATTACAAACAGAAATGTTCATAAATTCTATTTTGAATTTTACGATTTGTTTGGCCTATATAAGATCGATGGCAGTCTACACAAGGAATTTCATAAACTTAGTGTTGTTCATTTGGAATGTTGTCTTTGATTGATTGGACAAGAGATGAAAGTTTTTGTTGGGGGGTAAATATTGTCTTTATTTCTATTGTTTTAAGAATTTTTGTCGATTTTGCCTCGAACTTTGTCAAAGACTCGGATCCTCATCATACAAAACCTTTTCTTCCTTACATCAAAGATGACACTGACAAAATTAACAAAATTTGTAAATCAAGATAAATAATGACAATAGTTACCTCCCAATAAAAACTTTCATCTCTTGTCTGATCAGTCAAAGACAAAATTTTAAATGAACAACAATGAGTTTATGAAATTTCTTGTGCAGAATGTGTCCGCTCTTATATACGCCAAACAAATCGTAGAATCCAGAATAGGATTAATGAACATTCTATTTCTGTTCGAAATTCCGATTCAATTTCAGCTCTGCAACACCATCTTCATACAGGTCACAAAATTGATTTTGATAATTTCAGAACGAAAGCCCCTATCCGCTTCTATAAACCAAGAATTATCCGAAAAACCATAAAAATTAAAATAATGCGAAACTGTCTCAATAAAAGAGAAAACAGCATCATATGTCCTTCGACATAGATACCTCTAATTGTCCGCTGCGCCCTCCAATCAAAATCTTTCCGCTAGAAATGTTCACGACAAATCCCGCGCCAATCATCACGCTAACCTTAACGCCAACCTACACCCAAATGACTTTTGGGTCTAGGCAGTCACCCCAAATTTGGATAAAAATCTTTTTGTAGATTTACTGCTGCATTGTAAGGCTGTTGAATTAGGGGAAAATTAAAGGAAAAGTGTCTAGTTAGGAGATGTTCATGATTAAAAAACATCAGACAGTGAACGGGTTGTCGCATCCTTATTGAGACTTGCACAATCCTTATAGGAAAATATTTGCCAGACTTGTTGCCGATCTTCAGAAATTAAGAAGTCACTCTATGAAAAAGAAAATGAACTGTTCTTCCCTGAAATCTAAACTGTCTCACTAAATCATCATAGAATACTGTTCTTACCTCATTAAAGTCTTCCCTAATAATCTTTGTCGCGTATTTCTTTGTAGTTTTCACAATATTATTTAGTTTGGCATATAATTCTTCTACTATATCTGAAACATCTTTATATTTTAGTTGTCCTATCACCTTAACAACATGACTATGTCGGACTTCTGCATACGGCCAATGATGGTACCTTTAATCCTTTAATGTATAATAATTCCGATTCCATTTATCTTCGTAGTATACCAGATGCTCTTCCACTGTGCCGAGTTCCAGGCCAGTGTATTTTGCTAATTCCTAAGATGGTATCGACATATTTGGAATCTCCATCACCTGAGTGGCCTTATGGATCTTTCCTACCTTAAACATACTTTGTACATTCCAAATTGCAATTCTATGGTTGTTCTTGTGCTTGTAATTTTCATGATAATTTCGCTTTATGTTTTGTTTGATACTATTCTGATCTAAATTCCAATTTTAATTTGCCCTCGTTTAGCGACAGTATATTTGACATTTGGCAACTCCATTTTGGCATATGATTCTTTACTTCTAAATAATGGAACAGAATATTTGGTCTGCATCTTTGTTTATTAAAGCTAAATTTTCTGCTGGTAAATTTATTTACATTGTTAAATGTCTGCCTTCATCAAGTTGATAATTTATTTCTGAAAATTTTTTGTGTTGTTTTTTTACATTACCTCCAAACCATGTCTTTTCAATTTTATAAACTGTTTATACAGAATGTAGGATCTTTATTCAAGTTAACTATATATATATATATATATATATATATATATATATATATATATATATATATATATTTGTTAATCATCTATAAGAACATAACAAGGAAATGTTTAAAACTTGTACTGTTGTGCTAACATAAAGTTTCTTACAGTTTTTTGGCCTTATATTAGTTTTTTATACATGGATTAATAAACTGCAGTAGCGTGGACGCTACTATAAGTAACTCAACAGCAGCCTAAAATTAATACACGCACACATTTAGCCACTTCAAACCAGTATCTGCTGAAACCAAAAACCACAATAGCTGCAACACATCCAGCCATTATCTGAAGCCAACTATCACTAAGGCTTTATTAAGGCTCTAATTGATACGTTCAAGAAAATTACCGACAATATGCCTGTTTTTATGGAGATCTACGATTTACTAACTAAAAATGATAGTAAGCTGGACCACCTTACAAAAAAAATTGACGACATCCATAAATCAAGTGATTCGCTTAATGCTGAAAAGGTTCAGGTACATGACTCTAATTCAGCTGATATTAAAGTATGCTTGGAAAGGCTCTCATCAAATATTAACTACATTTCAAATCAAATCTGTAAACTTCACAATAAAATACTCACTCTACCAAAAAAGACAGAGGTATTTATGAAAAATTCTGTTTGCGTCACCTCGACCGCTCAAACAGATGATACTCAAGAGCCCGGAGTAGTTCCTCAACAAAGTTCAAACACTGCAGAAGGGAAGTGGCAATATGTAGTTATTAGCAACCTAACTCCAGAATATACTCCTATTCAAGTGGTCCACTTTATTAAAGAGAAGTTAGGGTTAAAGGAGTATATTAGATGTTATGCCCTGCTGAAAAGACAAGGTCCTTTAAATGGTTCATCATTCAAAATAGGTATGAAGTCTAAATCCTTCATTAAGTTACTATTTAATAAAGAAATTTGGCCACCTAACGTTCATATTAAATGGTCTATGTAAATGTATGGTAAAGGTATCTTCAACTTCTGAACCACGAAATTTAGAGTGATCTCCAGAATTAAAATACAAATCCGTAGAGAAGCCCCGTTAGCCAAGAAAATTCATTAACCATTTTAAATGATAACAAAAATACAGGAGAAAAGATAAATGTAGTTTCAGATAAACGTGCAATTGAAAATTGCAAATCAAATCCGCATACTTATTCTCACATTAATTTTGCAAAAGAAAATATTGAAATGCCTACTGTAAATCTGGACACTTTGACCCCACCGAAGGTTAGATTAATCTAGCAAGATTAAGAGAACCAGAGATATTAAAAGCCATCAAACTGCATCTTGCCTTCTCTTTGACGAATATATACTATAAATATATAGTATATATATATATATATATAAATATATATATATATATACTATATATATATATATATTGGTTTATTATGGTGGTTTTACAAAAACAAGCATCAAACTGTTCTTGGCTTCTGAAGGACTTTCCATGACTACAGAAGATCTGCGAAAAATTTATTTGAAATTTCATGATGCTTATGGAATTGGTCCAGCTAAGGTAGACGAAGATCTAGCTGCTTTTATGTCCTTTATCGCTGCTAAAAAATTATTCATCTGCAAAGATCAAGGGAATGTCATCAAAATTACTTTTCCACTGCTTCTCCAAGGCGACATTTTTAAACGTTTCGACGTGTTCTGAGGGTCTAGAATCCTCAAATTCAACTGCTAGCAACTTTGGCTTGGTTCTTATTAATATTCGATCAATTAGAAATAAGACAGACGAGTTATTTTTATTTCTGGAAGAATAAGGGTTTCCCCAGTTAGTTGCACTGCAATTTTCATTCAAGAATGTACCACAATTGCTAGGTATGATCGTCCAAGTTTAGTTCATGGTGGCACTCTGATTCTTTCTAATAACAATGATTTTTCTTCAGTTTCGAAATATGACTATTTGCTGAAGAAATTTAACCTATACATACTGAACTATTTTTTCAGAGCCTGCTAAATTTGTTAGATATTCTGCCCATTAAAAGCAGAAAAATTTTATGCGGTGATTTTAATATTGACTACGCTGCCGTTTGTGCGACCCAACTGTCTTTGGTAACTATTTTTGAATCATATGGTCTCACAATGAACGTTAATTCTCCAACAAGAATGTCAAAAACATCATCCTCAACAATTGATTATGTGGTTTCTGATTTTCCACCCGCTGATGTCTATTCTACAGTTATTAATGGGGGGCTTTCTGATCATGAAGCGGTATATACCAAGTTTAGCAGTTTAAAAACACCCCACTCAAAAACCCGACGATTAGGTAGGATTTTTTCCACTCTCAAAACTTTCGTAAATTCTATAATTCGTGCTTGACTTGTGACTGGAGTTTTTCTTCTGGGGACATTGACTGTAATGTTGGTGATATTCTAAATAGACTTGTATATATTTTTAATAAAGCATTTCCTCTATTAAACATCAGGCCAAAACATTACAAACCTTGGATTACCAAAGGCATTCGCATATCTGCGAAGAATATGCGTTCTCTGCTATATATTAAAAAAATTAATGACAGTATCCCCATCTCTGATTATATCAATAAGTACAGAAAATGCTATCTAAAACTACTCAAAGTAGCCAAAAAATCCTACTTCATAATCGCCTAACAAGCTCCAAAAATATTTCAAAAGAAACTTGGTCAATAATGAACGATTTTTGAAATAATACCAGTACAGCGAATGAAACCTTTTCTTTTCCTAACCCCGAAAATCTAAATGATTACTTTGTTAATGTGAGTAAAAATATAACCTCAACTATTTTGCCACAACAAGATCCAGTTTCCTATCTCCCTAATTCAAAAAACATTGCTGATACCTTCTTTTTAAGACCAGTCGATAAGACTGAACTCATTCCAACAATTTGTAGTATAAAAAGCAAATCGTCCTGTAGTACAGATGGATTATCTATTCAAATTTTCTCAAATCTTCCGCATAATGTTTTGGAGGTCATGGTCGCGCTAGTAAATAATTCCCTTGAAAAAGGATTCCCTAACTGCCTAAAGACTGCTATCGTTATTCCTCTTCATAAAGGAGGAGAAAAATCTGATGCCTGCCAACTATAGACCTATTGCCTTGTTACCAGCACTATCAAAAATTATTGAAAGGCTGATAAAAGTTCGACTTATGCCCTTTCTCCTTAAACATAATATTTTATCGCAAAATCAGTTCGGCTTTTTGTCTAATAAATGTACTAGTGATGCCATGTTTTCTGTGTTACATGAGGTATGTCTATCACTAAATAGTAACCTCTTCTCCGCCACCGTTTTCTGCGACTATTCCAAAGAATTTGACTGCGTAAATCACGACATTCTATTAAAAATTAACTTTCTATGGAATTCGGGGTATGTCTTTGAATTGGTTCAAAACTTACTTGGTAGGTAGGAAATAATTGGTTAGAATAAAAGACACCGACTCTAGTTGTAAAGATATTGAGTGTGGAGTACCGCAAGGTTCAGTATTAGGTCCCATTCTTTTTTACTTTTCATTAATGACATCACTTACTTGAAAATTAAAGGGAAAATTTTTCTATTTGCTGATGATACCAGTATTACTTGGAGCAACTCTAATATTTCAACGCTTCATTCATTTGCCGCCGCTGATTTGCTAATATTGATAATCCTGATATAATCAAGGCTTGGTCAGACTCCAACTTACTTAGCTTTAACGTGGATAAGACAGTAGCATTATCTTATAAAGGAGTCTTTCAACCCTTGCTTTTGAATGAGAGCCAAATCAGTATTGTTAATTCTGTGAAATTTCTAGGTATTCTTATCGAAAGTGATCTTAAATGGTCCTTGCATACTGACTCCTAAGGAAACTAGCCTCAGCCTGCTTTGCAATAAGATATGTTTCGAAGGAACTAAATTTATCTTCTGTCAAAATGGCATATTTCTCATTGTTCGAGTCCCATCTTCGATATGGGCTTCCATTTTGGGGTTCTAATACAGCGGCCCAATTTGATACTATTTTTAAGTTGCAAAAAAGAGCAATTCGTTATCTATTTGGTCTCAAACAAACAACTCAGTGCAAGACCTACTTCAAAAATCACGGAATTTTGACGCTTCCCTCTTTATTTATTTTGGAAACAGTTTGTTTGATTCGCAAGCATCTAAACATTTTTCCCGATAGACCTGATCATGGCTACTCCATTAGAAATTCGGATTGTAACGTTTATTTACCGATCCCGTCCACTCAGCTAGTAAATAATTCTATTCTATATAGTGCAAAAAAACTTTATAATCACCTTCCAAGAGAAATTAAATCCGCAACATCTTTCATAAGTTTCGTAAGATGACAAAAATCTATCTGTCTGAAAGACCATATTATTCAGTTGACGAGTTTCTTAATGTATAACAAAGAAACAAAATTAGTATTGTTTATAATTACATTTGGGTGTCTCAAGCAGTGGCTACAATTTGTTTCATTTGTTGTTGTCTGTCACAAATTATGTAAGTTATACAATAATTTTACTAATTTAAAATTGTATTGTTCTGTTTTTTTATTATTATTTTGTTTTATACTTTTTGTACTTTGTGACTGATGTTTTTTTAGCTTTGTCCATAAAATTTTTCAATAATTTTCAGTGACAATAAAGCATATTTCTATTCTATTCTATACTATCCAGTCACCTGCATGAAGCCGATAATGCCATAAGTATCATTTTTGTTTAAGGCTTTAGACAGGATTTAGTATTAAAATTTAATTTTTTTTGTAAAATAAATATGATTTATTAATATTTTGATTTATTTGTCCCAACCCAACTCATTTTTTAAATTTGCATTTAAGATAAGACGTTCTGACACCTGAGAGACTGAGCTAGACAAAGTCTTAACAATTGGCTAATAGTTATATTGTTACAACATACCAGAAATGCAGATTCAAATTTAGCTAAAAAATTAATGCAATGTGAAAAAGTAAATTGGAGTGGTATGCGACAGATCGAATTTCAAGAAACTTTAACTTTACATAGACTATTAGTCTTGGTCTAAAACAATAAAAAAAGATGTAATCTTGAATAAAATAGTAACAGTTGTTAATATTAACTAACATACATTTCACCCGCACTCAGTTGTACGCGGACAAAAATAAACCATATCAAATGTATTTTTAGACAGTTTAAATGAGTGGTTTAAGTACGGTATGATGTAAAAGTTACGATATACGCATGTTTGCATTTAAAAATAACAAACACTTGTTAGTCAGGTATAAGTTCTAAAATGCAATAGCTGTGACTGATATTATTTTGTAATATTTTTCTCACATATCGTGCGTTATTCTTCAGTATTGATGTACAAATGAAATTAATGATTTGATAATGTTAAAAGGAGTTCAGACATCCTACAATTTTACGTCACTGATTAATTCGGTGTTTAATTTCGGTTTCTCCCAAGCCGTTCTTAGAAATAAGAGCACCTAAATATTTAAATTTTTCGACTTGTTTGATTTCCACGTCCTCGTCTATCAACACTTCAAACCTTGCATCTGAATTATTCAGTAGCGTACCTAGAATTTTGCTCGGGGGGGGGGGGGTTTAGTTGGGCACCGAAATTTTTTACGCTACCTCCACCATTTTAATTCCTTAAAATTTGTGAATAACAGTGTCGGAATAGGGTCCTAGGGGGTTTTTAACCCCCAAAACCCCCTGGGTGCGCCACTGGAATTAATATCTAAATATTTCTTTTCTTCATGCTGACTTGTAACCCCCATTTTAAATATTCTCTGTATAGACGCTTTATCATAAATTCTAGATCATAAGAATCTTGAGCTAGGATGACTTGGTCATCCGCAAAGTTCAGGGAGAACAATACGTCATTTCATATGGGGATTCCCATTTCCTGGCAGTGGTTTTTCCAAATTTTTGGAGGGCTGCCTCAATATATAAATTAAATAGTAAGCGTGACATACTGAATTCTTGTTTTAGACCTTTAGTTACTTTTATTGACTCTGATAGTCTATTTCCGATTTTTAGGTAAGTAGTGTTATTACTGCATACTTCTGTGATTATTCCTAAAATGTATGGACTAATGTCGAGTTGTTGTAAAGCTTGCCACAATTTAAGTCTTGGAAACTGTATCATACGCCTTTCCTAGGTCGATGAAGGCTAGATGTACTTCGGTACTAACGGCTATTCTTTTTTTTAATAATTGTTGGAGTATAAACAAGTTATCAGTGAAAGATCAAAGATCAAAAATTCGATCGTCAATAAACTTATTTTAACCTTCAATTGCGGCTTATTCCCATTAATATAGTAATTAGATCTTATCTCTGTCGTTGGCCCGGTTGCTGTTTCTTTTCTTCTTCTTTCTTTTTAATGACTGCTCGGATGTAATTGTGACCACTATGCCATCCCTCCGTACTTCCCGTCATCTTCACGATCATCTCTGTTACAGTCACAGGGCTCATACCTATTTCCCTATATATCAGCGGTCGGGGAACTTTTTTAATCATTACCACAAAACATTTTTGTGTAAGTTGATATTAGGCAAGGCAAAAAACAAAAAAGCAAAAAAAAGGCCTCTTTTTAGCATCATTCATATTATAGCCCCCATGATAGTTTTGATCAGAAAACAATAACTGAAACATAAAATAAACATCATTTACTCAATTTCTATAATACCTAGAAATACATAACATAATAATAGATAACAATAATAAGATATAAAAAATTAAAACCCATTGCGGTACTGTAACAAATTATAATAATAATAATGGTTGTACTAACAAAAATTAGAATTGAAAAAATTATAAAAAAAGAAAAATTGAAAACATTCTTCCTTCACGTTTTGGAGAAATGATGTTATTTCATGTTCGATACAATTGCTTCAAAATTGGGACTTTTTGATGTAAGAGCGATTTGAATACAGTCTTCGGCGTTTAATCGATTTCTGTTCTTCGTTTTTATGTTCACTAGAGTGGAAAATTGGATTGGAGTGGGAAATTGAATACCTGCTTCAGTATCAGATCGAAGTTAAAGAATTGCTTCTGCCAAACCTGAAGGTTCTTCTGGTATCATATCAATTTCACATTTAAAAGGATCTACAATCCAACTGACAGTACGTATATCAAGATCTAGAAAGTAATCTCTTATCTGCGAGAATATTTTTTTGATCAACCATAAAAATTTCCACTTCAGTTTTGAGAGTCCATACTCGATTTAGTACATTTCCGCGAGAGAGCTACCTTACTTCTGTATAATAAAGTAGGTCCGTATATTCGGCTTCACCGTCCTGACATAATTAACGAAATAGCCGCGTTTTTAGTGCATGTCCCTTGATAAAATTTACAATCTTAATGACATCATGCATGACGGCTTCCAGTGTAGGTTCTAAATATTTGACCATAAGGGTTTGGCGATGGATCATACAGTGAATAACTTCAATATTTGGGTTATTTTTTTTACGAAAGCCGAAAAAACCATTAATATGGCCCACCATAGCTGGAGCTCCATCCAAAGATACTGAAATACAGTTTTCCCATTTTAAACTTTGCGCATTAAAGTATTCAGTTACTTTATTGTAGGCATCAATTCCACGAGATCTTAACTAGAGAGGAGAACAAAACAGCAATTCCTCTTCAAAACTATCTGCATCTTTGTAGCGAACATATACCATTAGCTGTGAATTGTTACTAAAATCAGTTGTCTCATCAAGCTAAATAGCAAAATATTTAGCCTGTTTTAATGAGAAAATAACTTGTTTCTTCACATTTTCTGCTAATATAGAAATTCGTTCTTGCACAATTCTCGCAGACAAGGGCACTGAATTCAGTTTGTTCGCTTCTTTTTGACCACACATAATGTCTGTCATTTTTAAAGCAGCTGGTTTAACCAAATCTTCACCAATCGTGTATGGTTTCTTATTTCGAGCAATCAACCAGGCTACTTCAAAGCTAGCCCTTGATGCTAAACGCTGATCAAATGTACCAAACAAGTTGCTATTCAATCTTTGTCTTTTAACAGATATTTCTAAATTTGCAAAGTATTCTCGCGGTTTGGAAGACAGGTGTGAATGCAAATTATCTAAATGTTTCTTCAGTTGACTTTTTTTAAAAGATTCTGAAGTCAATACCTTCATACATACAACACACTGTGTTTTCATTGTACCATTGTCTTCTATTTGTGTAAAACCGTAATTAAGGAATTCGTCTTGATATTTTCTTTTTCTATTTGCTGCCATCTGAAGGAGACAGAAAATAATAGTTGTAAAATACTTAAAATAAATTTTCAAATTGCGGCTTACCTTGATCGATATATCGATTATTAATGATTGTTAGCAACTAACTATAACTCTCTGACTCATCAATGTATTTGTATTCTGACTGCACGGCACGGACTGAGCTGAGACTGAGCAGGTAGCCGGGGCTCGGGGCTGTGCTTTACTGCGCAAAGATATAACTCGAGAACACTCTACTGGTGGGGAGTGCAGTGGCACACCCAGGGGGGTTTTGGGGTTTAAAATTCCTCCCAGGGCATATAAAAAATTTACAAAGGATAGTAGGAAAATGTAATTTATCTTTCACAAATAATACAAAAAAATGTCGGTGAATGCAAAACAGGTTTATAAAAAATCAAATTAAAATACATACTTTTTACGCACAAGTTTCATTTTTACCCCCAAAAATTTCATTTTTACCCCATTTGGGGTAATTTACCCCGGTTCCCCGACCGCTGCTATATATTTTGATTCTCTCCACTTTACATATATTACACTCCAGCATTATGTGTGTAACAATGTCGGATTATAGTCATTTATCTGTATCTGTCTTTCTGAACCTATGAAGATACACTATTTTTATAGCTGTTGTCAAATACTCTCTTCTCTTATAGAGATGTCTCATTTCTTCGCTAACACATGCAGAGGAACACAACCCGTGATAATCCACAAGGCCGCCGCAGATACAGTCCTGTAGGCGCATGCTACTCGTAACAGACTTGTTCTGTCTACTTTTTCATAAGCCTAATATTAGGTATCTATATCTAAATATAATAAAAAATCCACAAGGAAAAATTCCTGTAGCTGGCTGTATACCACGTATAACAAAAAGAGGTTAATCTTTGTAAATGGGTATATTTATTTAAAAAATCCTTAAAAGGGCCACATCAATAAAACAAACGTTTTCGGACCACACAGTCCATCATTAGGTTTTTAAAATCGAAAAATGCCTAAAAATAAGTATAAACCATTTAGTTAAAACAAACGAGGGTATACCAAAATACTAGGGTAAAAACCCTTTGGTGGCTCAGGCATTGTGACCTAGTAAGTATAACCATCTTTTGCTTTTCAACCATAGTCAAAATTTCACAATCTCGTTTGTTTTTAACTAAATGGTTTATACTTATTTTTAGGCATTTTTCGATTTTAAAAACCTGATGATGGACTGTGTGGTCCGAAAACGTTTGTTTTATTGATGTAGCCCTTTTAAGGGTTTTTTAAATAAATATACCCATTTACAAAGATTAACCTCTTTTTATAATAAAAAATATTATTAATTATTGTGTATTTCTACAATAATTATTGTGTTCTAGATATTTAAAGTGGTAATTTAAATATTCAATTAGCGTTTTGTATTTTTTGTATTGTGTGTGAAAGACAAGTTACATTTTCCTACTATTCTTTATATATTTTTTACTTTATATGTCCTGGGGGAAAGGGGTTTAACCCCCAAAACCCCCCTGGGTGCGCCACAGTGGCATGTAACGCTCCTTAGTGAAAATATCCAAGTGGTTTTAGATCATGTAGGTCTACAATGGACCAAAGTGTTTAAAACGAAAAAACGGTTGACTTATCCTTAATTTTGTTCTGAAGCTATTTTCTTGTGGCATTGTAAATTAATTATTATTTATAACTGGGAATAAGCCACAATTAAAGATAAAAATACGTTTATTGACGTTTCAATTTCCAATTCGGAAATCGTTCTCAAAATACAAACATTAAATTAAACAAATTTTGTTTTTTGTTACATAGTGAAAAAATTCTTCTAATTATTTAATTTTATCTGACTCATTTATATTGACAATTCAGACATACATTATGGCATTTTAAAGTAGACGACTTTAAAATGATATTGCCAATATTGTTGAGTTGCGCTCCTGGGACGACTTTACTTATAAGATAGTTCATTCGATTACATGAAATCAACTTTAACTTGAGAATATCCGTCAGAAAAAATCATAGCATCTAATTCGTCTTTAAAAAGACAAACACATGACATGATGACAGTAAAATTCTCCTGTTAGTGATTCCATAGTAAATTATGAGGGAAAAACCAGGAAAAAAACCTCATAATACTATCCCGACATTGTAAGTATTTGTTCGTGAATTTAGTTTACCTTCAACAAACATCAAAAATTCTGATTTTATATGTTACGTAATTTAAAAACATAAATGATGTATCCTCTATATGTTACTGACTTACTAATACTGGTATTTTCTTATTAATAACTTCCTCTTTTAATATTGGTAACCAGATCCTACTACATTCTGCCGAGGAATTTGCGACACAATTGGCCTCATTTAGCATAATTAGAGCCGCTTCTTTGATTTTTCTTTTTTTACCATCCGTTTCTTTTAGGACTATATTTGAATTATTCCATTTAACCCTATGTTCATTATCCCATGCGTGTTTACATATTTGAGATCTATCAAATTCTCTATTTTTAATATAAGATTGATGTTCACTTATTCTAACATTTAATGGCCTTGATGATTCACCTAAATAAAACTGATCGCATTCACAAGGTATTTTATAAATGCAATTCTTTGTCCTTTCTTGTTCATTGTTAGGTTTGGTTTTGGACAAAATAGATCTCAACGTGTTTGTTGTTTTGAATGTTGTTGAAATGTTGAATTTATTTCCTATCCTTTTAAGTTTTTCTGATAATCCTTTTATGTACGGTATTGTTATTTTCCTCATATTATTCCTTGTGTATGCTGTAGGATCTCGTCCTAAGTTGTTCTGTTCTATTCGATCGATTGTTGAAAATTCCTTATTTATAAACGATAAAGGATAATCATTTTTTAATAAAACAGATGTTAACAAATGTTTCTCCTCCAAGAACGAATTTTCGTTAGAACAAGTAATTTTGGCTCTATCGTATAAGGATTTAATTATTCCCTTTTTTACATTAATATTGTGATTTGATTTGAAATTTAAATATCTATTGGTGTGTGTTGGTTTTCTATACACCTGAGTCTCATATCCAGTATCGTTCTTAGAGATTAAAACATCCAGGAAAGGTAGCGTATTATTATACTCCTTTTCCATGGTAAATGTTTGGAAAAAAATTTTTTTTTTTTTAAATTTCGAATTGGAAATTGAAACGTCAATAAACGTATTTTTATCTTTAATTGTGGCTTATTCCCAGTTATAAATAATAATTAATTATCCTTAATTGTTGCACAATATATACAGTACAAGAAAAAATAAAGATACAAACACTGGTTAACACTTTAGCGAGGCAAACAGTTTAAAAGTAGTAAACAAATTCATATATCTAGACTCTCCTATCAGCAGTTATAACTCCACAACGCAGGCAATATACAGAAGTGTACCACTGGCGAACTAGTTACTTTAGAGTAAGTTATCTCCAAGAAAACTTAAACAAAAACAGTAAACATGCATAGTGCGCCTCTAAAGTTCGTTCCTTTTATTTATTTACTGAACCACAAAACTTAAATGAATACATTTTTGGCTAACTAAACCAAGAAACTCATACATTACTAATATTATAGTTTAGTGGCTTAATCATTCAAAATGGCTAAATTTTGTAAAATTATTTTAAATTGTATCATATGGTAGGTAATACCTTTTTTAAAATCCCTTGTGGTACTCGGTATGTTTATAGATCATTGTGCGATTCTGCTGCGTCTTTTCAAAATCGTGAAAATGCAATATTTACTGGTAACTGAGGTCCTCCCGCCTTGACCATGTATGGTGCAACATACTGTACAAAACGTGATATTGTTGTAGAGTTAGTTTTTTCCAATTGCTTGAACGAAATTAAATAGGATTTTGGTAAGATCTGATGGATCAGATTGTTTTCTTTTCTTTTTCGTATATTGTATACTGTTTTTCTCGCCAATTTATATGCATCTGCTACTCTCTAAAACAAACTATCAATATTTTTAATTGAAATGTTTCCTAATTATAAATATTCTGTTACGTAAAATTAATAATATTAATAATATATGAAGCGTGCATTTCCATAACGTAGTAAGTGCCAAATTATAAATTTTTCAGGAGGAGTAAAAAACAGTTTTTTATCGAACATGTTTATTTCTTATAATGTAACATACTGAAAAAGGATTAGTTTAAAGGTATTATATAATACAAACATACCCCAAAGGAACGATAAACAAAGCTTACTTAAAAAAAAATTCAAAAATCTGTCTAAGGTCAAAGCGTTGTAAGTGCCATCAGGTTTGCAAGTCAATACGTTTTAAGTGCCAGATTTTTAACCGTTGTTTCCTACAGCAGGGATACCAAAGTGAGTTCTAGTTTTTTGAAGGTCTATGATTTTAAAGGCTTCTAATGTAACTCCAGATTTGAGTACATTGGTCTCACTCCATCCAGCGAGCTCACTATGTCCTTTAGCCACCATCACCGTACCAAATTTCTCTCTTGTAAGACGAAGCTGCGTAGCTGTTGAAATTCCTAACTTTTTTGTGTTTAGTTTATCACAGGCAACGGTTTCATAAAAGTCCTTAACCACCATGCACAATAATAGATTTTTCTGGGCCGCACTAGTAATCATGTTAACAACATTCATCAATGTATAAGCCTTACACACTTTTTTACGTTTTTCTATGATTGCGAAATCTCTGTCGCAATTAAAGAAAGTGTGTCCTTTTACAGGAAATTTATGAATAATTTCCTCAAAAACGTTATTTGCTAGTATGGTCAAATACATGGCGATCATGAACTGATTTTTATTTTGACCCCCACAATTATCCGACCACAAAATAAGCTTTTTCTTTCCGTGATTGCCAATTTCCTTAGTAAGGTAAGTATATAAACAGGAGCTAATTTCCAAGGCACCCCTTCCCCCAAAGTCCTCAGTCCATAAACATATGAATCCCTTTCCTGTGATGGAATCGTGAATTCCTAAGTTACACACTGCAAGCTGTTGTGAATAGTACATTTCGGAGTGAGTTAATTGGGGAATGTACATTTGCTGCTGCATATCGAAGGAAAGAACATAGCAATTACTTGTACATGCATTTTTGGTCTCAGTTAACATTGCTTTTGTAGCAGCCTCTGCTCTCCGATGGTGAAGCTCCTGTTCTGTTACAGCAGCTTTATCTCCTGATTTTATTTGAACAGCCAAACTATCACATGTGGAGCATGTATCTACTTTAGGCCTTGCAAAAGATAAGTTAAATTTTGATATAAAAATTTCATTATACCATTGTCTAGTCACTGGTGGTTTGTTAGGCGGCTGATAATCCGCACAATATTTCTCTAAAAATGCACGGTACATTCTACTTACGTTTAAATCCGGTGACAAGAAGAGCTTATTCGGGGTTTTCGCCCTTGCGTAGTGGCTCTCAATTTTTGGAAAACTTTCGATATGCTCTATAATCTTGTTAGTCCAGACAGTCTTGAAAATATTTTTTCGAGCCCCTCCTCGTTTTTCTGACATATCCATTTTACCATCAAGAATTTTTTCTCCCAAAAGTTGCACTCTTCTTGGAGTTACGGCAAACGTACTACAAAATGTTTTGAGGCAAACCCTTATTTCAGATCCTCCAGGCAAAAGTAAATGGTAGGTGAAAGAGTGCTTTCTCCTACTTTCACTGGGATGTTCGTACTGACCATGACGTCTCCTTTTGATTAATTGGGGATGAATAAACCTTTGTAGGTAACTTTGCTGCTTACTATAATCAGCCATTTCATAGAAATGATTGTACAACTCAACAAGGTATTCCAGTCTTATGGATCTACATGCTAGTGGATACATGCATTTTACTTAAAACAATTTTGGATTATTTAGATAGATTTAAACAAACAAAAAATTATTTATGTTTTAACGTCTATCTAGATAGGTATCTCTTTAAACCATACTTACATCAGCTGGTGGCATTTTCTTTGTAACGGTCTTTTTATTGACTAGAGAAACATATTCTTCGCCAGAGTTTCTCATTTTCTTGGTTTTATTTTTTTTTCCAACTACTTCCAACGTTTTTCTGTAGTTTCATCCATATTCGTTCCAAATACTTATGTTTAAACCCAACCCAACACGTCCAAACAAAAATAATTTATTAACTGATGCGCCACTCTATATTTAACAGAATTGCACTACGATACTTACAACGTTATGACTTGCACCGCTACTTTATCCCCACTTTTCACGCCGTCGCTAGCCATATCGACATGAAATAAATTTTAGGCGATGGAACATGACACTTGCAATTCATTTAACTTAAAAAAACCAAATGAGGCATAATAGCGCTTACAACGTTATGGAAATGCACGCTTCATATATGCTTGTCATCATTAAAGCTTTATAATAGTGTAAAAATTGTACTTTTTATACATCTTGAACAGATGACAATGGTTCCAACGGTCCTCCAATCCTTTTTTAATTCAATGTACTCGATTAAATTTAAAACGAGTTCTTGTGCTTGTACAGAAAAAGTTTTTCAAAGCATACTTAATCTAAAAAATTCAATAAAATATTTTCTTTTTGTAATTTTTTTCACTTTTGCGGAAACTTTTCAAACTTAAATATAAAATTAGTTTGGGAAAACAAGTGTTTGCGTAATATAAATAACTTCTTAATGCAAAACAGACAAAAAGACATCAAAAAATCCAACCGACTGACATCCACAAGTAAACAAACTAGCAATTTCACAAATTGTACTGAATATGAGAAAACGTCCCCAAGCGTCTTTTTTGTACCTATCTCTTTTCGATGTACTGAGTCTAGAGCGTTAATTAAAATAAAATGTATTTTTACTTGATAACACGCAGTAGCTGGTTCGTCTTTAGTTTCATGCGTGGAAGAGAATGATGCTAGAAAAAAGTGTGTGTTTAATCTCGCCAAGTATTAACCCATGAAGGACGAAGTTTTCGAAAATCTTTATTTTACATAAATAATACAAATAGCTCTTATGAATGGACAAAACTTACTTACAAAAAGACAAAAATAATTATTAAATATATTAAAACCTAAAATATTACCTGTTGCCAAATGGCAACGCTAGGTTCCTATGGCTACATTAACCGAATGAAATAAAAGTAAAAAATATTCTATGAAATTGAGAGATAATCGGCAAAAAACTTTCTATAGCTGTGTATGAAATTTAACATTACACTTTGTGCACAAACCTACTTCACATTTGGCGCATCTTGTTTTCATGATCGACCTGCATTCTTCACCTGCACACCTAATTTTCTTTTTATTTGGTACTGGTTCCAGTAAATGCCCAACTCCATCGTATCTAATATCATCAGATACTCTATGAAAGGAACGACTTGAGAGTGAACTAGACGATCGGCCACCTTGTTTTGCAGGCACTCCGTATTTGGTCAGATAGGCTTGCACAATTTCACGCCTAAACTCTAACTGTGTCAACTTGTTGCCGGATTTTTTATGTAGCACCCACGCATTTTGTATAGTCGCATCTAGCATCCAGGTAATCAAGCTCCAGTACCATTTTTTGCCCTCATTCCTATTCTAAAGCGGTTTATATTTTCGTCCATTAGGTCGGTACCCCTCATTGCATTATTATATTTACCAATCAGGCATGGACTTTGAACCTGGATGATTTTCTTTTCAGCTTGTGAATATCTTTTCACGAGCGATTGTGGTTCCACCCCATAACATGTTGACGCTACACTTACGACGCTGTTATCCAACCATCTTACAACTATAATACCAGTTTCTATCTCAAGAATCGACTCTACATCACCCCTTTTGCGTTTCTGCATATTAGCTTTCGATTCTATAGGGCAGTTTTTGGGAATGCGATGTTCCCGTATTGTTCCGGTAAGGCTATAGCCACGATCCTTTATATGTTTCAAAAGGTGGAGGCTCGTAAATAAATTGTCGCAGAAAAATTTGTAGGGTAATCTTGATTTATCATTGGGCAGTTTATCGAGCATTGTGACGAATGGAGCCGCACATGCTCCAAAACTTTATAATAATGATTATTTGCTTTGGGATCGGTTCCTTGGTACATGTTGAAGCTTACAAGATACCCACTTTTAGTGTTGAGGCACCAAACTTTGTATCCGAAACGAATCGGCTTTCCTTTTATGAACTGTTTACATGAGTGGCGTCCAAAGTATTTCACCATAGATTCGTCGTAATTTAATTCGCCTTCAGGGACATAATATTCTTTATATTTTTTCTGTAAATAGTCAGCTAAGGGTCTGATCTTGTAATATTTGTCCCTTTCATCGATGGCTTCATTATTTGCAAGGTGGAAAAAACGCCAAATTGTAAGGAACCGATTTCTTCGCATAGCGTTCATGACCATTGCATTACCCATATCGCCTTTCGTATCCCAGTAAAATTTTTTTCCCGGGAGCCAATTATACCCCGATAGAATCAAAATGGCAAAGAAACACCTCATTTCTCCTGCGGAAATTTTGGGGTCGGGAAAGTTGTTCTGTAGTGCATAACTCGTGCATTGGTTGAGAATGTAACTAATTATATCCTCGTCGAGAAATAATTCGAACATCTCGACAGGTGTCAACGTATTGAACGGTTCGTAGCTATATTCTGGGAAACTAGCGGAATTGTCTTCCAAATCACCCGTTATCCAATTTAGGGACTCGTATTCAATTTTCTTCACTTGAGAGGTAGTTTGTGGGATGAAACTTTCGCTGCTTTCCTGGGAAATATCCATCGCTTGAACTGCATCTTCTTCGATGTCGTCATCCTCCTTGTCTGCTTCTTCGCCATACATTTGCACCTCAACATTTGCGTCCAGCTGTTTTCTAGACAGATTGTCGATGAATCGTCCCCCATCCGCCTCGCCAGAATCTTCATCAGTGAGGTCTCCATAATTTGGGGGCTCAACATAAATATTTCTAACGTTGACGTCATCTTCGTAAACCATGTTCAAAGCTTCTTGTAGAGAGAAACCCCGCCTAAAAAAACAAGATGCCTGTAGATACTAGCGTTGCCATATGGCAACGCGATGAATAAAAACAAAATATTGTAAAAGATCGCTTTTTTTCAAGGGTTGTCAAATATTCACAGAGGGAAAATGACCTTTCTATTAGAGCATAATTGTTACTTTAGCCACTTAGATGTAACAGTTATTCAGAAGTAATTGACAAATTAAGCTACTTACACAAATCTTATATCCATTTTTACAACTATCAAAAACGGTGACTATAAAATCTCACCAACAAATTAAGTTTTTGTTAGGTGTATATCTTCAAATCACTTGTTTTCTGCAGACCGGCACGTTCTTGGAAACAAAACAAACTAACATAACCTCAAAATAATAAGATTCTTACGTCAATAGCAGTGTTGCCATATGGCAACTCAACTTGAGTTGCCATATGGCAACTCAAGTCCTTCATGGGTTAATGACGCAGGGGTCAAGAACCATGGGCTTACTGTACATATTTTATTTATTTTTATTATACCTATCTTAACATTTTTATTTGGTGTGACCATAATATTAGTTTCTATGGGCTAAGAAATGGTGTGAACATATTATAGAAGCAATTTATTATTCCACATGTTTTATCGATTACTTTTTTGTTTAAATTAATACAAGTAAAACTATGCGGGAGAAACATACGGAATCATTTATTTTTTTGAGTGTATAAATAGTAAATTGCTTTAATAAATACATCAAAAATGGTTATACATTTATTGTTTTGTTTCTGGCCACCACTTTATGTTGTGTAGTGCTTGTACGATAAATAATTCTACATGATAAATGAATAAAGCAAAATAAATAATCATTGCCGGAAGCACTTACCAAAATTACATTATTTGATGATGTACATTATTGTCCATTTTGTATGGTTATTGTTTTGAAGCTCATTCAAATGTTTCATTGATTCAACAAATATTTATGCGCTGTATAAATGTTGGTTCAGGTTCCCAATTGTTAAAATGTTCAATAGATACCAGCGGGAGTGTTTTAGCGTATATTGTTTACAACTAAGCTTTTGTGTGTAATTTTTTTACAAAAAGGGAACACCGTCATGCAGTTCAGCTATTGTCATTACAAATTTCTAAATCACAGAATAATAATCGAACTTGAAATGGCTATACTCTGTTCAAAGTTTTTGTGAACTAAACGGGGTTGGCTCTGTTTTGTATTTAAAGGATTTTGAAAATATCAAAGTCAACTTTCTTATACTTTTTTTTACCATATTTATGTACAATTGTTTTATATTTGAAGGGCAATATAAACACAATTTCATGCGGTCATTGTAAGTTATTCTCGGATGTTATATATTCTCGTTTTGTTTTTCTAGTAAACCCGAATAGAAAAATTTAAATGACCGTAGGTCCAAACTCCACGTTTTATTAAAAAAAAAAAAATATCTATAAATAAAACAGGGAGTGCGACAGGGAGACACAATTTCGCCAAAATTGTTTACAACATTATTAGAGCATATGTTTAAGAACGCAAATCTGAGTGAAAAAGGAATTAATGTCAATGGAGAAATGCTTAGTCATTTGAGGTTTGCTGACGATATTGTCCTTTTTGCTGACAGAATCGATGATGCAGTATCGCAACTGGAGAAACTATACCTAGCCTCCCTACAAGTTGGATTAAAAATCAACCACACAAAGACACAAATCATGACAAATCTTGTGTTAAGCGAAAAGATTTCAGTAAATGGCATGCATGTTGAAGAAACCACCTCTTATAAGTACTTAGGACAAGAGATACGCATAGGAAGAGATAATCAAACGTGCGAATTAAGCCGCCGCATAGGACTCACTTGGGTGGCATTCGGCAAGATGAGCTATGTTCTTAAATCAGAACTGCCTATGTGTCTTAAAAGAAAAGTCAGTGAAAAGTTAATCAGTGCGTGTTGCCAGTACTTACATATGGTGCAGAGACATTAACACTAACCAAGAAAGTAAGAAATAACATTTGTGTTACCCAAAGAGCCATGGAACGATCGATGTTAGGCATTTCTTGTAGGGATCCGATCACGAACAAGGAAATAAGACGGAGAACAGGAGTGACAGATGCCATAGAAAGAATTATGACCTTAAGTGGAACTGGGCGGGGCACATAACTAGACTGTCGGATAACAGATGGACACAGCGAATAATACAGTGGAGACCGAGACAAGAAGCACATCGAAGTAGAGGTCGTCCACCAACAAGATGGTCTGATGACATAAAACGTATGGAAAAAAATTGGATACAGCACAAAACAGAAATACATGGAAAATACTGAGGGAGACCTATATCCAGCAGTGGATAGATCCGGGTTAAATGATGAGGTCCAAACTCCTCGATCAACAATGTCAATCGTGAAGTAAAATTTTATTTGTAGCTAATAAAATAAGTACCTTCATAATAACTTCATAATAATATAATAATAATGTAACTTCAGACAATGACAACGCAACTTGACTAATGTAAATATTATTTTAGTATACGAACTCACAAGGGTTCAACCCCAAAAAATGAACTTTGATCAAATGAATACTCTTTGAGTATTTGCGTCTTAATACTCAAATTAATTTAAATTGTACTAAATTTAAACCTATTTTTAAAAACTTTATTGCAGCTTCACCACGTTGGGGATCCAGCTCGGTTGTTTAGACTTCCTGTACTGAGTACACCCATTAAGAATTTATTAATTTCATATTTTGATTAACATTGCTATTTTATTCTTTAATAATTTACAAAACTAGCTTGCTCAAGTTCAATTGATCTATAGTGGGCGTTGATTACACTTTCCATATCTCTGCATAATTAGATATACTATCTCCACATTCGTATATTCCAACATCTCCCACTGTTGGTCAGTTGGTCTTGAGTAATGCTTTGACATTTTAATTTTATGGTTCTCCCATTGATTGTGGGTTTAACTGAACTACTTGGATTATATCCCACTTATACACTCCGCTTTCAATTTTGATTTTTAATTTTAGTATTTTAATTTCATAATTAGATTTCTTCTTTTCTACACTATTGATAGTGCTTGGTAGACACTTTTATTGTCGTCAAACACCCATTGTCTAATAGATTGTTTAGTCCTTGCATTAATACTTATATAACGTCCTTTTCAGTTGCCCTCAAACTAACATCCTAATTTTTATAGACAGGTTTTTTTTTTTTTTTTCTTAAGTTAATGGCACTGGCAAAGCCAAAAGGCCAGTCATGTTTTCTCATAGTTTTATCATCCATTTCCATTGTCTACATTATATACATATTAATATTATATACAAGTTAAATTAAGATAGAATATTTTTAGTGTGTTAGTACATGCCTAAATATTTTCGTTACTTATTTTTATTTTTATTGTTTTTTTTTATCGTTCTATATACCATTGTAACTTTTCTTTTATTTTTGTTTATTTCTTTTTATTAGTATTATTTTTTATTGTTTAATATTATTTATTTATTGGTTTGCTTTTTTTTTTCACATTGTTTTTTTTCTGTTTTTTTTTTGTTTTTTTTTGTTTTTTTGTTTTTTTTTTTTTGTTTTTTTGTTTTTTTCGTTTTAGGCTTACAAATATATTCATATTTCGCAATACTGCTTACAAAGTAATATTAGTAGATTTTACATACTGATATATGATGTTGTATATACTATTATCCTCTAATGTCAATAGATTTGAAACATTTATAGGAAATTTCATTTTGTACAATATTAAATTTTGGTAAAACTTATCAATTTCTATTTTTTTTAAAGGACATTCTAAAAGAATATGTTGTAAATCGGCAATTTCATCACATAGACATTTATTATTATCTAACAAACCTATTTTATGTTTATACGCTGGAAATAGTGCATGATTGCAGCGCATTCGACTTATTATCCGAATAATTGAACGATTATGTGTATTCTCAAACCATGGTTTGTCCCTTATTTTTGGTTGTATATTCTTAAAAAACTGTCCTTTGTCTCCACATTTATATTTTATCTGCCACTTTTCCTTAAGTTCCTTTCGAAAAATTGGAATAAAATCAGATTCTGGTATTTTTAATCTAAGTAGTCTTCCATTTTTCGCACCATCTTTTGCTAAATGGTCCACTTCTTCATTTTCTTCTATACCGGAATGGGCTTTTATCCATGATATATAAATTTGTTTTCCTCTACTTGATACATTTTGATACAATTCTAAAATATCAAGAAGAATATAATTTAAATTAGGATTCAAAAACAGATTATTAAGTTTTTCTACCGAACTTTTAGAGTCTGTAAATATGACAAATCTATCCTCTTCTTGTTCTAAACACAGATTAATTGCTAATTTTATGGCAATAAGCTCAGCACTGAAAATTGACATCATATCTGACAGTTTGTATATTAGTTTGATATTTTTGGAAGGATAATAAACTGCACAGCCAACTCCGTGTTCCGATTTAGATCCATCAGTATAAACTTTTTCATACTGTTTCCATTTTACTATACAATCTCGATAATATTCTTTTTGTATAATAATATTGTTTTGACACAGATAGCGAGCGTTAATATGTGTCTTAACTGGTGAAAGAAACATTTCATAAGAATAATTCCATAAAGGGATTCCATTGGATTTATAAAGTTCTTCATATCTGTGAACATTGGTAATGAAACTTTCAACTATTAATGGTATTTTTTTCTTATCCCAATATTTAGATGTTAAAACCAAACCAGCTAAACTAGATACTTTAACCAGTAACTTGGATTTCTGACTTCTTAACTTTAACACGAATTTGTCAGATAGAAATCTTCTCCGAAGATTCAATGGCGGTTCGCATGTTTCTGTTTCCATAACGTCTATAGGCGTACTTCCCAAGTATCCAATACAGAGTCGAAGGCATTTGTTTTTTATTTTATCTATTTTTATAAGATTTGTCTCTGCTGCTGAATGATAAAATATAGATCCGTAATCTAAAATAGATCTAACGAGTGTTCTATAAAATAGTAACATTATTTTTGGATCCCCTCCCCAGGAGGAATGACCGAATGTTTTTAATAAATTAACACTATTTTCTGTTCTTTTGATTATATAATTTATGTGTTCCTTCCAATTTAATTTACAATCTAAAATTACTCCTAGAAATTTAGTGGAAGATTTGTAAGGAAACAAATATTTAGATAATTTTATTTGTTGAGGAAACCGATATCTTTTTCTTGTAAAAGTAACTAATACTGATTTTTCTTCGGAAATTAATAAGCCGTTGTTGAAAATCCAATTATCTAAATTTCTTATTGCATAAATTCTTATTACTTGAGTAAATAATATAAAGTATAGGACTTAATATACCACCTTGTGGCAAACCCATAGATGTTTGTCTGCCTTCAGAGAATAAGTGGTTTTCTCTGAAAAATAAATTTCTATTACTGTATATATTATATAGGTGTTTAGACAGACTTTGGGGAATTCCCATTTGACACATTTTTTTATATAATATGTCTAATTTCACGTTGTCATATGCCCCTTTTATGTCTAAAAATAAAGCTGATGTTGACTGGTCATTGGAGAGTGATAATTGAATATCTGTAACAAAATTGGCCAGATTTTCATATGTCGATTTTTTTTTTTCGAAATCCGAATTGAGAACTGTGAATAAGATTATTAGAGGACAGTGATAAAATATATCACCTTGCAAGCCGTCCTGAAATATTTAGGTTTTTAAATGAAAAAACCAAGTTTAGAAATTGTTTTTGTTGCTTTATACACATAGTTATAGTGCTGTCTTCAAGTCGGCCGAGAAAACGTTTACGTGAGTACCAGAAAATCACTTTATAGTATCTATATCAATATTAATATAACCTATAACGTTCCGAAGAAATAGAAACAAATCCAGTTTTGGGTCAAAATCCACACCGGTTTTCGAACCGGTGACAGGTCCGGACTTAAAATTAATCAACCATGACTTCAAATAAAACTAAGATTACTACTCACACTTCATCTCATGTCTCATATTCCAGTGTTGTCAACACATTTAAAGACCCAACAAAAGAACAAGCCATAGTACTCTCCAGTATTGAAGGAACTAAAGTTCATGACTATATCATAGCCGTTGGTTCATTAGTTGGTCCACGTAACGTATCCTTCGCTTCCAGAATTGCCAACAACAGAATTTGTATATATCTTTCATCTAAAAATGCTGTTGATTCACTACTACATTCCTACAAATATGTTATTATAAAAGAAACTCAAATAGAAATAAGAAGACTTATCTCTCCAGCTCAAAGACTAGTCATATCAAATGCTTGCCCTACTGTTCCAAACACGTTAATTGAACAAGAACTACATCAGATGGGTATAAACCCTGTCTCAAAAATGACTTTCCTACGAGTAGGTATGCCTGAAAGCGAATACAACCATGTATTGAGTTTTAGAAGGCAAATCTTTATTACACCTTTAGACAATATATCTATTCCTGATTCTTTCATTATCTCTTATGATAATACCAATTATCGTTTATACCTTTCTATAGAAGGATTTAACTGTACAAAATGCAAGACTATTGGCCATCAGGAAGCTGAATGCTCTAACCAAGAAAACCCCACTACTTCTAATATACACTCACAAACCTCTCAAAATATATTACCTACAGTAAATACATCTAATAACCAAACAGAACTACAAAGTTTTGACAAAGCTAATTCATCCACTGCTAGTGCACACCCAGAAACTTTTCAAGACACATCAATTCCAACAAAATCCTCTAATAACCAAACAGAACAAATTATGGAAACTGACAATAACCAGACAGGATCCATAAGTAATAGAAGTGAAATATCTTCCTTAAATACTTCAACACCTACAACCTCAAACAACATCAGAAACCCTACTCCAGTAGAAATAACACCAAATCCAATTACTACAAATGTCCCTAATCAACTAAAAAGGTTCATCTCATCTTCTCCAGACATTAACGAAAATACCCCACAGACCGATTCACAGATATTTACTCCTCCTGTAGTAAGCAAACCAAAAAAAAAGTCAAAAAAGTCATCCAGAAATTCCCGGGAAGAACTTTTACTTTCACTAGAGTCAATAAAAGACCAAATAGAAAACAGATCACCACCTTTTATCTTAAATTATAATGAAATATGTGACTTCCTAGAAAACACAATATATGCCAAACACCCTGAAATAATTTCTAAAGATTACTCTAATGAAAATGCCGAGCTAATTGAGATCCTTAATTTTGTTCACGCTTATACCCACAATTCAAAATTAAAAAATAATATAACTCGATTAAAAAAGAAAATAAACCCCAATAATATCTCTTCCACAGAAGAGACAGATGAACAATTATCTCAAGCAGAATTCTAACATGTCCAATTCCTTTATTCTACAGTGGAATCTTAATGGGTTTTATACCCATCTAGAACCATTAAAACTTTTAATAAACGAATTATGCCCAAAGATCCTATGTCTTCAAGAAACTCATTTTAAACAAGTTAATATAAATCTTCGTAATTATCAGTGTTTTCCAAAAAACAGAGTAGCACAACACGCCAGTGGCGGAGTAGCTATCTTTGTAAGTACAGACCTAGAAGCTAAACCAATTGTATTAAGAACTAATCTCGAAGCTGTAGCAGTGAGTATAACGTACCAAAAACATATTAATATATGCAACATTTATTTACCACATCCTAGCGAACTAGACCTACAAGAACTAAATAATCTTCTTGATCAAATTCCACACCCAAAAATAATTTTAGGGGATATGAATTGTCATCATTCTGCATGGGGAAGCTCTAAAACAGACAAATATGGTAATCTAATGAAACATCTCATTGACTCTTCTGATCTACTATTACTTAATACAGGAGAACCTACCAGGTTTAACTCCTATAACGGCTCTTTTTCTGCCATTGATTTATCATTATGTAGTCAATCCTTATCAACGTTTCTCACATGGAATACTTTAAAATCTTTATATGACAGTGACCACTTTCCTATCTGCATATCATTAAATCATATTCAATCTCCTAATTTTCCAATCTATCAATCCTGGAAATTAAAGACTGCAAACTGGTCGTCTTATCAAGATGACATTGAAAAGAAAATTGAAAACTATCATCCAAGTGATGATATAAACTCTAATATTACCTTCTTAAACAATATAATTATAGAAGCAGCTTTAAATAATATAGGTAAAACAAAGCTCTGCAAAAGACCTCCAGTACCTTGGTGGAACAATGAAGTAGCATATGCTCTATCTTCTAGCAATCATGCTTTTAATGTATTTAAAAAACACAATACAAATGAAAATTTACTTAATTTCAAAAAACTGAGAGCTAAAGCAAGATATCTCATAAAGAAAAGCAAAAGAGAAACCTGGAGAGAGTACGTATCATCTATCAATTCGTCTACACCCTCCGAGGTTGTCTGGACTAAAATTCGTAAACTTAAAGGCTCCAATTCTTATAGACATATAAACACCTTAACACACAATAATGAATTAATCACTTGCAAAAATAAAATCGCAGAAGCTTTAGCTGATGTCTATCAACATAATTCTAGCGACAAAAACATTTCTTACGAATCCCTAACATACAAGAAAAACATAGAAATTTCTACAATATCCATTATCAACTCTGACATCCCCTTAAATGCTCCTATAACTCTTCAAGAGTTAGAGTTTTCTCTCTCAAATATAAAAAACACATCTGCAGGACCAGATGATATTCTACCAGTCTTCATAAAAAACTTACCATTCGGAGCCAAATTAATTCTGTTAGATTTATTTAATACCTGCTTCTTAAAGCATGAATTCCCAGATCTTTGGTCTCAAGCAATAATCATTCCCATTGTTAAGCCTAACAAACCAAAAGACAATCCTACCTCTTACCGACCAATCTCTCTTACATGTTGCATGTGTAAGATATTAGAAAAAATTTTAAACCTCCGCCTTATATGGTACTTAGAAAATATTAACTTTCTTACTCCCTTCCAAAGTGGTTTTCGAAGAGGCAGGTCCACATTAGATAATCACGTTGCATTACAGACTTCAATTAATGAAGCATTTGCAAATAACCAAAAACTAATAGCAATATTTTTCGATATAACCCAAGCATACGATAGAGCATGGAGACACTGTATTCTACAAACATTGAAAGATACTGGCATTCAAGGTAACATACTTGCATTTATAAAAAATTTTTTAAAAAATCGCTCGATTCAAGTTAGAATAAATGGTGTTACAAGCTCATCTAAAATACTAGATAATGGAATTCCTCAAGGTTCGATTCTTAGTCCAACTTTATTCTTAATCGCTTTTAATAGTATTGTTGATGTAATTAAAGCGCCCATTAAAGCTAGTCTTTACGCAGATGACATTGTTATTTATACTAAATCGAATAATATAATGACAGCAACTAATATTATACAGAGTTTCCTAAATCGGCTTTGTAATTGGACGATTAAAACGGGATTTGTTTTTTCTACTGAAAAAACACGATATATTATTTTTAATAAAAATAAAACCCACCTCACAACTAGTCTTACATTAAATAATTTACCTTTAGAACAGTCAAAAGAAATAAACTTTCTAGGTCTAACTTTTGAGAGAACTTTAAATTGGAATTCACACATAAATAAACTACAGCTTTCCTGCCAAAAAAGATTAAATATACTCAAAATATTATCCAACAGAATTTGGGGTGCTGATCATAAAATATTAATTAGGCTTTACAAATCGCTCATTAGAACTAAAATCGACTATGGTTGTATATGTTACGATGCTGCATGTAAAACCACTCTAAAAAAACTAAACAGTATTCAAACTACAGCTTTGAGATTAGCACTGGGAGCTTTTAAAACTAGTCCAGTTAGTAGCATGCAAGTTCTAACTGGAGAACCTCCCTTACATATAAGACGACAGCAACTATCCTTGAACTACATTGCAAAGATATCATCCCAGAAACAGCATCCTGTATTTTTCCATATCTGCAACCCTGGCCTTCCTCCTAACAATAAGACTAAAAACTCTACACCCCTCATAGAAAGAATAAACCTTACAACTTTTGATAGGAATCATTTCAATGCAACACTACATATAAACGCAAACTATCCCCCATGGACAAGCCACCCATTAACTATTGATGTAACACTTACCAAGTATCCCAAATCTACTACAAATTTCACAGTAATTAAATCTCTATTTATGGAAATTCTAGACCACTATCCTAATTATTTGCAAATCTTTACCGATGCCTCTAAAACTCCCAATGGTCACGCTGCTGCCTACTACTGTAAAGAAAATTCTTATAGCATATCGATACCAACCAACTGCAGTATACTAACAGGTGAAGCTACAGCTATTTTGGAAGCCCTAATCTTCTTCGAAAAGAGTAAAACGATGAAGTGCATTATCGTAACAGACTCATTAAATGCATTACTGAAACTGAAACAAATATATACCAACAACCCTATTATACAGAGTATAAAAAACGTACTAGAAAAATTTTCATCATTAGGAAAGGAAGCGGCTTTTATTTGGGTACCATCACATATAGGTATCTACGGAAATGAAAAAGCAGATCAACTGGCTAACAAAAGTCGAATGAACTCAAACCATATTGCACAATTGAAGACATATCCGTACACCGATCTAAAAAACCTGGTTAAAATCCATTGTATTAATACTTGGCAAAATTATTGGGAAAAATTAGGTACTAAACTAAATGTAATTTGCCCAAAAATAACTGATGTCCTGGAGACTCCTTTAAACAGAAGAAACCAAGTCATTATTAATCGTCTAAGAATTGGCCATACTGCCTTAACACACAAATACTTAATAACAAAAGAACCACTACCTATCTGCTGCAGCTGCTCTAACCCACTGACTGTCAAACATATCTTGCTTGATTGTCCTCAATTCATGGAAAAAAGAAGATCCCATGGATTCACAGATGATGATCTCAAGACAGTTCTCACCAAAAAAATTTCAACAGTGTTAAGTTATTTAAAAGACATCAATTTATTCAATTGTATTTAATGTAATATTTAATTGTACTTAATGTATTCATTCAATTGTATTTAATGTAATATTTCATGTATTTGTTACAGCCACTAATAACCCTGCGCGGTTGATGTGGTTTTGTGTTTAAATAAAAAAAAAAAAAAAAAAAAAAGATTATTAGATTCCAAAAAAAATTCTAGTCTTGATTTTATCATTCTTTCATATGTTTTTAGAACACATGATGCTAAAGATATAGCCCTATATGACGATGCATGATTTTTTGGTTTTCCTGGCTTAAGTATGGGAACTAAAATGTAATTTTTCCATTGTGAAGGTATATCGACTTTATTTAACCAAATATCATTTAGTATATTTAAAAGCAAAATTTTTCCTGATCTAGGAAGATTGAACAACATAGGATAATGTATATTATCATAACCTGGAGCTGTATTGGCAGATTTTTTGAGTGCCATGTCTAATTCTTGAAGTGAAAACTGGTTGGTAAGATAATGTCCACTAATAATATGATCTATTATATCTACACAATCAAGAACAGTTGGATCAGGTGATACATATGGAGGGGTTAAATTGTAGTGAAATTCAGCAAGCCATTCATCATGATCTGATTGATTTTGATTTGAATATTTTCGATTTTTAAAATTATTTACCTTTTTCCATATATTCTTAAGAGGTACTGATCTGTTGAGTGATTTACAATAATTTTCCCAACTATCTTTTTTTATTTGTTTGAAGGTTTTTTTTGCTATAGCATCGGTTCTTTTATATTCTAACAAATTATCTAATGTGGGATTATTCATATATTTATGAAAACTGTTTCTTCGTTTCCGTACTAGAAATTGACATTTTTCATTCCACCATTGTTTATTTTTATTTGAACTTTGATTTGATTTAAATTTAGGTATAGAAAGGTTTGCTGCATTTTCAACTATTCTTATAAAATAATTGTAATCACCAACTTCTGTTTTATTGATCAGTTCTTGAAACTCCATACAATATATATCCCAGTTTGCTTTTTTAATATTCCATTTTCTACAAGATAGTAATTTATTAACTTTGGGTACCATATATATTTGTGTAATGCATGGTAAATGATCAGACCCATAAAGATCTTTTATTGTGTGCCAAAATAGTAAATGTTTTATACAAGGACAACAAATTGTCAGATCGATAGCAGAATGAGATTGCAAATAATTCCCTATGAATGTAGGTGATCCATCGTTGAGATATACAAGATTATTTCGGTCAAGAGCTTTCATAAGTGTTATGCCATAATGGTCTGTGTTTGGCCCACCCCAGGCAATATTATGTGAATTAAAATCTCCCGTAAAAATTACAGGTGGGTTAAATGAACTAAAGAATTGATCCCAAATATGCAACGAAATTTTAGTTTTTGGTGGAACATAAATCGATACAATGGTAATATTTTTTTTATCATTACATTTTAAAAGAATGGATGATTGATTACAATTAGGTAGTAAAACAGATATAGGTAATTCTGTATACAAAAATTTTGATTTAATAAGGATGGCCGTCCCCCCGCCACTGCGGTCTAAACGGTCATCCCTCACAATGTTGTAACCTGGAAGATTAAAATATTTATTTGATGTAAATCTAGTTTCTGACAAGCAAGCTATATCAATGTTAAGATCATTTAACAAATATTGTAAATTTTCTTTATTTGAATTTGCCGATTTAATGTTCCATTGACATAGAGTTATATGATCCATGTTCAAAAAGGTTATTTAAGCTAGTTTTAATAATATTTGTAATTTCGTTTTCTTGTATGTCTAATTTATTTGTGTTCTTTATTGTATTTATGGTTGATAAAACTATCCGAAAAATGACATTTGCAATTTCATTATTTTCGGTTTCTCTTATGACATTTTCTGATTTATTTTCATTTTGAATATTGGACTGATATTGTTCTGAACTCAAAATTCCCCCTTTCTTAAAAGGAAGATTAACTGAACTAATAATGGATTGATGCTCTAACAATGTATGATCGGGAGATAAAGGATAAGATCTTTTACTTTTTTTTGTTAAGTTATTTAATTGGGCTTGATAGTATGACTGGGAATTCGGTCTTTGAGAAATGGATCGAGTATTGGATTGGTGTGATATATGTGAAAAGGGCTTGGACGATGTTGAAGCTACATGAACATTAACTGACTCTAATAGAAGAATTTTGTTGTAAATTAGAATTAACTATTGTATTATCAACTGCTTTTGGAGGTAAATGTTTAGATACAATATCTGCATAACTTTTTTTTGGAATACTACTACTAGCATCCTTGAAGGAACAATTTGTTTGTGACATCATTTGTTTAATTTGTTCTTGTCTGTTGTACTCCGGGCATACATTAAAATCGTTAGTAAAATGGTTTCCATTACAAGAAAAACACTTTACTGTAAATTCGTCTGATGTACATGTAACTGTGTCATGACTCTGACAACATTTAAGACATCTTATTTTGCTTCGACATTGTTTACTAATATGTCCATAACGGTAACAATTATTACACATTACAACTCTTTGTTTATAAACTTCTACCTCGTAAAGAACTTTATTAATTTCTATATACTTAGGTAAAGTTTGACTTTTAAAGGAAACCAAAATAGTACTTGTAGGTATTAATTCTGTTTCGTTATTTGAGTTTTTTACTTTTCTGTTCATTCTTTTAACAAATTCCACTTCAAATTTACAATGAAAATCATAGGCCCTAATTTTATTTTTTAAATATTCAACTGGTAAATCTTTATCAATGAATCTAATAATTCCTAATCGAAATATTAAAAATTTGGGAATATAAGCAGACAAGTTTTTATTTTCTAAAATAGGAGATTTTAACAATATATTAGCGCTCAAATAATCCTTACAAAAAACCCGAATTCGATTTCTTCCTATCGATTGAATTTGTTTTATTTTTTTGTCTAATTCCGGATGTGAAGTTAAAATTATTTCTCCAATTTTTATTGCGTTTATTTGTCCTAAATAATTATCCATTTTATTTTCAATGTAAATCTGAAACGGGCCTATATCAGTAGACTGATAAAGAAATGTTGTTATTACTTTTTTGTTCGATTCATTATTATTATTGTTAACGGAAAAACTTGATTCTGGATTAGAACTAGCCTCAACTATCTTATCCTGTAATACAATTTGTTTTTTATTTTTTTTATCTTTAATATTCCGATTCAATGCAGAAGAATCTATAATTAAATTTAAATGATTTGAACCACTTATCTGATTATTTCCTAGATCTAAGTTTTCTATAGGGTCCGGAGGAGGAGGGGGTTTCCCCCCATCATCCACATCCATATGAATGCACTAATCTTTCACAACACCCTTATAACCACAATTATAACTAATTTTCAAATAATTACTATTGTCTTCTAAAACTATTGATTGTACTAAACTTCTAATATACACGTGTAAGCACGACGACTGTTCACGCACGAATGTGATAGACAGGTTTGAGTGTGAGATTTGGATTATGCAATCTACTTAAAATATTCTATATAATTTCATATTTCATCAGTTGATTTCCTATAGTAGTGTCAGTTGGACCATTGGACAGTTGGAGCTTTTCTCAGGATCTCTTCTTAGTAGGTATTAAAAAAATTGGCGACAATACGCATCCCTGTCTTACTCCACGTCTAATTTCAATTTCTTCTAGCTATTCATTATTCGACAGCTATTCGTTAACACATACTTTTGCTCGCTGTTTATAGTATAAATTTGATATGATTCTGACGTCGTTGTAGTCAATCTTCTGTGATTTTAGGACATTCATTAATTGTTGATGTCGTACTTTATCGAATGAATTATTATAGTTAATAAAACATGCGTATATATCTTCATTGACGTCCAGGCATCTTTGTATCAGTATATTAAGTGAAAAAAGAGCCTTACGCGTTCCTAGGCCTTTGCGAAAACCAAATTGTGTGTCATTAACTATAGCGCATGGGACATCAAGCTAATGGTGCGGTAATCGCTGCATTCTCTTGCGTTTTTCTTTTTGGTGAGACAAATAAAAATCAACATTAACCACTCTTTGGGTAATACGCCTGAACTATAAATTTGGTTCAAGAGTGTCACTAAAGCATCGATGTGCTTCTTATCTAGAATTTTTAGGATTTCTATAAGAAGCATTTCGGGTCCAGGGCTTTTCCCACTCTTTATTGTTTTTAATGCATGTAATATTTCTTCTTTTGTAATATATGGACGTATTTCTTCTGACGTAAGTTATATGTGCTCCAGATCTCCTCTTTCGTTCACAGTTCGTCGATATATTCTGGGGCTGACGGAAGTCTTTAAATAACTTCCAATTGCTGTTTAAAGTTCGTTACTGGATACGCGTAGTGTTATGTTCCGGATCAGAACAACGCATTTTGGTAAAAGCTTTATAAAACTAGTTTTACCTCTATACCTCTATGGAAGGTTTATAGGTAAATACTATATCCGATACTTCCTCTGCTGATTGGTGATTTTATTCCGTTCTGCTTATGTGGTTACTTTATTCTTTTTTTCTATTTAGTGTCCATTCGTTTATACACTGTACGTTACATGTTCTTCTAATGTCTTTACTTCTTTTTCGATCTGTCAACGTATTTTCTGTAATTATTCTCAGTACTCTCATCTCTGCCATTTCCAGTAGCCTTTGTCTTGTTGCTGTATCGGGTCTTGTTTCTGAGATATATGTTATGTAATAATATGCTACTATGCTAATATAATATGCTATGCTAATATCCAACGCTATTCAATCTAATCATGGACGAAATCATCAATACTATTAATAAAGGAAGAGGATACAAAATGGGGAACAAAGAAATCAGAATACTCTGCTATGCAGATGATGCGGCCCTAATTGCATCCAATGAAGACGATCTACAAAGACTAACCCATAGATTCAACACAAGGGCAAAGGACTTTAATATGGTGATCTCTACACAGAAAACTAAAACAATTGTAATCAGTAAAGAACCAATTAGATGTAAACTGGAAATCGACGGTATCAGCATTGAGCAAGTAATGGAGACAAATTACCTAGGAATTACACTGTCTAGCTACGGAGATGTGGAGAAGGAAGTGAAAAATTAAGTACAAAAGGCTAATAAAATAGCAGGTTGTCTTAATAACACGATATGGCGCAATCCCCACATTAATACCGACGTGAAATCAAGAATCTACAAAGCAAAAATAAGACCAATAATGACATACACTTCAGAGACAAGAACGGATACCTCCAAAACTCAGCAACTACTAGAAACAGCGGAGATGCGTTTACTGAGGAGAATTACAGGAAACACACTGAGGGATCGAATGAGGAGTGAAGAGCTCAGAAGAAAATGCAATATACCAGAAATAAATGAGTGGATACTGAAGAGAAAAAAAGAATGGAACGAACACATAAACAGAATGGAAGAGACCCGATTAGTCAGAATAGCGAGGGACAAATCACCAAAAGGTAGAAGAAGTATCGGGCGACCACGCAAAAGATGGATTGATAACCTCCAACAGAGGCATTAATCGACATTGAACAAGCTTTTTGCTTATAAAAAGAAGAAGAAGAAGAAGAAGAATAATATGCTGCTTATAATAGTATGCTTGAATGCTCGAATATATGAACTTTATAAATAAAAGGGTGACATCGAGCACAGTTTTTATGCCTCTTATGTTTAGGTTGATGTATTTCAGGTAAGCTTTTTTCTTTTCTTACATTATTAATTTACATTATTCCTTCACCTTTGTACAAAACCATGGAGTTTTGCGCCTTGGGAACGATTAATTTTTAGTTATATTTCTTTCGCCAACAACTTCTTTTGTCGAGGCTGAGATATTAGATTAAATTTTTGCCCAGCTTTCTTTGACTCCATCCATGTATGTGATATATATTTCTGCTTTTTTCTGTTATTTTTTTTTGGAATAGGTATCTTGTGGAGTCATTCTGTAAGCTTTCGAGTTAGTAGTTCTTTGTGGTGTATTCTGGTGTTTTCTTATCACGTATATGTGTTTTTATTCGGATTTCGCAAAATACCATTTTATGATCAATTCCTATTTTTGCTGATATTAGAGCTCTTACATCCACGATTTTAAATTAATGTACCTATTTATTTGACAGAATATAGTAGAGCATAGATAAGTGTCCTATCGTGTTTTCCAAAGTTTATTTGTATTGTAATTTGTGAGGGAAAAATTTATTATTATTACGTATTTGGTTTACACTGCAGAGGTCCTTTATAAAGTCTCGGTTTTGGTTTATGATATTTTCATTGTATCACTGTTTTATTCCTAAAACTATAACATTGCCAGCCGTGGCGTTAAAATCACCAATTAATATTATATATTTATCATTTGGGGTCTCTTTTATTACAATTTCAAGGTGTTTGTAGATGTTTTTCATTCCGAACTTTGACATCCAGTTTAACTTTGACACCAACTATTCTTTTAGAGATATATTTATATTCTTGTACTTGATATAAAATTTTTTGTCTACTAACAGGGTGACTCCTTCTTTGGCTCTGGTTTCTTTCGCAATACCACTGTAAATTATCAGATAGTCCAGCATAATTTAATCCTTTCATTTTTTCTTTATCTCTTGTAGTGCACATATGTATTTATTTTTTCTACAAATATTTTTGTAATTTTCTGCTTTTTTATGTTTAGAGACTTTACGCTCCAAGTACCAATGCAAAAGCTACCAGTTTCGTTTTCACTAAACAAACAGACAGAAGGATTAAGAGACAGACTCCCTTCTTCTGCGTTGATGGATGATCCCGTAAATCATCAGACCATGGAACAATACATAATATGTTTCATAATGTTGATGATTGTAGTTAGTAGTTCTTCTTGAGGATATTGCAATGCCATCTGGTAATACCGTTTTTTTTTTAAATATCTCACCAACCCATATGATTTATTCGTTCACTAATTTTCTGAGTTAGTTATTTTGAACCAAAAAGTTGGTCACTAAAAATGTATTATAGTGTCTCCCTGAGTGTCCATGTACTTCCTCCGTTTCATAGTTTAAATGACTTTTGGTCAGGGTTGTTGATGTTTCCTCTTAAGAATTTAGTTTACTCTGTCACTGCCAACAACACTTTTAATGATTTAATAGATATATTTCTAGGTTTTTTTTGTTGTTTTAATGGGTTTGTTAGAAGTTTTCATTGTTGTCGTATACGGTTTCCAATTATTATTCCAATTGTTGTTAGTATTTTCTTCAGCAACTATACGTACTTTTTATTTTATTAAGTTTAGCTATAGTTTAGTTGTATGAATAACAGTCTATACGAAAAACATATCTTTCAGCAATTTAGATCCAATATATTTTTTATATCACTAAAGAATGAAGTTTTTATATTCCAGATTGTAGTTAAATTGTATCCTTCTGCTATATTGAATCTAAGTAGTATTGTAATACAATTTTTACTTAGCCCATTAGTGCTCAGAACTAAAAGAGTTTGAAAGTTGAAATTTGTTTTACAGATTTAATTACAAAGAGTGATCGCTCCGTGCGTGACCATGGTAGTGGTACATTGAAACGATGCCAGCGTGCGTAGCGGCGAAATATGACAAAATTGGAATATGGGACAAAATATTTTTACGCATAAGTTATATCAAAAATGTGTGCAAATACATGTTGCGTATTTAATTCTGCTAATAATAGCAAAAACAGTGAGTGTAGTTTTAATAGGTTCCCAAAGATTACATATAAATTAGAGAAAAGAAAAAGATGAATTCGTGCTATTAATATGAAAAAGTAAATATCACATAATTTCATTTTTATGCAATTGAAATAAGAACAATTTAAATAATTTACCTTGAATGATATTTCATAAGGCTTGAAGCTAACTTCAGATGACTTTAGCTTTTATATCATAACTTTTACTATTATTGTTTTTAATTATATGCTCTTTTGCGTGAAAAACTTGATTTGCCAGTACTAGATTTTTCGCTTTCTTTTCCGTTTGGAGTTGAAAATATATATTATGATGCATTTTGAGAAACTCAGTTTTTAATACTACATTTATTTTGTACATAAACTGAAAAAATATAGTTAAAAAACTAATTTATTAATAATTGTCAATTTCGCATGTATTTAACAATGTCAAACATATGTCATATATTTAACCTGAAAATTGGGACTCCAAAATTGTCAGATGAAGGCGGTAGGTGTCGCATCAGTCACGCACGGAGCGAATATTTACTAAAAAATGTAAAAAATCAAAATCTGTCAAAAGGTTGTCAAAATGAGTGGCAACTTTAGTTGCCACTGAGCGCTTACGGTTTGGTATTAATAAAAAAAATTATATGTCAGAACAATGTATTACAAACTAATTGTCTTTAGTCTCAAAGCAAATCACATGTAGGGGCACATTACATTTGTTACACAAGTATGTTGTTCTTATTTGTCACATTTTGCATCGGCGGTACTTTGACTCTCCTTTCACGATAATGTGATTTTTCTTGTCAGTCCTTAGATCTCCTAAAACAGCGGTTGTTAAAAACGATGTATGCAACCTGGTTTAATTGGAGAACAACCATATTTTGTAAGAAGCTGTAATCTTCTAAATTGCAATAATGGTAGGTCGTGACTAAACAGTCTATATAGAAGCCAACCCTGAACACAACATTCATCCATAGACCAAGCATAGAGCATCCACCACCGTTTTTTATTGCGAATTTTGCATCTATATTGAGCAATGAACGATCATTTAAGTCAACACCTCCCATATAAGAATTATAGTAAAAAATGGCATCAAGCATTTTAATTATCACCTTTTTTTGTTCACGCTTACTAAACCGCTAAACAGTTTTAAATCGCACTTCTGTGTATCAATTGGACAATAATGTTACAGCAGCATTGTCATTCCATCTAATAGCTGTTAGCTTTCCGTTAGATATGGAATGTGTCGTCCCTCTCTTACATTTCTTGAAAGATTCTTTCGGAGGCAAATTCATCCATCTTGCTATTCTATTTTCTCACAAAGTTCCAGTTCCTCCCAAGTCTCGTTTTTCTCGTTCTCGTTCTCGGCAGTTCTTCAAGTAAGGACACAGAACTGAATAAATTGTCAAAATATAATTTAATTCCGCTAGGAACCTTGGCATATTCAGCATGTCCTAGTACTACATTTCCTTCTTGTCCGAGTACAGTATCAGGAAGCTTTGTATGTGTACCGCAGTATGGTTGAGCGTGGGATACAAATCCGTTCGGGTTCGCTAAAACCCACAATTTAAACCTAAAACGAATGGGTTTGCTTCTTATAAATTGTTTTGTAGGATGACGTCCATAATACGGGACTATGCTCTCATCTATAGCAACTGAATTTCCAACTGGTACTTGCTTGAATTAATTATTTAGATAATCAAACAGAGGACGAACCTTGTAAAACCTGTCAGTATTCATTTTCGAGTTATCATTTAGATGGAGATACCGTAATATGTCTTTGAATCGACGTCTCTTCATTTCTTCTGCAACTATAGCTACCTTGCAGTCAGGTTCATTTTGCCAATGCATTCGCTTACTCAGCAGTTGATGGTAACCAGACAATTAGATTATTCCTAAGAAGACAGAAATTTCATCATAAATTACATTTAAGCTATGTATTCCTTTTTGCCCGGCATAAAGATTAGTTTGTATAATTATATGTTCCATTAGAGCATCGGTAAAGAAGCATTTAAAAGCTTGAAGCGGAAAATTTACTGAGTTTTTCAAAAAATCTATAGGGTATATCTAGAGGGTATACTAATGGCAGGTAAATTCCAACTGTTTTCTTTATGCTGAGACCAAACAGTCTTTGCAGATTCAATTACTTTTTGCTTTTTGTTACCAAACATATATTTACTGTACTCTCTGAATAATTCTCAGCAATTTCCTCATAAATTAACTTAAAAATACATTGTTTAGGACTAAGTTTGGTTGCTGCAAAACTCTGATATTGAAATAACTACTAGCGAACATCTGACAAGTTTAGAAGCAAAGTTGTAGGTTAGAAATACATGTGGATATGCTAAAAATTATATACCACCTCAAAATAGGCCATGCAAAATACACATGAGATTTTATGGGTGTTAAAAGTCACTGGCAACCAAAGTTGCCACTTAGCGCTAATGGGTTAATACTCTAATAAATACCTTTTCATCTATAGCTTTAGTTATTCAAGATTGTTGATTTTTATTAACGGTGAATTATAACAAATTTTACTCTACCTACACATAAAATGCAGAGTGCATTACATATATTTAATTAATTACTATGTAACTTGGAATAAGCCACAATTAAAGATAAAAATACGTTTATTGACGTTTCAATTTCCACTTCGGAAATCGTTCTCAAAATACAAACAGTAAATTGAAACGTCAATAAACGTATTTTTATCTTTAATTGTGGCTTATTCCCAGTTAAATAGTAATTAATTTCCAATGCCACAAGAAAATAGCTTCAGAACAATATATATTTAATTCTTATGTATGAGCAACTAAAATACTAGAATAAAATTAAAAATGGACTAAATCCTCTTAAAAAATAATTGCCATACGCCGGCCATGGCGATGAAAGGTTGAAAATAAAGTAAAAACAGCCCAAATACAGAGAAACTCTGTTTTCTATTCAAGCTAAATCCCCGTGACAGTGTTCTATTATGTAAACACGGCTTTTCTTTGGAGTAAAGTTATTTCTGTGGAATCTGTCATGAAAAATGGGGAAACAAAACGTTCAAATAATAAGGCATGCTCTCACGTTTTCACAGATATAAAAATGTTTGCTGATTTAGGATGGAATATCCGGATTTGAAATAGCTTCTTGTCCTTTGGGTGAGCTAAACGACCAAATTGCATGTATTTTATGTTTTATATAAGCATAAAATTTACTAGTTAGAAGATGACGTAAAATGAAGGTGCTTGTGTCTTTCTTTTTATTTCAGCAATATGGGGAGTAGACGTCTTTTTATAAAAAGGAATGAAAATATCAGAAATGTATAAAATATCTACGTTTTATTTCTTTAATAATAGTAAAATCTTTAATAGTGGACGGTATTGAAAAATAGATGAAATGAAAGAACTGAGAATGCTAAAAATATTAATATCAAAAAGTTTTACAGGTATATAAAGTAGAAAAAAAAAATCAACGGTTAATTACATAATTTAATGGTTTTTCTAAGCTATGATAAAGCAGGTAGATATTGATATTATAGCAATAGTCGGTTTTTAATAAAAAAATATGTCAAAGCCACATGTATGGGAATTCTTACAATACAAAATAGAAATCTTTTGTACACAGAATTTTGAAAGTAAGGAGAAAGCTTTTAGTAGAAGACGAATATAGATAATAATCCTGATGTTTAGTTATATTGTTATATCGAGACTTTTTGACAAAAAGAAATGAATTATTTATCGAATTGGAAATACCAAATGATATAAGGTTATGACGACAGCGAGTTTGTTTACTGAGAAAGTATGGTATGATTGGAATTCAAGGTGTGGAGTATATGATGCTAGTAGTTTATTGGTAGATTCGGAAGGTAGAGGGAAATGACGCCAAGCCGACTTTGGGAAGATTTTACTGTGTTCTAAAGTTCTGAAGGAGCTGGTTGTTTTGTTGTTCCATAGCCTGCAGTAAAAGTAAGCAGAGTTGTGTAAATAAAAATTGTGTATAGTGTTTGATGTGTCTGTGGAACAAGCCAAAGGAGCAGTAGCAGTTCAAAGCGGAATTTGCATCCTGTAGTAGCATATATGTAGTGCTAATCGGTAAAGTGAAAATCCTTTCGATTACTAAGAAAGTGTGTTCCTGTGGGAAAGGTCTTTATTTAGGAGGTGTTTTGGAGAAACTGAAGCGGCGTTAGTGTATATGAGAGAGTTTCACCAGTTGAGGAAAACAGGGGTGTAAAGCATCCAAGAATACAAGTAGTAGAGGGTCAGAGCACAGTCGGAAGAGAAAAGGAGCCAATAGAAAAATTGTGTAAATAAAAGGTTAATCTGATATACAATAAAAAAAGAACTTTCAACCACGCTCGTAACGATATCATAACTAATTTGATTCTTTCAACATTTTGTTCAGCTATTCGCTTTTATAATAAATATAAAATTTAATTAAGAGATCTTCTTTTTGAGTACATGTCATATTAAGTATTGATAATTTGTGTATGAACATTACAGAATTTTTAAGTTTAATTATACGTATCCAGTCCAGTCTGGTTATGTAAAAATTAGCGATGAAGACATAGCTGGGGGTAACTACATGACGAATACATGAAAAAGTACTCGTATTTTTACCTTGCGTTTTTTTAAACAATAATGTATGGTCACAATTTGATTTTTTGTCTATAAGTTTTTTCCCTTACATTTTACATAAACAATATTTACATAAACAGTATTTGACAAGATTATTTGACGAGACAGAGACAATTAATAAACCATATAAACGAAACATAACCTTTATTTATTTGTTAACAATAAATGTACAATTATTATAAGCTATAGTAGTTTGCCCATTCTTTTCTACCAAAGCATGATTTTATGTATAATTGACCTGTAGAATTTGGGAACTCGAAAGTACAGCTTCATTTGTTGTTCTGAGATTTTCGATTAACTTTTGGTGGTGGCTAGAATCCAGCTGCAGATATGGTTTTGAGATAGCTTGCATTTGAGGGGCCCGTTAATTTGTTAACTCATGTTGAGAAACACCTTGCTTGAACAAGGCTGACACAGCTGAAGATCGATGCTTTTCAGCTTTTCAACTGACATTTTTGTCCACTTAGATATAGTGTTGATTCCAAGTGGACAGTTTTTGAACTAAGATCCATCCTTCTAGTTGGGGTAAACGGTAAGCAAGAGAATGTCTGATAAAATCTTTTGTCCTCCTTTTTCCAATAATTTCAAAAATGATCTAACTGGGCATACATTTTCGTTTGATGAATTTCTTACCAGCCATTTGCTGCTTGCCAAACTTTTCGAACCACCTTATTCGTTTTGGAAAAAAGGCTGTTGTATTCAATTCTCCCATAACATCAAATTCTTTCTGGAAAAAGTGAATCTTGCAGTTTACGGCCTCATTGCCTCTCCAAGCAAGTTCAAATGAGCATAAATGAAAAAAAAATTTGATTTTTGCATAACCAGACTGGGCTAATACTCTTGTGCTTCATCGGGGTTTTTACGTCGTATGGATGGATAATGGTGGATAATGCTTTTGAACTAAGTTTTGGTTTGAACCTCTGCTTGGTATCTCTGGCCAATCTTGCACATTTGAAAGATTTATATCTGTGAAAGGACACTCCGTAAAATATTTTCCTTTTGCCATTTTTGCTGTAGTATTCCACATTGACTTTACAGACGACTCTTTATATTCTTCGCCATTCCCTTTTTTCATGATAAAGGCAAAATCTTCGAGAATTTTTGCTTGTTCCGTTATGGTAGAAAATCATTCAGGCGGAAAATTTCTCATCCGTAGGAACTCCGAAAATTGGGTCCAAATAGAGCTTCTGGACCTCTACGTGTTCAATGGGACATTTTCCGTAACCAATTTTTTTATTTCTTCACCTGACTGGCATCCAAATCTTGATTTTTCGTTTGGATTCATTATATATGTCTAAAATTGATTACGCCTTAATGACGTCTGTCAGACTGACAACAATAGAATCACAAGACACCTTCATGTCGGATCTGTCATAATTTTGTCGCTGAGAAATCACGGGCAGGAAGGAGTTTTGTCAGTAGGAAACGTGGCATTGGCATTGCTATGACGTTTTATCAGTTAAAAATAGTCTATGGTCTGTTTTTTAACCAATAGGAGTAATTTGCCGTAATGCTTGTTTATAATTGGTCCAACCGCAAGCAAGCTTACTCCACTAAATTATGACATATTGACACTAATGACATTTCTGAAATTTTAAAATTCAATATTTATATCGACGAATTTTCGTTTGCATTTATATAAAAAAAAACAGTTCTTTTCAGAACTATTTAGCGACATATTAGTGTTATTAAGATAACAATGTGGATTTAATTAGTGGTAATTATTCTTCTCCAGCTTAAAAACGCCGAGTAGATTTGGGTCATTATCATCAAATGAGAAAAAATGTATTATAAACATGTAATTGATAATTCTGTAACATAAAATTGATAATTCTGGTGAAAATAACAGCCACGTAAGCAAAAATAAAACAGGCAGCAGGTTAGTTTTGCAGAATAGTTATTGTTAAAATCAAAATCAAGACTTCTAAAGTAATGTGCTAATTTTAGGTGTTGCTAATTCAACTATTTATCGAACAATAAAGAATATAAGTAGACTGGAAGAGTAAGATGTCCTAAAAATATTGACGGTCGACCTTCTAACGATGAAAGAGTTAAAACATCTGTGGGACAGATAGTACACAGCTTCTTTTTCAAGAATGAAATGCCACTTTAAGTAAAATGGTAATACTAAGGGTGACAGGGTTAACATTGAAGCAAATCAATTTGAAGTAAGTAAATATGGGTTAGCCACAATTGTATAGTAAAATTATCTAAAACATTTTATAGGTTCCATTTTTATAATCGGGTATATTATTGTTACCACTAAATATTTTTTGTAATTAAAATGTATGAGCTACATGAGAAATGATTGTAATAGTACCCCTCTTTTGTTTGATCAAAATATCTTTCCTATTTATAGACATAAGTACAACAGCCTTTGTATTACATGTTTTTGGAAACATACCAGTGTACAAATATTTTAATTTTAAGTATCATGCTTGGTATGTTTGATGATGAGTATACTAAGTAATGATTTCAATAGGTAAGTTATTAAAAAAAATAAATTTTAAGTTTTTAATTGTATACTCTACTGGAATGTTGTCAAGTATTTTGGTTCAACAGATATAAGAACAGGGAAGAAAAGGAAAAAAAAAGAATATTTTTTACTTTACATATAAGCAGATTCATTGCAGCAAATATTGCATAGCATAACTATAAATTGTTTATTTTACTGTTTATAGGATGAGTGATTTATTGTCTATATTATGAATGTCTAACCATAGTTATTATTATTATAGTTAGGTGAAATTATTCAAAGAATGGTTTATACATTTGGCTGCTGACCAAAAACAAAACTTTCTTGCTCAAATATCTGAAATAGATTCAGTTTTTGCTAAAAAACTAAATAAAGAAATTCAAAATGGTGTAGTTGTTCAGGAACCTCACCAAGACATAAATGGAGAACATATTTTGGAAGACTACTAAAATTATTAAATTTTTATTTTTACATAAGTACATCCCGAATATATATTATGTACACTATATTATTTTTTTCTAATATACAAATCGATATCTGACTCTTTAAGTTGTTTGTAATAACTTGGACTTGGTGATATGCGAATAGTATTTAATGTGATCATTTTATAGATAATATTTATACTAAATATAGTTTAAAGTGTTTATAAATTTGTAAATGTATGTTATTTATATCTAATTATCAAAAGAAAAACGGCAACTATCTTTTAAATTTAGTGTATACATGTTAAGAAACATTTTCACTTTGTTTTCATTACAAGAGCATTAGTAAAGTAATTTTGTATTTTAGTTTGATTGTATTGATACAGTTGGTTTTGTTCTTCCTGGTTGTAGATTATCACAATAAAACTGAAAAATTATGCTAGAATGTAACATAATAGATTGAATTTGTTGATTATCTCACAAAAATCCAGTATATTTTAGTAAATTTTATTTATTGATAACAAATGGGATAAATTCACTGTCAAAATTAAACAAGAATCCAGCATTAATGAAATTGTAAGTACACACTTATTTATACAAAGTATCTTTTTGCATTTGAGTGCTTCAAATAGAATCTAAAGATATTGATACATAAGTTAAACAAATCTATGTAATGAGGTAACTGATTACCATGCATGAAAGATAGGACTACACACCACTAATAACAGGTAGGTGATCTGTGGATAGGACCACACATATATTTGAACCATAATTTATTTTGTGATGGGAAACATGAAAAAGTGAATTCAGGAATATATTGTAAAACAAATTGGCTGAAGCAATTCAGGAGATTCAATTATTAAGGCCTATCCTCGATAATCCTAACGGTAAAATTCAGTGAGCTATCTATTTCAAAAATATCTTTCTTTACGAAAACAAAATCCATTCACGAAGAATATTCTAAAAGTCATCTGGTACTAAATTTTATATTTTTACCTACTTACAATCCCCTATTGTGAAGTCTTGGGTGTATACAATAAAGCGAGCGGGAGGTCTTCTATTCATTGCGATTATGGGGTAATTAGAATAATACGAGTAAACCAGAGTAATATTATTTATTGAATAATTAATTTACAACTTAGCAAGGGTACATACAGGTAACAAATAATCGTCCTGTAAATAATTCATAAATTAAATCACAAACTTTTATAAAATTTTATAACAAAATAATGTATAACAAGATATAAGTGTATTGGTTTTTTTATGTCTTATATTTTCTTTTGTTATTGTTTTTTTGCTGACAAATTGGCTTTTAACGCATATTACAGTTTGATGATAAATATTCTGAAATGGAAAATGTTGAGATGTGGCGAATAAAATCATTCATGAAATTAAAATGAAGGGATTTACGTCTATTAGTGGTGCGATTTATAAAATTAGTAGCTCAAATCGCGGGAGGAATATATGCATTAGTTTTCAAATATTTATTATTTACGATATAATTTCTAAATTGAACCACTTTCACTTCTTTAGGTAACAATGTATCTGTCTTGACAACTAAATAGGTAATTAGACAAAATAACGATTATTATTAATTTCAAAACGGGAGTTTAAAGAATTAGAAGAAAGTAGTTACACCAAAATCTAATAAAATATAACATGACACAAGAAATAGTTTCAGAATACGTTTGCTGTCTTGTTTATTATCATTCAATAAGAAATTAATTTACTTATTATAATACTAATCTAACAGACAATTATTATTGTCAAATGAAAGAAATAAGGTAATTTACTTGTGGTTAGTAAACAAGACGGCCCCATGCAACTAAAATTGTCAACAAACAACGGATTACAAAAGTTTAGATTTATGAGATTTATGAGAAGCATTTATGAAACTTAGATGTATACTGAGTACTTATTTCAAAAATTTACAACTAAGGATTTAATTTGTTTTATGTAAATATACTGTATTATTATAAGGATGTGAAACATGGATCATGAAGGATAGTATGATGGACAATTTAGGTTGTGACTCAGATATATGATAAAGTATGGCAAAGATGCCATAACTGTAAATTAAGACTATATTTACCAAAACGATACTCTCAAATTATTGAATCCTGCATCTTGGAAAGATATTTCAGAATTAAACAGGAATATACATAAACGGAACTGAAAGAAATTACAGCAGGGCTGCCACAAAGAAGTGTCTTTTGTATACCTTTTGTATACGTATTATATTATTGTCCTAGAAAATAATACAATTGAAACATTTACCGATGACACTTCTATCATAGCAATATGCAAAACCAGCCAGGAAGCGACAGAGAAATTACACAGATCTTTATCAAATATATACCTACTCCAGGGAAATAAGCAAAAAATAGACCATGTTCGTGACACTCAATAATCCAGGTCACTGACAACTTTTTTAGTTATTGTAGACCTATAGGAAGAAAACCTACTTGTTTCCTGCCTTGAATTTGGAGCCATTTTTTAATTATTAACAATTTAAGGCAAAAAACGCAATCTTTACTATGATTATTAATGATAATAGTGTTAAAAAAATAGATTTTTGGAAGAAAATTATTTTTTCACTATTCACATTTAATTGTTTAAACAAACTAGATTATGAATTAATTAATTAATATATAAACAAATTACATATTTGTAATGTACGTAGAAATTACATACAAATTAAAAAAGAATGATCAAAATCCATTGAGTAGAACCGGAGATATAGAAAATTTTATTAGTTTTAAATTGTTTGTTCGGTATAGATTTGTACTCCATGAATTTGTAGGTTATTCCTAATCACCATTTAAACTACATTTTTAAAATTCGTAGAAGGTCCTGTAAAGGTACAACATTTGTGCAAATTTTTTATCAAAAAATACAAATCCCATTCTTTATCATGGCGTCAAAGAGGTTCCTTAATTATTATAATCAAATTAGCTGTGAATAAACAAAAAAACATGGCTAACTTTGACCCAAATTAACCTAGGTCAAATTTTTTTATTTGAAAATTCGGGGAAAATACTAGCTTTTCGAATGTAAAAAAAGATTTCTTCTAAGGGCTATGTTTTTAAAGTTCTAAATGTTTATAAACTAGATAATTTCAAAAATTTGGCATCAGGATTTTTGATTATGATAAATCATTTTTTTATCATTTTTTAATACATATTGATAGTATCTTTTGCTTTCATTTGTCGCCCACAGCATTACCCTATCTTTAATATTTTCTGTCTTATTTTATTGTAAAAAAAGACCTCTGGGATAAACAAATACAAAAACTTTTAAACTGATTAATATATCGGTTCCAAATTTTGAGGGTTTGTTAAGTATCCCAATACCCAACCTTCGCTGGAACTCTAAAGTAAAGTTGTTGTATTCAAAGTTTTTAACGAATATCAATTGTCACTTATTTTGCAGTTTGTAAAGCAACAAATTGACTTTTCAACTTACAAAAATCAGCATTTTGAAGCTTTGTCAATATTCTAAAAGATAAAATTTTGTAATTTTATGTCAAGTATTTAGCTTTCTAATGAGTGGAAAAAATCGCGTTTCTTGCATTACATTAAATCATTAAAAAACGGCTCCGAACTTTAGACAGGAAACAGGTAGGTTTTGTTCTTATATGTCTACAATAACTAAAATAGTTGTCAGCTACCTGGATTATTGATTGTCACGAGAAAATCCTTATTACTCTGGACTAATATGACTGGACAAGCAAGTGACGAAATATATTATGTAAACTTTACTAACAAAAACGTTCAAAATAAATAGTCCAATAAATATAATTAATCAAATTCCATATTCAAATACTGCAAACTATTTGGGTATTACTCTGAGCTCATGTAAAGAAGAAAAGAAAATAATAATTCTGATTGAAATACAAAAAAATGTACTGACCGATTGACCAAAATTCTACTCTGTTTCTACATAATAAATTATAATTATATAAGTAAATATTGAAACAATAGTATTATTATAAAAACAGTATAAGCATTTAGAAGGAAAATGTCACAACTCAACAGAAAATATTTCTATTCATATAAAAATTTAATCAAATTATAGGTACTTACTGCTTATTTATATAAAATTTCCTCAATCGTCGTCGACTTTTTCGTCCGGAGCATAAACGTCTTCGCGAACTACCCATTTTAAAAACAACAAAACACACTGGTTTGTCAAAACTAGTCAAAAGTCGAAATAAGCCCTAATAATGTTATTCAACATTATTTATGACCCTCCAACTTTCTTACCTACTCGTCGGCGAGAGTCTACAAACTATCAACAAGGACAGCTTGTACTGACCGAGAGAGAGAGTACATTTAGCACAATTTAACATTTTTTAAATAGTTTATATGAAATAGCTGCTTTGTCTTACACTTTATGTTAAAAATAAAAACAGATTCGGAAAGTGGGTAAAATTCTGTAGTGCCCTATTTCAAAAAAAAAATTTTTACGTTTATTTTAACCAAAAATATTTAAAAAAAAAATATTGTTTAAACAATTTATTAATTTACAATCAAATAGTGCACTAGAACTTTTTAAGACCTTTCATATAAAAAAAGAATCATCTCAATATCTGCCATAGTTTTTGCGTTATTTGATATAAACTTTTACATTGGAATTTAGTTATGCCCAGAATCGCGAGGAATGGCCTTAAGCTTAAAAATAATGATCAAAGTCAAAGTTAACTCTTCTGGTAAGAAAAAAGCTAGATTCAAGAAATTGATCACACCAGAATAAGAATATGGTGTACGCAGTTTAAAAGAACAGTATTTCAGAAATGTTTTAACCCTTTTTATCTCTTGACACATGCATTTGCATAGTTTTGTTGCATATAAGATCTATTTGCAAATTAAAAGACAAATTTCTGTGAAAAACCATACTTAGATCTGTAACATTATTGACTCTCTGGATCAAAATATTCTCCAAGTTATATTTATTCTAATTAAATACCATAGACTCAACTACCAGAGATCTATAAAACTGGATCACACGATATTTAAATATATATACATGGGACCAAATGTGAAAAACGTCCTTTTTTTATTGAAATAATTGTAATATAATTGAAAGTGAATTGAAAAAAAATTATTATTCAAACATAAATAAACAAAGTTAGGTTAAAATTGACGTGTGTGTAAGGTTGTCCGGTATTGATTACTTGATTACCGCAAGGCCGAGATAATCAACATAAAAAGAAGATGTATTTGGTGACTTTTTTATTAACTTTCTTGGGTGTGAATCTGTATTTTTGGTTTACTCCTTCTGGGTAAAAAACAGAGTATAGTGAAATAGTCAGTTAAATTAAATAAGTATAGATATAACAAAACTGATAGATTATTGTAAAAAATAAATCAAAATCTGTGTGTAACGGACATGCTTCCAAGCCATATCTTTCTCTCTCTCTCTCTCACACACACACACATACACATACACATACACAAATATTGGAGATTTCAAAATCTAAAAAATATATTATTGCTAATGAAATAGTTTATGATCACTGTATACCGTTACAACTTTTTCTAAATCAGAGTATTCTGAAATTAAACAAACAAAAACATAAATTCTATTCTACTGTCTTGTGTTGGACGCAAACGAATTGCTTTCCTTAAGAGCCCTTTCAAATATTTTCATGAGATGTTTAAATCGACGCTTTGTATTTTCGAGCGATCCTCAAGTTTTATTCCGCTTGTATGGAGAATCCGGATTTTAAAAGAATTTGTGTTAGTGGAGAAATAGTTTCTGCTTTTCACAGTGGCCTTAAACGGGATGATTTGAATTGGAAATTAAATATTTATTTTCATTGTTTCAAAGCTTTGCACGTCTTCTAGCTTCTATTGGTTCCTGTTTTATACGATGGAGAAAAATAACAAACAATAAGTTATATTTTCGGTCTTTATAGATATGGATGTGTATATTGTTTTAAAACTATTTGATTCTGGCTTTTAAATTATAAATATTTTTAATTTACTATTTTTATATTAGAAGCCATTTTCAAACTATTGTGTAAGATATTTTGTCTTCATAAATTGTAGAAACTATATTCCCCCTTAAAACACAATAAAAAACACGCAACGAACATCAGTGTCAAAAAGTGGAGTAGTATCAATAAAGATATGTGTAAGACAAAAAATGTCTATATTCTATTCGACATCTAAGCTCCTTTGAAAATTCTGAAGCCTCAATCTTTCCCATATATCTTCCGTTTCATAACCTTGATCTTCTGGTTCTAATAACATGGCTCCCAAGCCACCAAATCCATCTATTTGTGCGACCAAGGTTAAGAGGGATGTTTGTGTCTTCTGCCAACATCTTCAGTCTATTTTCTGATTTCTAGAGGCGGATAATAGAATTTCTTTATTGCCTACAACTAAGGACCCCTTTATGATATCTACAATAAATCCCATAAACAGTTATGTTTTCGTCTGTCGCTGTTTTCTGTATAGACATGTTTTCTATATATGCAAAAACATAAATAGGCTTCGTTTAATAAAAAACCCTCTAAAGTCTGCAATAAGTCTAATTAAAAGGATAACCGACCGTTGGCGAGAAGATTGGGAAAATAATGCACCGTCTAACACTCGGAATATGCCATGTATCAAAAGCAAGCCAGAAACTTTCGAGCAACCAAAACGAATCTGAGTCACACTAAACAGAATCAGAACAAACTGTGACAGATACCCTCTTCAAACTACGATTTCGGTGCTTAAAGACAAACGAGGGTAGCGTATTTAAATCGTGTTTTTCTACTTCGGACAACACCTCTTACTTTATGGAGTTTGCGTTGATAGTGGCGGCTTCATTTTTTAAGGTTGCTACAGTGACGTTCTTCATTATTTGACAGCATCGTAATGTTTGCTGGAGGTATTGGATGGTAAATTGGTGCAGAGACTCTTCCGGGGCTTCGGGCCAAGCAAACTGTGCCATCTTTTCTACCTTTGCTCCATATTTTTGTATAGATTCGTTATAGTCTTAGATACGCACTTTCAGTTGACTCTGCTAGACTTGTTTCAAATATTGTCTGCAGTATCTTAGTTCTAGAGTCGATATGATGGTCTCATAATTTTTTTGTGTGTCCTCTGGAATGTTTTGGACGATTCAAATAGCTTTATTTTATTTCGACAAATTTCTAGGTGGATATTTTCAAGTTTTTTTGTTACCTGATTTATGTCATTTATCTACTAGACCTCTTGTTACTTCAATTTGATTATCCATGTTTTCTTTTGTCTGTTCAGTTTCTCTTATCATATATTCTTTCTTCATTTTCTCTTTTCATATCTTCCTTTCATTTTTGATATAAGATTCACTAGCAGCTTAGTGTGTTCCTGACGTCGTCTATCTTCAGCTTCCTTTTCTTTCAGACGACGTTTCCCTTCAGCTTCTTTTACTTCTCTTTGACGTTGTTCTATTGCAGCAATCATATTTCGAGTTTCCTCATCTTGGTCTCGCTTCTTGTTTTGACCATAGCAATTTTCGAAAATAACTTCTTTTACTTGATAATTAATAACTATCGCTTATAATTCTCACTGATATCGTTTATAAAACAATTCGCCGATAATAAGCATTAAAGGCCGCTTCAGTTGGCTTATATAAATGAAAAAAAATTTGGAACCTTACCAGGTGACGAGATTATTCCCACATCGACAGAAACAGTGCGTGGAATATTTCTGGCAGCGAAAAGAGTTTTCGACTTCGCTAAAGCACCAGGCCGCAATCAGGCTTTAACTTTCAACTTATGTATTGTTATATAATATACAATTAATTAAACTCTAAGAAACAATGAATCGTTTATAAGAGTTTAATTACTTACCGTCAGAGCATAGGTAGCTTATCTGGCCTCAAGACCTCCGTTAATGCTTGAAAATCACGAAGAGGAGTAAAAGTAAGGGGTAAAAATATATCGCGGACTCTTAATTAGACGACCTATGTTCTACTCTTAACAATCATTATTGTACTTTACAGTATAAAAAATTGGTGAAATATAAACTTACCACTTTACAGTATGTTATCCCGTATATAAGCATAAACACCTAAGCTCGAGTTTGACATTTACTGGAGTTTCACATAGACTGCTGAACCTGCAGGATAGTGTAATGTACCCATCACCCTGTATAAGTTACTATTAATTAAATACATAAATACTGTCATACACCGTTAACAAAATATTCTCTTTAATTAAAATCGTGTACAAATTTACGTATCATGAACACAATAATTAATAACACAAAATTAAGGGTTGTACATTTCATAGACAACCATCATTCTATAAAAACTAACATAACCATCATCATCATCATGCAACCTCTTCCGTCCACTGCTGGACATAGGTTTCTCCCATTTTTCGCCACTCTTCACGGTTCTGTGCTTCTTGTTGCCATTTGTTGAATATTCGTCTAATGTCGTCCAACCAGCGTGTTGGTGGTCGTCGTCTGCTGCGTTTGTCTTCTCGTCGGCGCCAGTCAATTAGTTTTCTGGTCCATCTTGTGTCTTTCAGTCTCGCTATGTGACCTGCCCAATTCCATTTCAGCTTATCTATACATTCGACGACATCACTGATACCTGTTCTTTGCTTTAAGTCTTGATTCCTTATTTTGTCTTTTTTTGTCACGCCGAGAACTGATCTTTCCATTCGCCTTTGTGCCACTCGCATTTTTAGTGCTGTTGTTTTTGTGAGCGTGACAGTTTCTGCTCCGTATGTCATAATAGGAAAAATGCATTGGTCAAATGTCTTCCGTTTTATAACTATCAGGATGTTACTCTTAAAGATGTCTCTTAGTGAACCATACGCCGCCCAATCAAGTGTTATTCGTCGTTGAAATTCGCAGGTCTGGTTGTCCTTGCCTATTCTGATTTCATGACTAAGATATATGTGCTTTTTTGTCAATTCTACCACTTGATTTTAGACGATTAGGTGTTCGCTGGGAACTGAATTTGTCATAAATTTGGTCTTACTGATGTTCATTTTTAGACCTATTGTTGAAGATACGTTTTTCAATTATTGTAGCAGTTGTTGTGCTTCACCCAGATCTTCGGTAATAAGTAATATGTCGTCGACAGAATGCAGATGATTGAGCATTTCTCAATCCATTTTTATTCCTCTATTTTCCGACATTAGCATTTTAAAGGCGTATTCGAGGACCGTTATAAATAATTTAGGTGAGATAGTGTCGCCCTGTCTCACACCTCGCTTGATATGAATTTCTCTGGTGGTATCATGTAGTTTTACATGCATTGTGGCATTTTGGTATAATATTTGTACTAACTTTGCAAGCCGGTAATCTATTCTACTATTGTTCAGAGCAGCTATAATACTGTCTAATTCCACAGTGTCGAAGGCTTTCTGAAAGTCTACGAAACTTGTTCTCGGAAACTGAAACCAGCTTGTTCTCGGAGCTGGTAGAAATCTAAGTTTTTCTCTAGTCTTGTCGTAATTATTCGGGTAAACATTTTATAGATGTGATTCAATAAGCTGATTGGTCTATAGTTTTCTAGGTGAGCTTTGTCTTCTTTCTTGTGTAGTAAAATTGTTACTGCATTGTTCCATGTTTTTGGTATGCAACAATCTGTTAGACAAAGGTTAAACAACATTTTTATTTAGTTGAGAAGGGCACGTCCGCCCATTTTTATACTCCATCTTCTCCTGGCGCTTTGTTGATTTTCATCTTCTTCATTGCGTCCTGGATTTCACTTAGTGTGATCTCTGGCATAAGTCCTGAACCCTGGTTGATAATTTTGCGTGATGCGGCGGCTTTCAAGTTCTTTCTTAAGAGCTTTCTTCCATAAGAACTAATAAAACAACAATATCGACTAACTGAATATCTGAAAAAATATTTATTAGTTAATTCAATACTAGGGTTCAAAAAATTATTAGAAGAATGTTTTTCACCAATTAACAAAAAACAAAATTTCTTTAATTCATTAATGTTTTTGAGAACGATTTCCGAAGTGGAAATTAAAACGTCAATAAATTTTAAACTTCAATTGTGGCTTATTCCCATTAAAATAGTAATAACAATAAATTATTATTTAAAACAAAGTAATTCTTCGTACAAAGAGTATACCAATACAATAGATAAACTTAATTTTTGTTTTTCGAAGACAAACATATTATAAACTTTGCTCTTTCAATGGCTAGATCCAGTTTACCCGTATTTACAAAAATGTATATTTTCAATAAAAATTATTATTGAGACAAATATTTTTTTTTTAAATTTGTACATTGTTCTCGTAAACAAATTTCAATATGTTAAAACAATTACCTAATTCAAAAAATATGCGTTGATACCGAAATAGAATCCGGATATTTTTAATAACTTTTTTTCTTTCTTTCTTTCTTTCTCCCCTTCCTTTTACCCTATCAGTGTGTCGGATTTGGGCTAGCTATTTTAATTTCCATTTACCCACCTCTTCCATTCTTTTCTGTTTCCTGCCATTATTTTCAATTCCTCGAGTGATTTTTGTTTAAATTTTCCCACCTCTACTACTTGCTGTATCCATTTTTTTCTTGGTCTGCCTCTTTTTCTTTTTCCGATATTTTTTTGCTTCATAAACTTTTTTTGTTATTCTATTGTATTGCATCCTCGTCAGATGCCCATACCAATTCATTTGTCTCTTTGCTATTTTGTTCATTATCGGTTCCTGGTTGGCCATTCTCCTAATAGTCTCGTTGCTTAATCTATCCCATTTTGTCTTTCCAACTATCCTTCTTAGATGTCTCATCTCCATTGCGTTTATCCTGCTCTTATTTTTTTCCAGAATTGTCCCGTTTTCACTTGCATAGAGCACAGTCGGTATCACTATTGTGTTATATATTTTTATTCTTGTTTCTCGTGTAAGTTCTCTTTTTCCCATTATTGGGGCTAACGCATAGTATAACTTGTTTGATTTCTTTGCTCTATTTGTTATTTCCCAGTCTATTTTTCCATCATTAGTTATTATACTTCCCAGGTATTCGTAAGTTGATACTATTTCCAATTCTAAGTTTTTACATTTTATCTTTATTTGATTATTTTATTTATTACATTTTATTCTCGGAATCTGCTATTATTGTCTGTAGTTGATTGGTTCTGATTCTAGTGTTTCTTAACAATTCGTTCATTACTATTATGAATAGCAAAGGGCTGAGACTATCTCCTTGTTTAATACCTCTCTTCCAATTAAATGCTTCCGATCTTTCCCCTGTTATTTGTACCCTTTCTTTTACCTCTTTGTAAGTACTTTCTATAATTTTTATTAATGCATTAGGTACATTTATTTTTCTCAAGCATTTTCCTATAATATGTCTTTCTATCGTGTCAAATGCTGCTCTTAGGTCTATGAATGCTAATACTAGTTTTTCGCAAGTTTCTATGCTTCTTTCTATTAGGTTTCTAATGATATATATGTTGTCATTTGTCTGTCTTCCCGGTCTAAATGCCGTTTGTTCTTCTTCCAATACCATTTCTACTTCTTGTCTCAGTCTCTTCTCTATTATTTTCGTATATATTTTAAAACATACCGATGACAGATATATTGCTCTATAGTTGTCGCAGTTTACATGTTCTCCTTTTTTGTATATTGGCACGATGATATTCTTCTGCCAGTCTTTAGGTATTGTTTGTTTTCCCACGCCTCTTTATATATTTTCCATAGCCAGTTTATTCCTTCTTCTCCCATGTATTTTACCATTTCCGGTTCAATTTCATCGTCTCCACCTGCCTTGCCTATTTTTATATTTGATAATCCTTCTATTACTTCTTCTCTACTTATTTGCTCTAGCCTTCATTGTTTATATTGTCTTCATTTATTACTTCGGTATCAAATTTTTTCTCATAATATTCTTTCCATACCCTAGCTAATTATTCTGGGCTTATTTGTATTTGGTTTAAAGTATCTCTTTCTGCGTTTATTTCCTTTCGTTCTCCTTGCCTTATGTGTCGTATTATTAAAGTCTCTATTATTTGTTATATATTCTTCCTGAAGTTCTTCTCCAAATTCTTTCCATGTTTTTGCTTTTGCTTGTGTGACTGTCTTTTTTACCAATCGTCTCCGCCTATAGTATTTTTCTTTATCTTCTTCTAATCCCGTTTCAATGTATTTTTTCCATGCTATTTTCTTCTTTTTTATTTCTGTCTTCACTTCTTTATTCCACCATCTTGTCCTTTTCAATTGTTTATTATATTTTTTTATTCCACACACTTCAGTTGCTGTTGTCTTTAATACTTCACTGTAAGTATTCCATCTTTCTTCCATTGTCCATGTTTCTTTTTGGCCCTCTATTTGTCTCAGTCTTTTGTTAGTTTCCTCCGTTTTTAGTTAGTTTTTATGGTTCAAAAAATCATAGTTCTCCATACTTAATTGCAAAATGAAAATTTATTAAATATTGTACGATAAACAAACAGTAATTTTTACTAAAAGGCAATTATTGCAAATACAAATAATGTACAAAATATGTATATTGCTTTTTATTGTTTTCAATTTGCCAAACGTTCATATTTTTTTTGTATAATTTTTCCAATATATTTTAATGTTGATATTAGGATAATAGAACTACTTATACTTTTGCGAACGAACTATGTAACGTCCTTGTAATTAATGACTTTCTTGTTATTTTCATGATTAATGCGTGCAGTTAAAAATAAGAACATAAGTTCAGCTTTAAACAGTGGGTATTTTAGTAAC